>CM076571.1:206371306-206808691 GCA_034641835.2 Pinus albicaulis
ATGCGTATGTGAACCATATTTCTCATGATGATGCACCAGGTAGCTTCGCCGCATTATGTGGCCTCCCTTCCTCCAGTCCTCCCATCTTCCATTTAGATGGAGACATTATGGAAGGCACGATCACCCCTGATTTTCCTTGGGATGATCTACACCATTGTGTGTACTTCTTCTGCAACAGACCCATGACCCACATGTTGTGGAGTCCAAAGACTTCATCCATAGTGAAGTCGATTGGTTATATAACCCTTTACTTTGAACCCATGCATTTGAACCACGTACACCTTTTCTGTACATTGCTATTAACAATCACACTGCTCGGGGTAACAAGCACCCATATCTGAGAGTCTGTGGAGAAGCACTCTCCCTAACCCTCCTAGTGTATCTAGTAGTGTTGACTCTAAAAACATGATGTTGAAAATGGCAACAAGAAACAGTGAAGGAGGCCTCCTGAAACATCTTTCCTGATCCTAGTTGGAAAGTGATCACCTAAACTAGGAGGGGACCACACATGTGATTTTTGTCGAAAAGTCTATTTTTAGACTATGTCTATTTTTAGATATATGGATCATGGTATATGAGTTGCAGGATGCTATTTATGGATGATTGGTCGAGTTGGTAAAAATAGATGGACCTCTATTTTTAGACATTGGGCGGTTTCTATTTTTAGACTGCCGGGCTAAAAATAGAACAGTCAAATATTATTAACCCTTAATAATATTTAGACTATAAACATTATCTTATCCTCTTGGAGCACTTCAGCTTGATGCTTGGATGTGGCACATGCAGCTGACAAAAGGAAATACGCTTTTCCTAAGGTTTAGTTGAGCTTTTGCATGGTTGACTTCAATTAGAACTCATGTGGCAGAGTTTGGTGGAGTTGATGAGACAGTTGGTGGAGTTGTGTTCGGTTTAACTTAGTTGAACTGTCATGACTCGCCTTTAACTACGACACTCTGATAGTTGGGTGAATTAAATATTATTTAATTCATCGATTATTAACTTTATTATCCAAACTCAAAAGAACACATCGCTCACCTCAAGGGATGGCCTAAGGAAAGACCAGTGGAAGAGGTAGATGAAAGGGTGAGACTGACAGTAGTTGTACATTAGTTGTGCATGAGATTTGCACAATCAGTGGGATGATGATGCTAATGATGATTGCGCTGTACCAACTAAGTGAATTCGAATTCCATTCAGCTATATTCACTTTTTGGATTGCGCAGTAGAGGCAGGCAGAGCAGCAGAAGGATTTGAACCTATGACTAGTTTCAGATCTAGCTAGTTTTGTGTTCAGCATATGAGATAGTACTGAGTACTTGTGAGGAGTATTGTATTATGTATTGCTGAATGTTTCTCATCCATTATATGATACATATAGCTAGGGGTTTTCAGCTATAAGCTTTCCCCATACATGCTGCGTTCTATGTGTGTGATTTGATGTTTTGTCGCTTTGTTTTTATTCCGCATGTGACGATTAATTTGTAGAAGCAATTATGTGTTGTACAAGAAATTCGAATTGATGTATGATCAGGTTAATTGCAGTGAATAAACTTCATTATTCAGCAAATTTCTACATGGTATCAGAGCGAGATTAATCGTCGAGATCTATTACGGTGATTGTTTATTATTTCCTCGGACAGAGCCTGCATGCGGGCCAGGTAGCCTCCGGAATATTCATCCTTCTTTGTAAGGTGAAAGATCTGGTGAATGCCCATGCAGTCAATCTCTGGTTTGGAAATAATTAGCTCTCAAGTGTAGATCGGAAGCGACTGAGTTATCAGCTGGTGGTGAAATTCGAATTTGCAGATTTTTGTTCTTGGTGCCGCGGCGAAAATGTCTTTCAACGGATTGCGACTAGAATATGCCTTGGAAGGCAGTTCAAATTATGTTGCATGGAAGGACCGCATGGAGGCTGTATTGGATGATAATGGGCTGTTGGAATTCGTGGAGAAAGAGATTCCAAAGCCTACTTCTACTGATGTTGCTGTTGTGGAAGCTTGGCGAAAGAAACAAGCAAAATGTCGAAGGATCCTGTTGGAGGGTGTAAAGGATCACATTGTATCCAGTTTACACGGGAAGGCCTCTCCATATTTGATGTGGAAAGCCTTGACGGATCTGTACCAAAGCAAGAGCGATCAGAGGAAGCTGGCGCTCAAAGATAAACTCAGGAACATCAAGTGCGAGAAGGGGGAAAGTATGCCGAAGTACCTCACGAGGTTCACCCAATGTCGGGATGAGCTGGGAAGTGTTGGTGTGACGGTGGAGGATGAGGATCTGGTGAGTTTGGCGCTTCTTGGTTTGCCGAAGATTTGGCATGCATATCAAGATAGTGTCAATGGTCGGGAAAAGTTGCCGGGATGGGAAAGACTGTGGTCTGATCTCGTGCAAGAGGAGATCCGGCGAAATACCAGAGATGGTTCTTCGTCAAAGGGAGCTGATGAAGAAGACCGCGCTTTGGCTGCCAAAGCAAGGAAGGGGAAGGGCAAGGAGAAGGCTTCTCAATCCGGTGCGGATGGTAAAGAGCGTGACATGTCCAAAGTGAAGCAGTCATCCATTACGCATCATGGACATTACGCCACCATCTCCTAAAGAAGAAGAAGAAACAAGCAAAATACGACCTGCACTGTGAGGCTCTTGCCTCGCAATTTGAGTCGATTTTTTACTGGTCACAGAGGCATTCAAGTTGTAGGTCATCATAGATCGGGTGGTGTATTGACAGGGCGCTCCTTTCACACACAGTGATGGAATCTTCTTTAAGACTGGTGGAGAAAGGTCTCCAGATGCATGTTGAGTTGTGCGACGGTGGACGATACAATGCGACCGGCATTGGTACCATAACCTTTCAGAGGGAGTCAGGTAAACTCATTCTTTTACAAGATGTATTGCATGTACCAGGTCTAACAAAGAATCTGATCTCAGTCACAATGTTAGAGGATAAAGGGTATAAAGTTGTCTTCAGAGAAGGAAAGGTGTTCCTTCGGCACAAGGCAACGGACAAGTCAAGAAGATTGGGATCTACAAAGAATATCAGCCAGATTTAGCAGATGGATAAGCCCATGAGCTTCCTACTATTGGGCTTAAGAAGATGCATGCAACCGAAGGGTCGAGAGGAGCAAGCTGCATGGAAAGGAAAGCCATGCAATTGATGCTTGAGAGGGAGCAAGTTTTGCATGCAGGTAATAGTGAACCTCGGGATGTGGAGCAGCCACAAGATGAGGATCATGGAGTGGAAGAAACCACTCATGCAGAGAAATTCCGTGCCAAATGGGCAGAGGGAGTGCATGCAGCTATACCACCAGGTGAGAGGTGGGGTTATACATGATTAATCCCATGAGGAGATTTTCGGGGCGCATTCATGAGATGGTGTGGATCTCATGGATTGAACTCGGTTACGAGCTGCCCACAAAGACAAGAAGAGCAAGATCGCTTGGAGGAGGCAGAAGATCGGGTGACAAGACTGACACCGGAGCGCTAGACGAGCTTTCATGTGAGTGCAAGAGTGCATGGGTGCAAGAGTTCAACACAGCAGTGGTTCCATGCCCATGCACATGTGCAACATAGCCGTTTAAGTCGAAGGATTGATGAGGATGCTAGATGCATCAAGACTAGATTGAGGCTGTTTGGAGCCTATTCAAGCCAGAGGAGAGGTTGCAGAGCGAATGGCGGAGTTGCATGTCGCATGCATGGAGTTGCATGGTGCATGCATGAGTTTGCATGGCACATGTAAAGGGTGCATGGCGAATACATGGAGTTGCATGTCGCATGCATGGAGTTGCATGGCGCTTGTGAAGGTTGCAGGGCGAATGCATGGAGTTGCATGTCGCATGCAATGACAGTCCTTTCTTGTTGAGAGGGAGTGTTGAAAATGGCAACAAGAAATAGTGAAGGAGGCCTCCTGAAACATCTTTCCTGATCCTAGTTGGAAAGCGATCACCTAAACTAGGTGGGGACCACACATGTGATTTTTGTCGAAAAGTCTATTTTTAGACTATGTCTATTTTTAGACATATGGATCATACCTAGAGTTGCAAAGATATTTTATTATTTGGTTTGTTAAAAATAGATACATCTATTTTTAGACATTCAGTGTGGTTTCTATTTTTAATCATTGCTAAAATAGAACAACAAATATTATTTAATTCTTAATAATATTTGGACTATAAACTTCATTTTATCCTCTTGGAGCACTTCACACTTATGGTATACTCCGACATAAGGAATTCAATTTCCTATGGGTTGGGTTGAGCTAATGTAAATGTCGATTTCAGCATCAGGCGTAGTTGGTGGAGTCGATTGAGGAGTTAATGGAGATTGTGTTCATTGTGATTTGATGTTCTATCGCTTTGTTTTTATTCCGCATGTGACGATTAATTTGTAGAAGCAATTATGTGTTGTACAAGCAATTCGAATTGATGTATGATCAGGTTAATTGCAACGAATAAACTTCATTATTCAGAAAATTTCTACAATTATTATTCCCCATTTAGAAGAACCTCTATAGTCTCATATCACTTCAAATCACTCTAGGGATGATCCACTTAATCATTCCTTCATCTTACATTAATAACCCAATCCCTTAGACATTGTTGTTGACCAACCTCTATCTTTTATCGGTGAGCACCAGTTCATTATCTCTGAAGCCACTCTTTGGTATAGTGACACCATGTATGCGAACCTAGAAATTTAGTCTATTCAATTCATATATGTAGTGCCGAATGAGATTGGTAATCCATGATTTCCTTTCTCTAACGGTATCTATCTATTCTTCCCACAGGAAGATAACCATAACATAAACAAATGGCGAACCACATCATCAAAATGTGTTTAGAGTCCATTATTCTAAATGCATATGGCATGTCCATAGCATGCTTGGGGGAACCTATGCCCCTATATCTTCTCACCATCCTCTTAAGGGTTTAGTGCCTACAAGACTATATGCTCGAATCCATTATTTTAGCACTTGGAACACCATGGTGCTCCACAAACTCCTCTAGCTAAGGGCATCATTCCCACCTTTGCATACTAGATCACTCCCCTCCACCACATACGCTTGGGGGAAGTATCCCATTATTTGGGGCATGATCGCACCAATGGCCACCTTCTCACTTGATTAACATAAGTCTCGACCTAGACACCATCATCTAGGTATGGTCGATTATCCTGCCATTCCTTGGATAGTTTATCCTGCCAACCTCTCCAGCGAGCCATATATTATAGATGCTTGATACCACACTTACCACTTGGTCCCCATGTTTGACTTGGTGGATAGGGATGGTTCTATAACTTCTCTAGTAGTTCATCCCTATATTCTTTTTTCACCTTGATTCTTCATGAGGAACCGTCCTTATAAGAAGCATCAAGGCCATCCTTAGACAAGTAGTGTCACCTACCTGAAAGTTTTCGATCTTGTTTACAATGGTCGGTTTTTCTACTATGATGTCCAAAAGATTTAGGGCTTTCTCCTCCTCTCCAAATTCACCACATCTTACTTAGCGAATGAATTGAAATTGGAAGGAAACCACCCTTCTATAGCAAAAAGCTCAATTTTCCCATCGCCCATTGCAACAACCATATTTCAGTTTGATGCACTATCAGCACCATTAGAAAGCTCTCATCGAGCACTATAATGGGTCTCCTTTTGTTTTTGGAAATTTGACACTTCACCGGGAAGCCATTTTTCCACAAAGGTTCACTTTGCTGCCTCTTCAAATCGAATTTCTTCACATACGTTCCTTTTACTTGGGGAAAAACTTTTCCTTCACACTTTTCAGCTCATGTGTCAAATTTTGTGATGAGTAACCAACTTTTTCTCATGTTTTTATGGTCCCCCCTGGGCCTATCCAATGTGCTAGCATTATCGAGTCACCCTTGCTCAGAGAAACCAATTTTAGTCATCATAGAATTCATGGAGTCTACCCCAAGTTCACTTACCTCTTGTTACAGTATTACATCCATTTATGCCCCACATTTATCTCGTCTTGCCCATTTTGGCCTCCAGTCATACTGTCCCTCATCCCCTCTAGAGTCGAGTCAATCGAGGCGAGGTCAACCATGCTTTTTATGCTCTGACATGGGAAGTCGTCCGACCTCTACTCAGTTTCCCCATTCTTCCATTATCATTCCTGGTGTCAGCCCATCAGTCACTTTACTATGATCCCTCGTGCCTTAGTTGAGGACTCATCATTGCCTCACTTATGGCAGGCCTTCTTCTATCGACATCAGCACATTTATTCCAGAGGAAATGTTTAGAGGGCGGTGTACCTTGGTTTTAGCTTCCATTATTTTTCAGCGCCTTGGATCAAGAAAAGGGAATCATTATTTCCCTTTGACTTGGTTGTTTCTCATGTGCTCAACCTCAGTTCATTATTTCATGATTGAGATTTGTATACTTGATGGTTCGATGATCAAGAAGACTATACCAATGATTCCCGGGTGTGTGCGAGATGTTTCAGACCTCATGAGGGGGTGGCCCTTTAGGTAGCCCCCCACATGCCTCGATGACCTCAGGTTATCCTACAGCCTCAGATGCAGCTCCGCAGATTTGATGGATTCGGTTCCAGCCGCTTGTAGCACCCATTTCATGCATGTATCATTCATATGATCCATTCAGATTTCTAGAGCCCTTTGATATTCAACAGGGCTTCTTTGCTTGTTATACCCAGCCCCCCCCCCCTACCCCCCTCCCACATTGATGGAGGGGCATTAAGTCTCATGTACTCAAATATTATCGTATTTAGTCCCAACTCATGTTTTTCCAGGCACAATATGTATGTGGGATTCATTATATTATTTTCTAGCCCATTGATGCCAGTATGTCATGTACCATTTATCATGTACTTTATTGCTCATTTTCATAGTGTTGAGCCCTTTTTCATTCTTTGTAATTTTCCATCTTGGTGGGCATAGGTATGCCTCCCCTGCCCCATTGAGAATAGGTACTCCAACATAAAAGGAGACTTATATCACTTTGTAGGTCTTGCCCCCTCAGTTATTGTCCTCTCTCGCTTCGCTTCATATCTCTCTCTCTCTCTCTCTCTCTCTCTCTGTGACTCCCCTTCGATGTCTAGTGATTGTGTTCTTACAACGTACTTTGGTCATACAATTTGCTCCTAACGTTCGTACATTGGGGGGCAATCAGTTATCACCAAAATTTGGTCATCTAACCATTTCTAATTAGATGAATTGAAGTACACCATGTAAAATCAATTTTACCATAGTAAAACTGCTTCCGCTATAGAAAATAATTTAATAAATCATATTTTATTAAGTTATTTGTGGTTAAAGCAAGAAATCCCATGAGGAATAATTAAATAAATCCTTATTTATTTGATTTTCCTCTAGGAATAATTAATTAAACCATTTTTTAAATAATATTTCTAGTCATATTTAACCCAATTATGAGAAATAATTAGATAAATCATTATTTTTCTTATTTTTCTCTAGGAATAATTAATTAAATTATTATTTCGTTATTATTCCTTGTTAAATTTGAGTAAATCACTTATGAATAATTAAACAAATAATTATTTGTTTATTATTCTTTAACCACATTCTTGAAGTGATAAATAAATCATTTCTCTGTTTATTATTTCTAAATAAAGGTATTTAACCAATTTAAATACCTTTTCCCTCCAACAAAATATAATAAAATATTCCAAGAAATTAGATCTAGATATTGGTTAATAATATTTTATTAGAGAATAAATCAAAATTTTATTATAAATAGGAGGTTTTTTCCATTCGTTCTTCAGTTTGATCATTCTCATTGTCACTATTATTTCCTTTTTCCATTTGAGCTCCCACTTAATTTCAACACATGCTTTGGGTTTTCTACGCCATTGAGAGAGAGAAACTTCTGAAGTTGAAGCATTGAGGACAACCAAGAACCCATCCCATTGAGGGGCACTAGTAATGTTTACTTGTTTCCTTCACCAGTTGTTACATAATACAAAAAATCATCCTTTTAATTTTGTCTTGTTTGTTGGCTACTTGGATTAATTACTATTTCTTTTTACTATTTAGCTACTTTTACTGCATAGATATGGGTTTTTGGAGGATTTTTTCTAAGTGTCTATTGCATATCTAAAGGGTTAAGCAGTCATTTATGTTGTTAGGGATATTCATCACGCATAGCTAAAGTAGGATCTTTTCATACACTTGCGATAAGATTTTACACTAACACCCTCACACCAACAAGAAAACCTATGCCCTGATACCAAACTTGATTTGTATGAGATCTTAATGTAAATGCGCTTGAGGTTGTGTAAATTTACAGCGTTAAAATTGAGTTTTTGAGAACTTATATGTTTAATTATATACACATAAAGCATGAATTTAAAATCTAAAATAGCAGAAAACAACAAACAAATACACCATAAAAATAACCACAACACAACAAGTGATGAAGGAGTTCACCCCTCCTAGGCTACGTCTCCTTGGTCCAGCTTCCAATCACTTGTCCCTATATAATTATGCTCATAAAATAGTGATTACATATATTTATAGTACTCAAAAGGCTTCAATACCTACTCCAACAGCTTCAGAGCTGTCAAAAATTCCTATATAGCCTCTTTCTCCTCCCAAATTGGCCAAAAAATGAAGAATTTATGAGTTTCCCTAGCTTTTCTAATAGTCACAGTACAAATTCCCCAAATTATGGAACCGTCCTCATTTTTTTCCTTGAATTATGCTAACAGAGCAACAAATTCACAAATTCTCGGAGAGTTAATTTGACCATTAACTCCAAAAAACTGAATTTCAGACTATATTGTTATGGTCGATTTTTTCTCAAATTAAAATTCCTGCAGGCTCCTCCTCTGTCACGCCCACAGTACCAAGTCAAGGGTCATATGCATATAATATGGGGGGTTCGGGGTAAGCCTTGGCCCCTTACCCCAACTCCACCCAACATGGTGTTTAAATAATGTTTTGGTCTGTTGTTTAAACATGGACCAGTGTAGCTCGATCGATGAAAATGTTGCATTGTTTGGGTAGAGGTTTGGCGTTCGACTCCTGCAGAGGTTCTACAACTAATTTTTACTTCAAACCAATTTTTGGTGGCCCCCTTTTTGCCACATGGTGGCCTTTGGTTAAGGCACGTGGTCACATGTGGTTGGCCACCATCCAACCAATAGAATTCTCCCACACAGCCGCCAACCAAGGTATGCCACGTGTCAGGTTGTAGTAGGTCCAATTTGTTTTTACTTTCGACCAATCATAAGAGGCCACGTGGCAACCTCCCACTGGCCCAAAATTTTGCTAGCCAACTGTCATTTTTGAAAATTTTGCATGTTTGGGAAAACAAACAAAACTCGTTTCCGAGAGCATACGATGTTGGTTTTCTACGAAACGAGTTGCATTGGATTAAGAGCGTAGAGATATACGCGATCATTCAGGTTCCACGCCATTCTGACAACTATCATTTTTGAGCATAGTTTTTTGAGCACCTAATCATCTTGGCAAGTTGTATTGCCTTCCAAGGAATGAATCTCATCCATGAGAGAGATGGAGGATTTCATTTGTTGGTGAAGTTTCTAATTAATTTGCATATTCTCTATTTTTAGGGCTTCAATTTGCTATGAGTGTACTTTGCACATGTTGTTGTCCTCAACAGTAGCTAAATTCTCTTTCCTAGTCAACGTAGTTGGAGTGCTAGGGAAAGGGGAAAAATGTCAAAGATGACAGGGATTGGAGGGATGAAAGGGCTAATAATAGGGTTTTCAAGATAAGAAAAGAATTTTTCAATTCTCTCAGAGCAAGAAAAAGTCTGAAAGAGAGTAGATGTGTCACCATCAGAGACTAATTTCTTCTCACAAGAAGGATCAAGGCTTCTTCGTAAATTCACAAGATATATAGAATAAAATTCAAAGTGGACCAAGAGCAGCGGAACTTTCCAAATAAAGGAGAAAGGCAACCAAGGGCGACTAACGACAAAAGCAATAGGAAAATTCACACATGGGAACAAGAGGTACCGAAAAATTAAAGAGCCCATTTGAGTAAGGAAAACCTACGAGATGAAACACCCACAAGCTTGAACATCTTGGCCACTGGAATAGACTCAAACCTGATAGAAGAAGTTTCCCTGAGCAGACTGTGAGACCTCGTGAGTCCCCCAGATGGATGAGGTGTTTAAGTTTCCCTAATTTACACTATGTAGTCTCAACCCATGTGCAAATGTGTAAGAGTAAGTCATAGAGCCAATTATCACCAAGAAATTCAGAAAATGTTGTGCGCCCAAAATTAGAATGCCCAAGATGTTTTGGGAGAAAGTGAGAAATAACTCACATTGTCTATGCATTGGGAACTATGGAATAAAAACGAGGCATAGGCCTTGTATTTAATTCGAAATCCAGAGATCCCACATGCAATTTCAATCCTATTACCATTAATTTTCCTTATCGCTGACCTTCTTAATTTCATCACTAAACCATGTGTAGGGTCATATCATGGTTGGATATGTTTTTTGGTCTCAATTGTTAGAGCGTGTGGAGTTATTGGGAATAATTCCCATGCATAGGTCGCACTCGCTCCTAGATCCATGACACCCATTTTGATATAACCCTCTCCATTGGATTATAAAGTATAATGTGGGTTCCTATCTTCTACTGAAACTATCATGATGTAGCCTTAGCATAGGAGATCATTACATTTTCATTGAGCCTAAAGAATACTTCTCCATCTAGGGGAGTCATTTATCTCGGTCTGTCCCACTTTGAAGATAGGATAGATTAGCTTGTCTATCTGCTTCCATGTTTTGACCTCTGAGTATATGAAAAAGGGACTTGAAGTGGAAGTGTTCCAGTGCACATGTTATTTTTTGAAGAAGGATTTTAAGGTAGTTCTCTTTAGGAGATGAGCCTTTGTGCAAGTGTTGAATAATGGGGAAATAGTCTCCCATGATTATGATCTCATAGATTCCCATATCTTTGGCCAATATTAATCCAAGAAAGGGGCCATACATTTCAACTTGATTATTGATCTTCTTTTTGAGCCACTAAGAGTACTTAATAGATAGCTTCCTTCGGGGATAAATATAACCCCTCCATCTCTTGCCACCCCTTATTAAAAAAGTATTCTTATTAAAAATAAAAAATTCAATTTTAACAAAAAATATATTTAATATCAAATGTTTAGTAGTTGAAAGACAAACTTCTTAGAAACAACTATATTTTTTAAATTGGCATATATCCATTTTATCTCTATATTAACCAAGCTCTGGAGGTTCAAATATATCTCAAGATGCAAACCTATTTTTGAGTGCAAAACTTAAAGAAAAATTTACACTTCAAAAGGTTTGATTTCTCTCATTTATGGAGTTAAGATGGAAACACTAATATTTTTTTTTTAACTATAAGCACTCATAAAAGCACCCATAAAATGTTTAACTAAAAAATATATATACTTTATCTCTATATAAAATTAAAATAAGAATTGAAATATTTTATTTTTATTAAAATTATTTTTGTTATTACTATTTTTAAATTTTAGTTTATTATTTTTTAATGTAATTTTTTTTATGAGAACTTACTTTTCATATTAAACTATAAAATACCTCTCTAAATCATAATTTGAAAATCCTTATTTTCTAAATAAATATTATATAAAAATATTATTTAGAAAAACATTCTCTTCTTCTTATACTTTGATAAATCTAATTAATATTTAAATGATAAATCATTATGATTAAATAATTTCAATATTTAAGAATGCAACAAAAATAATTAATAAAACTAATTAAATAATATAAAAAATGAAACTATTTTAGTTCAGAAATAAATATTAATCCCAAAAGGTGTTGTGTTGGACGTTGTGCATCTCAAGCATGATGATAGTTAATCAAAGATTCATATATATTTTTCCCCCAAGTTTTTGCTTCTTATTTTCCTTAAATTTTATATATTAATTATTTTTATTTAATTATAAATTTTATTTATTTAAATAAATTATAAAATAAAATTATAATATAAATATTAAATAATAATAATAATAATAAAATTAATGTATATTTAATTTTTTTTAATAATTGATTAAAAAATATTATATATTTTAGAAAAGTATGATTTAATGATGAAGAGAAGCCTCCCAAGCTCTTTATGATTTTGACATCTTAAAAGGCTATGAAGGTCAGTATTGTAACAAAGATTAAGAAATTGAGATCTAATGTGGTTGTACGTGGGGCACTATAAGAGGAAGTGATTTTCATCCTCGATGTTCATATTCTCACACAGATGGCAAATCCTTTCCATCCATGGTGTTTTAGGAACTATCCAACAACCTGTTTCACTATGGAGCTCATGAGAGTTCGTTCTAATCTTGGCTATATTAATTTTCTTCTTTGAGCTAGTTAAAACAGAGAGATACTTTTGATCTTCTAGGGTGGGGTTGATGACCTCCTTATAATAACTTAATTTTCTTTTAGCTGTTAGATCTTTCTCACACCACATTTTTTCTTTGAACTTAGAAGTAACAATTTTTTTAATGTTATTAATGTTTTGCAATGCAATATTCTCATCGATCTCCCAATGGTTTAACCGGGCCCTGGTGTCTTTATACCAACCTCGTTTGAGCCTTAGGTGGTTTTGGCTAGAATTTAAAGCTAGCTTAGGAAGTCTGTGGTCTCCTATGCTATTGAGTTTGTGCTTGTACAACAGAAGCCTAGTCATAGCTAGGATCTTGATAGGGGAAAGACCCACTTCTATAAGGAGAATAGGATAGGGTGTATTGCTTTTAATTTTGAGGTTATACGTTATAAACGTTTCTAGATTTTCTCAATCTTTCTCTAGGATTCTCTAGAGATGTTGCAACCCCAAACCTCACATCCATATAAGATAACAGGGGTGACTAAAGTTTCAAAGAGGAACTTCATTCTATCCCACATTACGAGGTTTGTTGTTTTACAATTATTTTCAAGACCAAAATAAGTTTTCCACCCCCCATTTATCCTTTTCTCAATGCTATAATTCCAGTTGAGCTTGTGATGAATATGAATTCCTAGGTACTTGTAAGAAGACACTTCCTCCAAGTTATTATTGTCATACATAAAATTAGCGTGAGTGTCCTTCTTGGATTTGATAATCATAACTTTTGTTTTGTTAGTGTTAACAGTCATACCCATGGTAGAGCATAAATCCTTAAGAAGTCTAAGTTTCTTATCAAGATTAGAAGGGCACCTTGCGAGAAGAATAATATCAACCGCATAGAGAAGAAGGATGATGACTATCCCAGCTAAGATTGTGCCAACACAACTTTCTTTCTCTAAACAACCTTTTAGCTTGTCGATGTAAATTCCAAATAGGGTAGGGGAGAGGGGGCAACCTTGTTTAACTCCGATATTACACTTAATATCTTTCGACCACCCCTCATTCCTCTTTAACTTGGCAATTACATTCTCGTATAACCTTATAGTGGCTGCTCTTAGCTCATAAGGAACATTTAGCTCTTCTAATCTATTCCATAGGTTGTTTCTAGGAACGATATCGAAATCCTTTCTACAGTCCACAAAGAAATAGAAGAGATTGGATTTATCATTGCGGAATTCCTCCACAATGATCCTAAGCGTAATGAGGTGGTCTGTTGTTGAGTGCTTCCTTCTAAAACCTGCTTGGCCTTTAGCCCACTTACCTTCACTTTCAAGCCATATGCTCAACTTTTTTTCCAAAATAATACCATATAACTTGGCTAAGAGAGGGCTAATCATAATTGTCCGATAATTAGAGGGGTTATTTGTATCCCACTTTTAAAAATAAGGATAATGAGGCTCTGATTCCATGGTTTAGGGAACCCTTGCTTGATCGCATTATTGAAAAGCTTGTGGATGTGGGGGATGAGGATATGACCTCCAATTTTTAAGATTTTCGCCTGGTATCCTTCAATGTCTTTACCTTTCCCATTTGCTAGGCGTTTAACCCCAAAATAAATGTCTTCTAAAGAGAAAAATTCTTTCGTTGTGAGAAGGGTTTCAAATTTATCCCTGACATTTGGAGATTCATAAAGCCTTTTAAGATAGGACTTCCAGTTGTGTAAAGAAATTTTATTATTATCTTTAATTTTCCTAGTTAGAATCTACCTCCAGAATTTATTAGGAGCCATCTTAGAGAGGTGTAAGAGATTCTCTTGTCTTTTACGAATATATTGCCTTTTTTTCCTTTTAGTTGGGGCTTTTTAGATTTTTATGTTGTCAATTTTAAGAGATTCATCAATAGCTTCCTTAATTTCTCTCCTTGCACTTTTACAATCTTTGTCATTGGTTGGTTTTGATATTTCTTTTATTACTTGAAACTTCAATTGAGAACTTGTTAATAGAATATGAGAGGGTTGTAGTAAAAATATGATAGAGGTCATCTATGTTGTCTATACTAGATAAAGGAATCAAATTAGTTTTTAATTCATTTAGAAAGAGATCGTTTTTATTTCTATCAAAGATTAAGTTCTTTTGGCTATAAGGGTTATCTTCTATGGGATCTCTATGCATGACAAAATTGAGAGTTATAAGTAAAGGCCTATGATCAGAGTCAGGATCGTGGTCCTCTAAAAAAACAAAATTTATTTTTCGTTGTATAAAGGGAGATCGAAAATAACATAGTCTACCACACTGCTACCAAGCCCATGGATGCAGTTCATCTGGCTAGAATTGGGCCACTTCGTTAGACCATTGGAAATTATGAGATCCTGAGCACTACATAGCTTGACTAGCTCCGACCCAAACAAATTATCCCCGAGGCCATCAAAGTTTCTTTTGTACCGCTATCCAGAGTAAGTTCTTCATCTAACCAAAAAGGATTCGGGTTGGAATGATTGCTTAGAAGAATAGCATGGTTGCTTGAAGTTAGAGCATTAAAGTCACCTATTAAAAGGATATTACCTTCATTCTTTAGGCTATAAAACATCATTCTCTAAACCATTGTAAGGATGAGTTTTATCTAGATTCTTTTTCTTATAGAAGTTAGAATTAATGAGAAGAAAATAACATATTGCTATGTAAGTATTTTTATCATTAATGTCAGTAGTCTATATCCAACTATATATACATGAATGATTATTATGTATAAAATTAATATGTAATTTAATTAAAATGAAAACTATATAAATATTAGATTTTAAATGGCTCCTCTTCACTATCACAACGTCTTGAATCTAAATAATTTTATATAAAATCCCTCTAAAATTAATTGCACAAATGGAATTAGCTATAAAAAAACAAATATTAAAATTAATCTTCCAAAATTATTTTGATGTGGGCGTAAATGAAATTAACATTACAATCATTCATCAATTCTTTTAGATTTTTAAGGATATAAACGTTATTCTCGGTTTGTCGTAACGGATGGATTAATGGTCACTTTGATTCATAAATAATATTTTATTTTAAAGTGTTAAAAGAAATAATCATGAAGTTATGGTAATTGATAAATAATTTTTTATTTTAAATTGTTAATGGATTAATCATAATGTTGATTTTCATTTAAAACATTTTTATTTTTATTTTTGGGAAAATTACCCAATTTCTTTTGATAGTGATTGTAGCAGGGTTTGCAGGGTCATGTAGCCAGCCACCTTTTTTTTTCAGAAGAAAAAAACGCTGTATATATTAGAATATAAACAGTACATTGTCAAAATTACATTCTCAGCTGATATGAATACAACGAGAAAATCAACATTGCATAGCCAGAGGTTAAGATGCTCATTCAGAGTATGAATAAGCAAATCAAAGAGAGATCGACCACCTCAATTATGGGAGGAATAATCCATCCCTTCAAAATTAGAATTGTCATACCTGTTAGACATGAAAAGGCTGATAAGGATGATAACAACTAATAGTTAGCCATAGCAGCATATACAAAATATGAAAGGAGAAATTGTAAATGGCAGCAGATAAAATGGATAAGGTTGGGCTTCAAAACTGTGAGGAGTATATTGTCCCTATTATACAAAATCAACCCTCTCAAAAAAGTATTGTCCAGCCCTGAAGATATATGCGCAAAACAGGCTCGCTTGTATGAGATCTGAACAGGCTTGCTTGTAGTAATATTGGGTAGGCTCGCTTGATATTTAATAACCAGGCTCACTTGTAAAAAGGCAGGTTAGTCTGTGAATCTGAAATCTGAAGTAGTGTCAACATTACAGGCTCGCAAGTAATAATATAGGGCAGGCTCGCTTGAGAATTAATAACCAGGCTCGCTTGACAAAAAGGCAGGTCAATCTGAGAATATGAAGGCTGAAGAAGTGTTTTCATAACTGTGTGAAACCGCCTTGTAATACAGCAAGAATTTTACCACACTGATATTCCAAAACCATTAGACCTGTACCAAAAAAGAGACCTGTATCCAACCATATAAATATGAAATGTCCAAAAAACAGAGAATTAAGTTTGCAATTCGAGAAACTCATGGGATGGGAATGGAGGACTCCCATATCTGCATGCCATCTCTGAAGTGTATGATCTTCATCAACCCATAGTCAGCCATTAGACCCATCTTTGACAGTCGATCTACACGTGTATTATTCTCACGAAAAATATGATTAATAGAAGGGAAATTCAATCTCCTCCGAAGTCTCTGTGTTCTTTCAATCCAACCATGAAGACTCGGGGACAACATAAGAAATTTGTTGGTAATGCATCCAATGACAAGCTCAGAATCCCCATATATGTTGACGTCCTGAATTTGAAAGTTAGAAACAGCCAGAAGACCCCCCCATAGAGCCACAATCTCGGCTTTGTTGTTAGATCCAGGGCCACCGTTCTAAAAAATGTGAATATGTTCACGATTGGACAGTTTGAGCCATACACCACATCCAGTGTTACCCTCCACTAAGGCCCCATCGAAAAAGATGGCAAGGATGGCAATCTCATGGGGTCTTATGTGATGAGAGCCATCCAACACAGTCAAAAAATGTTGGGGTCGATCATCCAACCATCTTTTAATGGCCAGATAGACACGATGAATCTGGAAGGGTCTATTCTAAAAAATCAGTTGGTTTCTAGCTAGCCAGACCTCCCATATGAAGAAGAAAGGGAGCGAAATATAATTACACTTCAACTTTTCCCAATCACATGCACCAGATATGAAATCCACAGGAGACCATAACGGATTCGTAAAAAAGGAGCTGAATAACTTCCACAATCTGGATATAATATGACAGGAGAAGAATAAATGTGAAATAGTTTCTTCCTCCATACAGCAAATAGCACATCAACTAGGCCCCTGATGACCTGTCTTCTTGAGATTTTCCCATGTAAGAATCTTCCCACGCCAAATCAACCACCCGAAGAGAGTGATTTTCGTGGGAATTTTCCTATGCCAAAATGGATAAAAAATTATGGTTGCTTGTACCTGTTGAGATAGGGAAATGATATTACGATAAACATCTTGTACAATGACCATATTATCCTTTAGAGGTCCATTCCATATGATCTGATCACCACTTGTAGCATAACAAAAACCAGCACCCCTCATATGATCACGAAGTTGTTCCCATTCGACAGCATCAACCCCATCCAAACCCAACTAAATAGTTGTTTTGAATATTAGAGCACCAAAAGACCAAACATAAATAGTTTGAGAGAGATACATGTGGCTTCTTTTAGCCAAAGTGTGGACAAGGCGTTGAGATGGGGCAAACTGTGGAGGCAGAGAGAAAATGCTCAGGAAACCAATCGGAATGCGGCCCCCATCGCGAAATAGGCAGGTTAATTGAGGAGCCACGCGAGTCAAAAAAAATTTGAAACTGCCCCAAATGTAGGAAATTCTCCGAAGAAAAGTGAATTCACGACAACCAAGAAAATATAGAACATCACCGTCAATATATTTGGCTCTGATAATGGCATTCCAAATGATAGTACCATTAATGGCCCGCCAAAAATATTTAATCAATAGGGCACAATTGAAGACACGAGTATTCAGAATACCCCATCCGTCCATGTCCTTGGGCTTGCATAAACTTGCAAAACTGCATAGAGGATATTTCTTGTCCATATTAGCCCCACCCTAGAGAAATTGGGAAATGATACTATTGATTTTTATTACAATTCCTACTGGTAGATAGAAAATATGACCCCAAAAAACCATCATCTGAGACAAGACTACTTGTATCATGATAAGCCACCCCCCCATGGACAGCCAGCGGTGTGTCCATCGACAAATCCGAGCCCTGAATCTTTCAACAATCCAAATCCAATCTTTGATTTTGTAGCCACATGGTTTAATTATATAACCCAAATATTTAAAACCCAGAGATGTCAGTTGATATTTGAGTCCCAAAAACTCCGCAATGAACATGACCTCTTGAATATCACTGAAGTCATAAATGAGAAAAGATTTGTTGTTGTTGATACCTAGACCTGTAGCTGATTCAAAACGCATGAACATAATATGAATATAGAACCAATGGTTTCTAACCAGATATCCAAAGAGTAAAAGGTCATCAACAAATAGGGAGTGTGATGTGGATACGGTATTTGAAAAAGCGAATCCCTTAATGAAGCCCTTCTGCTCAACTGTGTGCATGATCTTACTAAATCCGTCCATTATGAGTATGAAAATGAGTGGGGATAGTGCACATCCTTGACACAATCCCCGACCAGCCTCAAAAAATCTAGTTGGAATTCCATTCACAATAAAAGCATATCTAACAGTGGATATACAAGACATTATCCATCGAATAATCCGAATGGGTAGGCCAATCTTGAGCTGTACAATTCTGATGTATGACCAATCCACTGAATCATATGCCTTATGCAAATCCACCTTCATAACCAGAGCCTCCTTTTTATCCGAGTGCATAGAATGAAGAACCTCCTATGCAATGGCTATTGCATCATGAATTGACTGGCCTTTGAGGAAACCATATTGTTCCTTTGAGATATGAGCAGATAAAACAGCTTTAATTCGATTTGCAATAATCTTTGAAGTGACCTTATAAATGAGATTACAAAGAGCAATGGGCTGGAAGTCTGTGAAAGATTGTGGATCCGCAACTTTCGGAATAACAACAATGAATGTTGAGTTCAGTTTGCCAGCATAAAACCCTGCATGTGAAACAACTCCATTAAATTAGTAAGTTCTGCACCTAGTAAATCAAAAAAGAAAATGAAAAATTCCGCAAGCCACCCATCTGGCCCTGGGCATTTATCATGCGGAAAAGATTTCAGGACCCTAAGAACCTCATTCCCTGTGATGTGCTGATCAATCAAAGCAATGGCCTCTTCATCAAAAAATCTTGTGATATGTTCCAAAACCTAGGTCTGATTCCCAATGCTAATCGATTGATCTTTCATATAGAACGATGAGAAATAAGAAAATTCCTCCTTTTGAATCTCAAAAGTAGAGTAAGCAAAGCTGTCATCATCCCTTTTTATACGCCATATAGCATTTCTATTAATCCTAGCATTTGCAAATTTATGAAAGAAATGAGTGTTAAGATCACCTTCCTTCAGCGATGAAATTCTACTTTTTAACCTCCAGGTAACCTCCTCAATCCTTAATATCTCCCGCTTCCTGGACCCGAGATCATTCAACAAATGCATTGTAGAATCATCAGGGTTTGTAACCGAGAAAGAAGCATATATACCCGCCATTTGTCTGGAGATATCTTGTAACTCATATTTGAGCTCCTCTTTTTTCCTAATCTCCCATTCCTTTGACACCTTCTTAATCTTCTGGAGCTTATAATGAAATCGGTTCCAATCCCTAAGATCCTCAACCTCCTCATCATTTTGCCAGAGTCGTTTAATCAAACTTGTGTATTCCTCATCCTCTAGCCATATTCTATTAAATTTGAAAGGCCTTCCCTTAATCACAGCGCTTGGATACCATGATAGTTTAATGGGCATATGGTCCGAGATATCTGAAACAAGGACCCCTGATCGAGGCATACCACACTTATCCAAGAGGTTTTCATTAACCAAAGCCCGATCTAATCTTTTACCAATGAAATCAACACCCGCCCTCTTGTTCGTCCATGTAGGTAAAAGAGGGAGTGGTCAAATGTCGACCATATGAAGATCAAAGAACATATCATTCAAAAAGGAGGAGAGAGGATCCATTCTGGCCGTATTACCCCAAATTTCATCGGATTGCATGGTAGAATTTAGGTCCCCCCTCAAAATTAAATTTAGTCGCGAAAGAATGCCCGATGCCGCCATTCTTTGCCAGAAAGATTGTCTATTGTTGTATGGGGCATAGATGTTGATGATGTAAATAGACTCTTCCTGTCCCCTGAGTCGACCCATGAGCAAAATGCCCCCAAAAAATTTAAAATCTTTAAAGATTGCATTATCCGGATTCCAAATGGAAATCAAACCCCCGGAGTGCCCCATAGCGTCCATTGCAGCCGCAAACCACCCAGACTTAAAACTCAAAAAAAAATTAATGGCTTTCTCCCGCCGACACATAGTTTCTTGACCCACAAAAATGACCGTATTTTTAGAAACCAGAAGATCCTTCAGGAAATGAGCTTTGGAGGCATTGCCCAACCCCCTTACATTCATTGAGAGGATGTGAGTCATAGCGAAACCTCCTCAGGGTTGCATGCTCTAAGCGCCCTTGAAATATCCCATATGCCTTCACTAATAGATATGGGGATGATCCAGATCTTGGGGGGAGGCCCCCAAGATCCGTATCAGGGGATATCAGTGAGATTTTCTTTTTCCTCAGAAAACAAAGAAATAGCTTTGAATTTTCCCCTAGAATATTTGTTGACCGCCTTCGGTTTATGCCTTGTAGTGATATTAGATGAAAGAAGTAGGGAGGACCTTGTGTCCCTCGATGAAGGAGGCCTTTCGAAAATAGTAAGAGCAGCAAGATCGATATTTGGGTTGGCCATGATGGGTTCTAAATCACTCCCGAAAGAGTTCCTAGGGGAGTTCGAAAGGATCACAGGATCAACAGGTTCGAGGGATATATCAAGAAACAGATGGGCCCCACAAGATGTACTACGAGGAGGAGCAGATGACTCACCTATGGAAAAGTTGGTAGAAGGAAAAAGTGGGGGATCAACATGAGACTTACCATGACAAACAACATAACTCGGATTATCATGAGAAGTACAACCAGATATGTTAACAGAGTGAGAACGAGGATATACATCATCAAAATGATCCAATGAATCCTTTTGACATAAGTCTGTAGGAAAGTCTTTCCCCAACCCGATAGGCACAGGTGGAGTGACGTTGACAGAGAATCTATTAATCCCCAACCCAATAGACCCAGGTGGAGTGACATTGTTGAAGGGCTCATGATTTGATTCCGGTTCCAGAACTCGAAAATTATCAAATGATACCCTATTGATATCAGGAACCGAATCGTCCTCCCCAACCACATGAATATTCCTATCAACCTGACCTTCAGCAGAGACATAGGCATCTTCATCAGAGTCAGGGGAGCTAGGATTACCTAATACAAGACCGCCAGAGGTTCCGGAAGCCGCATTTTTCCGTCGTCCATCAGCCACTCCTACCATAGCGTCACTCGAACGAACCATACGCATTCGATAAGGACAATGTTCCCTGAGATGACCAGTACAGTGACAAATGAGGCACTGGAAGGGGATGCCCCAAAAGTCAATACGCTGGCGATGGCGCCCGTTGCCCCAAACTAAATCCACGTCCCCGGGCAGTCCCCCAGAAAAATCAAGCTCTACCAAAATCCATGTGATTCTCTTATCGCTCAAACCCAATATACTCGGATCAATATACTTAGTGCAGCCAATTTAATTACCAATTGCCCTCAAAGCTTTGAGGGTCCAGAATTCCAGAGGGAGGCTCGGCAGCTTCACCCATATAACCCGACTGCGAGGAGCCTCCATAACCGGATTGAAGCCAAGATACCATGGAACCAGCTGCATAAAACTTCTACCAGACACCCAGGTCCGGCTAATGATCTTATATACATATTTATCATCCAAAAAATGAATACTGAACCAGCCATTGATAGGAACACTTACCTTTGGAGTATAACCAATAATTGGATTCCAATATTTTCTTATCCATATGGACGTGTCGAAGTCACTATTATCTGGGAACATCCATCTGCCAATGACCTCCCGCTTCTGGAGGCTCGTGACTCTCCCGCAGAGATCCTCGTAGTCTAATATCACTTCCTTGATTTCCATTTTATGCTTGAAGCAGGGTTTCTGCTTCTTATGTCTACCACAATGCTTTTGTCTAATATGACCACCCTGCACCCTTGTTGCAGCACCAGAAGTATTTTTGAATTCTTGTCTGATAATTAGCTCATCAACATCATCCAACCCCTCTAATATACTGTAGTCAGCAGCTTTTGAATTAGGGGGCACCACCCTAACTCCGAGAATTTCCAAATGAGGGACAATCGAATCCGCCATATGAAGTATGATAAGCAATTTATAAATGATATCACCTGAATACTCAGAGTGTCGTCACTGCAGAAATGATTACGACGGAAGGACGAAAAGGATGGAGAGAACCTTGTGTGACAATAGACACCCCACCACAACGGATAGGTCCCAATTTAATGAGCGACCACGTGGATAGCCATATATAAATGTTATCAGAAAAACCAACGATGACATCAAGTCAGGCCATAAAATAACCAAGAAAATGCCGAAAACCAAATCGTCAACCCTGACAACAGATAGCAACATTCCCTAGGGAGTACAGAAGATTAAATCCCTAATGTCATCACTGTCTCGAAATAGCAATAAAACTTAGAGAGGTAGAACCTATATATGGACAAGAATTGATGATAGAGAATTGAATGACAACTACATACTTCGTACAACCATTATGATTAGTGAGAATACTATAGGAGACTAAGAGACATAGCACAACACCAAAGAGGCCATACAGCTAGCACAATCAACCAGGAAATCATTCCCTCTGACAGAAAATGTTGTGAGTCTGGTGAAAACAGAAGAGACGTTGCAGATAGCCGCCAAACCATTTAACCCAATGTTCAAAGACAATAAGATAGCATAATCTAAGAAGGACAAGTAGATCCTATGAAATATTGCCTCACCAAATAGCAACCTTGAAAAGATAAAACAAACCCATCCCACCAAATCTCATTAATCAATCACCCTGACAATGTCAGAGAAGCCTCGAGAAGTTGATAATGAAAATACATTCTACCAAGTGGCCCAAGATAGTCATTCAAACTCTCAAGATATCTCGAGACCACATATCACTGAAGTCATGTCTTGGAAAATTATTTAAAATAGTCGAAAAAGGGACATCAATAGGCCAGATTGAGAGAGTGACGAACAGAAAAACCAGTCTACAATTAGATGTGGCAACAGCAACAGCAAAAGCACCCAGGAAATGCCCACCATCTTTTATAGATACAGACACCAAAACTCTTACATGGACGCGACATTATAAAGGAATCCACCCATTTACACCACAAGATATACCACCTACCCGATTGGACCGATTCATTTGCACTTGAGTCCGATGATGAATCCAACGATGAACTTTCTTTTTGAAGACGACAGCCCTGCGGGTTAATCATCAGACATGTGAACGACGAAAATGTCAAGAAAAATAAGGATGGCGATAATGATTAATACCAAGATGATAAAGACCTCAATACCATCCCATATATTCATAGTAAAGAACCCAAAAATATCTGTAATAGATTATATACTTCTGGAGGAAATATTTAATTCATGGTTCCAACACTGGGTCTGGACTCAGAACTGTTGCTTTTTCTGGTGCACGATCCTCAGTAAGAGTTATACCTCTTACCTATACGGACATTTCATGATGCCACTTGAATTCCCAACCCATATCTTCCATCAGATACCTGTTTTTATATATGAAACCTCATACCAACAGCGAGAAACTATTGTGTTGACATTCAACGTCAAAATTTAGTAGGATGACACCATGAAACAGAACCGGGCAGCCATGGCACCACACATCCATGTGAACCTTTCATGGCACCCACACCCACTAACCAGCAAGAAAGAGCTATTCTTAACATAGTAAGCAGAATGTAGGTCCACATATGCGGTTACAACACATCCATGTTAACCTCTCATGGCACCCACACCCGCTAACTAGCAAGAAAAAGCTATTCTTAACAAAGTAAGCAGAGATATGCCATTCCCAAGGTTCGATGGTTCGATCAATGTAGCCAGCTACCTATAAGGGTAATAGATGTGTACAGGCCACATTCTAGTACGAAATTGTTACAGATTCAAAACCATTTAATACGAAATTGACCAGAAAAATGCAACCACGACCTCCACAATAAAATCTTGCCCAAAAAATTCCCATATATGTGTGTGGACTGTTTTTTAATTCCAGCGTCATAGTTAGACAGTGATTTAAGCAAGTTGATCAAGTTCAGTTATGAGTGACATTGTGTGCATGTTAATTAGATTAAATACCCTTCATGAGTTCATTGTTTTAAGAGAGTTTTATGATTTAGAGTTTTATGATTAATTGAAGAGCCGCAGCTCATTGTTCGTGTGTGAAATATTCGCGTTATTTGTGTGATTGAATCCTCTGCCTTTCCAACAGATTGGTATCAGAGTTGAGGAAGGATCAGAGATCCGTGGGCAAGCAAAGCCAGTAAGGAGGCCAAAAGCAAAAGGTCGTAATTTTTTTTACACAAAAAAAAATATTTTTTTTACCCGCACAGACAAGTCCGCACGTGTTCAGTGAAAAGCCTGCATAGGTCCGCCACTGCTCTCAAAAGAAGCTGCAGACTTTCGACAGACTTAACGTTTCTTCAAAAATCGAGTCTAGACCGCAGTTTCTCCCTTCATCGGGGTGCGGAACCAAGGTTAATAAAAATTACACAGCAAACGGCAGCACAATTTAAAGAAAAGTCGTTGAGCAAGTCAACACGTTCACTAGCTGTGGGTACGTGAGCTTTATTTTGAAAAGGTACATACGTGTATACCTTTCAAATTTCGTGTGCCATTTTTGTTTATTGGGAAATCCCCACACAAATACGTGGATGTAGATGAGCCCCTTTTTTCATTTATTACAAGGTTCTATATAATTGGCATGCAAGGGCTTTAATCACAAGTATTTTTTTTTGAGATTTTTTATATAAAGACTTTTTAAAAAAGATTCTTTATATAAATAAAACAAAAAAATCAAAGGTTTTTTTTTATAAAGGTTTTTATAAACTTTTATAAAAACAAGGGACAAGAATTTTTTTTTATAAAATCTACGGTTTTATTGAAAGAGATTTTTTTAAAAAAAGGAGCTTGGCAAAGCTTTTACAAAAAAGAGGAGAAATTTAGGATTTTTGTCAGAGACAATTTTTTTTGAGGCACGATGGCCACATCAAGTTTTCAGCCACAACTTCCATCTTTCAATGGGAAAGATTACGATATGTGGGCTATTAAAATGGAGACTATGCTCAAAGCGCATGATGTATGGGATCATGTCAAATATGGGTTTGCAGAACCTCAATATGATGCAGAAGAACGCGCCCTCAGCAATGCAGAGAGGGAACAGTGGAAGAAAGATAAGCGGAAGAATGCACAAGCATTGCTTCTTATCCAGCAGGGAATCGATCGAGCCGTGTTCCAGAAGATCATGATAACCTCGTCAGCAAAGGAGGCATGGGACACCTTGGCGACAAGCTATCAAGGTATGGTGAAAGTTAACATTGTTAAACCGCAGAACACCAGGAGAGACTTTGAAAGTCTGCAGATGAAGGAGACAGAGGACATTGATTCCTTCATGAATAGGGTCATGTCTGTCGTCAATCAATTAAAAATATATGGAGAAGATGTTAAAGATCAAACAGTGATTGAGAAGGTTCTTCGATCCCTGTCTACCAAATTTGATGTTGTGGTAGCAGCCATAGAAGAAGCAAAGGACTTGGAAAAATTGACAATTGATGAATTGATGGGATCCCTTCTATCGCATGAAGCAAGGATAGACAGAAATAAGGATTCCACTTTGGAAACTACCTTCCAAAGTCAAGTCTATATTTCAAGAGGTCGAGGAAGAGGTCGATCGAGAGGCAGAGGACGAGGCATCAACTATGGCGGTCATAGAGATGGCCGAGATGATCATGAGCATCAACATGGAAGTAGCAGCAGCGGAATCTTTCATAACAATCAAAATTCCGACAAATCAAAGGTAAAGTGCTATTACTGCAATAGATTTGGTCATTATGCTCGTGATTGTAGGAATAATATTGCAGATCAAGGCAATCAGAGAGCTAATGTTAGTACAGAAAATACTGACTTTGTTTCTAGCATGCAACACCATGCATGCACCGTCTGATAAGGTCTAGCTATTAGACAGTGGTTGCAGTAACCACATGATAGGCAACAAGGATTTGGTTGCTAATTTGGATGTCTCAGTGCAGACAGAGGTAAAGTTGGGGACTGACAAGATTGTGGCAGAAGATGGCAAAGGAGTGGTCAACATTGTGACCAAGCAGGGGGAGCCAAAGACCATATCAAAGGTATACTATGTCCCTGGACTCAAACACAATTTGATTAGTGTAGGCCAACTGATGCAGAGATAATACAAAGTTATCTTTCAGGGGCAACAATGTGTTATTTATGACAAATCCCCAAGAAAGCAGCTGATTGCAAAGGTGCAGATGACAAGGAACATATTCTTTCCTCTCATTATGAACTACAATGATCAGGTTAGTTCTTTTACAACTGCATATTCTAATGCATACTGGTTATGGCACTTTCGGTTTGGACACTTGCATTTTTCTGGTTTAAAATTATTGCAGTAGAAAAATATGGTGAGAGGTCTACCTCCCATCAAAGAACCTGCTAGCACATGTGAGTGTTGCATCTTAGGCAAGCAACACCGTGAAAGTTTTTTGAAAGGAGTTTCTTACAGAGCAAAGAAACCACTTGAATTGGTGCATACCAACTTGTGTGGACCTATGAGGACACAGTCGATTGGTGGAAGCTGTTACTTCCTCACCTTTATTGATGATTATAGTAGGAAGACTTGGGTTTACTTTTTGAAGCAGAAGTCTGAAACTTTTGCAAAGTTCAAAGAGTTCAAAGCTTTGTTGGAGAACCAAAGTGATCAACAGATCAAGGTATTGAGATTGGATCATGGTGGAGAATACGATTCGAAGGCATTCCATGAGTACAGCGAACAACATGGAATCAGAAGACAGTTTACAACCAGATACACATCACAGCAGAATGGTGTAGCAAAGAGGAAGAATCGAACAATCATGAACATGACAAGGAGCATGTTGAAAGCAAGACACTTGTCTAATGAGTATTGGGCAGAAGCTGTTGCATGTGTTGTTTATGTGATAAACAGATCTCCTACAAAGAGCGTGATGAACAGAGTTTCAGAAGCAGCATGGTTAGGTATGTCTTGCAACATATCTCATTTCAGAGTTTTTGGATGTGTAGTCTATGCACATGTGCCTAAACAAATAAGAGGCAAATTAGATGATAAAAGTGAAAAATGTATATTTACTGGTTATAGTGAGCAGTCAAAAGCTTACAAATTGTATCACCTTGTCACAAAGAAGACAATCATTAGCAAAGATGTTGTGTTCAAAGAACAAGAGTCATGGAATGAGACCGTAGACACACTAACCGATGCTCAAACACCATTGATGGAGGATGATCTTGTAGAAGAAGAGGAACAACAAGAACCAAGAGAGCAGACACCAAACAGAGTCACACCAGCAAGGACTCCCAGATTTTCAGAGCAGCATGGATCTTCAAGCAGATCCACAGATCATAATTCTCCAAGTAGCGAATCAGGTAATGAATCAAGTTCTGGTAAGAAAAATATGAGAATTTTGAAAGATATTTATGATGATTTGGATGTTAGTTCAAATTTTGCATTGTTGGCATTCCAGCCTTCTTCCTTTGAAGAAGCAATCAGAGATGACAATTGGGTGCAAGCCATGGATGAATAGATGAATTCAATTGAAAAGAATGATACATGGGATTTGGTTGATTTACCAAACGATAAAAATCTCATTGGTGTGAAGTGGGTGTACAAGACAAAAGTGAATGAGAAAGGTGAGATTGACAGATTTAAAGCAAGACTTGTAGCTAAAGGATTCTCACAGCAACCGGGAATAGACTTTGGGGAAACATTTTCTCCGGTAGCCAGATTGGATACTGTAAGAGCAGTCCTAGCGACAACAGCTCAGAACAAGTGGAAAGTGTATCAGATGGATGTCAAATCAGCCTTCTTGAATGGAATTTTAGAAGAAGAAATTTATGTGCAGCAGCCTCCAGGTTATGAAGTTGAAGGAAAAGAGGATAAAGTTTACAGATTGAAAAAAGCGCTCTATGGACTGAAGCAAGCACCTAGAGCATGGTATAGCAGAATTGACAGTTATATGATCAAGAATGGATTTTGCAGAAGCAGCATTGAGCCTACCTTATACACAAAGGTAAATGAGCATTGACAGATTTTGATAGTTTTCTTATATGTTGATGATATGATTTTTACAGGTGATCTTGAAATAGATGAATTTAAAGCAGCCATGATGAAAGAATTTGAGATGAAAAATCTAGGTCTCATGAAATATTTTCTTGGCATTGAAGTTGAGCAATCTGAAAAATGCATCTTTATTTGCCAAAATAAGTATGCAATAGATTTGCTGAAAAGATTCAGGATGGATAATTCCAAACCTGTACCTACACCAGTTGCAACAGGTACAAAGTTGAGTAAGGATGATGAAGGGGCAGATGTCAATCCAACTCTATTCAAAAGATTGGTTGGCAGCCTCATGTATCTCACAGCGACAAGACCAGATATTATGCAAGGAGTGAGTCTGATTTCCAGATTTATGGAAACTCCAAAAGACACACATTGGAGTGTTGGAAAAAGAATTCTAAGATACATAGCAGGAACCAGAGATTATGGCATAATGTATGCAAGTACAGAAAAGAAAGAATTAATTGGATATACAGATAGTGATTTTGCAGGAAGTTTGGATGATCGAAAGAGTACATCCAGTTATGTTTTCCATCTCGGTTCAGGTGTGATAGCATGGGCATCTAAGAAGCAGTCTATTGTGACATTATCATCAATAGAAGCAGAATATGTAGCAACAACTTCAACAGCATGTCAAGCAGTATGGTTAAGAAGAGTATTGGATGGACTCAAGCAGAAACAGTAAGGATCAACAACGATATACTGTGACAACACATCAGCAATTGCACTATCCAAGAATAGTGTGTTTCATCAAAAGAGAAAGCATATTGATATTAGATATCACTCTATTCGAGAACTTGTGAGCAATGGAGAAGTTCACTTGAAGCCTTGTAGAACGAGTGATCAATTGGATGATATCTTTACAAAGCCATTTAGAAGTAGATTTGTTTGAGTTTCACAAAAGAAACTTGGGTGTGGTAAGCCTAGCTGAGACATAGAGTTGTCATGAGTTATGTTTTAGTTTAGCGGTCGTAATTAAGGTGGAGTGTTAAAATATATAAGTACTTCCTCATGCAGAAGTTAGACAGATAGTTAGGTGAATGAGTTGAGTTGAGTTACAGTTAGATTTGGTGAGTGAGTTAGATAGTGAGTTAAGCAAGTTGATCAAGTTCAGTTATGAGTGACAGTGTGTGCATGTTAATTAGATTAAATACCTTTCATGAGTTCATTGTTTTAAGAGAGTTTTATGATTAATTGAAGAGCCGCAGCTCATTGTTCGTGTGTGAAATATTCGTGTTATTTGTGTGATTGAATCCTCTGCCTTTCCAACAGTCATCTCATACAGTACACATATTTCAGAATGATTTGAACGAAAATTTAACCATCAAAAGCTCAAAAAAAACAAATTAATTAAGAAAAACCTGCAAAGAAGGAATTTAGCTAGAAACATATTTCCGTTAAAAGAAACATCAATTTACATATAAAATAAGCTGCAAGTCATACACAAACGGAATGCAACTCGTTAAACCTGTAGTATCGAAAAATAATTACACAGTTTTTCCCAAGTTCAGGCCTCATTTTTCAAGAATCCAATTCATTATTTAAAGAAGGCTACCATCCTTTCTGAGCATTAATTTTCTATTCACTAACCACGAAAGGAGCATTAATTTTCTATTCACTAACCACTAAGCCATTCATCAAATCCTGATAGATTACAGGAGAACAGCTGTTAAACCGAAGAGGTGACAGTTGTGCTTCCTTTCTGAGGCTCGGCTCTAGTTGTAGTTGTGGCGATGTAGGTGTCCTCATAACAACAATAGTTCCCTCCGAAGAATCCACCATGAATGAGTAAGATGCAGAAGAGCTTTGTTCCACACAAAATAATAAGGAATGATTCCAACGTTATCTGCACACAAATGCAAAGTTACCAAACGTTAACAACAACAGGAAACGCTAAAACAGAATTAAAGGAATGAGGAAATTATTAGTGACCGTATGAATCTAACAGCATACAAGTATTACATACCAGCTTTGCGTTTCGGCCGCCTATATGAATCTCTTTGCATGCCAACCTGCATTTTTGTCAACGAAAAATAATCAGCGCCTCGTCCCCATTTCATAGATAAATCAGATATCATAATTCGTACATATATAGCACTTGTAGATATTATATATATATATATATATATACCCCATGGCGAGTAGTGTGAGAGCCCAAGCTGTCATGGAGGATGCAGCACTGGAAGCCAAGCTCTGGGTAGTCCAAACCCGGAGATGATGGAGTCCTGAAAGGCATGAAGCAGATCCTACTACAGCAGCTATCAAAGAAAAAAACACCATGAAACCTGTTGCTTCATTCCCCATTGGAAAATACACAGCAGAAAATTCCACAGCAAAAGCTTTTCCAGGACCTGCAAGTTAGTCGTAGAATGAATCAGCAAAACACCCCATGGTATAAAACACAAAAACATATTATGGATACAAGTAATAGGTACCAGTAGAGTAAGTGTGGTCGATGGCATTTTTGAGAGCCCATCCGGCAATAGCACCCACGATCACAACCATGCAGAAATTCAGCAGCAAGAGAAACCCTGCCAGGGACTTCACCACTCCCAACGCCATTCTGATTGTAAAACTAACGTTGATCTACAAATTATAACTAGTTGCCAAACGGAGCTTAAATCGGAGATGGAAAAATACCAATTATCAATCTACAGTATAGAAAATTCATGAGCATTCAACTCTAATTTAGAAAAGCTGAATTCCGGGGCAACACCCTGCAGGCTCAATGCTTGATGAACGAAGAGATGGTGTATTTAATGATGCCTGGAAAGTAAGAGACCCGGCAAAAGGAACGGCGTGTGGGGCAGAGACGGCTGTTGATCAACACAAACATGCTGCCCTGCAATTTGAAAGCAATAATACAAACAACAGTTTACTTTATCCAACGGTTAATGACTCGTTTTTCAAGGAGTCCAGAGTGGTAAAATCATTGAGTGGGCGTCACTTTCGAAGCTTTGTTCATGGAAATCCGTTGGAAGAATTCCCAAACTTTATGTTTCAATTTGAACCGAATGCCTTTTCGCATGGAACGTCTTTATTCGTTCGTGCTCAAAGCCCAAGTACCAGAAATATAATAAATATATGTTGATTAGATATTTATCTGTTTAATGATGCCACCATTACGATTGCAATGACTCGTTCCTTCGTGGGTGTTAAGGATTTGAATTGCTTTAGTTCATGTGGGGGCTAAGGATCATAGGCTTTTTCTTATGAAAGAGATGCAGTTTTTGATCATCAACACTTGTAATTTTTGAATGATACATGTTCCCCTCACATCTGTTCTGATATATTGGCAAAAATCACTTGTTGTTATCCGGCCGCCTCCACTCTTCATCCCCGCAGACTCGCTTTGGCGCGCAACTTGAAACCTCGACCGGCCGTTGCAGAAATTGTTCACAGACGATGAATCTCTGCATCATGATGTACACGATCGCTCCAAAGCCTTAAACGGCGGCATTCTGGGACAGTGCGGTGGCTGGTCGGTAATGCAACGAAGGAGTGGGTGAATTAATTCTGTCTTGTTTTTTCGACTTTGACGACAAACGGATTCAGAAATAATGTCGGCTTCCAATTTCTTCTTCACTTCCCGAATCGAATTCTTCTCCCACCTGCAACTCCACAGCAACAGACAGCACAGTCGCCAGCAACAGACAACACAATCTTTTCCTCAAAGAAAATTCAACTTGGCTCATCAAAGAAGAACAAGTAATGCCCTTTCTTTCTTCATCGTTTTGCACTTTCTTTCTTCTGCGCTTTCTTTCTTCTTTTGGTACTGAAAATTTAAAAGCCCATTATTCAGTTCCCTGAAATTATCATAACCCATAACATCTTTCAAACCCAGTGAGTTCCAGAGCAATCTGAAGAGATGGGGAGAAGCCCTTGCTAGGAGGTCTTAGGGCTTGCAATACTTTCTAGAACTGAAGATCCATTTTATTAGGTTCCCTGAACTTGATCCAACATACCCATAAGACCTTTGAAGGAGTAATCTGAAGAGATGGGGAAAGCCCCTTGCTGCGTTAAAGAATAAGAGCGTCCTTACATGTAACTGAGCAGTCTTTCTTCTCACTGTAACCCTTACATTCTGCGCTGAAATAGCTGGAAACTACAGGCTATGTGGTTTTCTTTCATATTTCTAACAGTAGTGCTCATTATTCGAAGGCCATAGAGATGTATTAATCTTCAAGGCCATGATTGTCTCATTGAAGTCCTAGAAGCTTTGTATATCTATGCAATAATTATCCCTCTGTTTAGTTCTTATGAGCATGTTGGGATTTCTCTTTAGAGATGTTGACAATTTTAACATCAGTACTACACATCTCACGGATGACTCATGGGGATATTCTTGAAAGAACTTTTAAATGCTTCAAGGTAACTGGTTCTATAGTTATTCTAGATTTCTCGAATTAATTTGTCTCCCATTCAATGTGAAAGACTTTATTGACAAGTAGAATCTCCTTGACCAAACTTGTAATTAGGTTGCATCAAATTAGTATCTCAAACTCTTAGAGAGAATTCGTTTTCCTTCTTTGGTGCTCGCTTATTCTTGCCTGGACTGTGATGGAATTTAATTATTTTGAAGATTGTTGTTCTAGCCTTTTATGCAATGGTTGGTTGGATTTTTACAGCTTATTTTATCATAGTATCATTTTGTGTCATGATCTCATATGGTAGGTTTTCATTGTATGGTGATAAGTGCTACTTATCTTCGTTCAAAAATAGTATGTTTATGATTATGGAATTATCGGCCATGATTGTCTCATTGAAGTCCCAGAAGCTTTGTATATCTATGCAATAATTATCCCTTTGTTTAGTTCTTATGAGCATGTTGGGATTTTTCTTTAGAGATGTTGACAATTTTAACGTCAGTACTACACATCTATGGACTCAGAATTATTAGTGTGTTTAGATTTTTAGGATTTTTATGACGTCATTAGAATTACAGTTATATCTAATTTAATAGTGATTGCAACGTGCAGGTTTTTAGATATTTTGTACCAAATCTGTGCTTGATTTTCTTGTTAAAGGGAATACTTGACATTTTTAGAGTGAGTTTCATATAGATACTATATTTCAATCAGTTTCATATAGATAATATATAGATAAGATATTAGTGTTAGTATCCTGAAATCTGAAAAGAAGTAGTGGTGTCTAAAGATATTATTTCTGGTTATCTGGACAAGTTTAGCTGGAGTCTTTTCTCCATATAACCAAGTCAATGCCATAGAGTAGCAATGAGTCTGTGTATGTATTTGGATGTTCCCTATTTCCTATCTATTGTTGCAGTTTTATTGTTATGTTGTCTTCGCAGTTTCTTTTATTCCTATAGATGAGTGATGCAGCAGTTTAAATTCCACAAAACACAAAGAATTTTTGTAGAATCTCAGGTTGAAGGACTGTGAATGAATCACTCCCAGTTTCTAGGTTTAAATCTGAAAATTTTGGATTGCAATCATTATTTTTTCATTCCAACAGATTTGTTAATAGACTTGCTATTATAGAGTTGAGTCATTGGTCACGCATCACAGTGCCCTTTATCATCCTCTGCAATGCACTATATACAGCTACAACAATGCAACTATGAACTTTCGATACTAGTTAGGGTAGTCTTCCCTGGAGTTGTACAATTTAGCATCGAAAGCCACTAATTCCAAGAAGAGTGTAGCTCTAGACTCCAGTACCCAAAGAATTGCCTAAAATACTGCTACATTTCCGTGACTATTGGCAAATTAGAAACTCTTTAAACTACTTTTTCCATTACATTACTTGAACAAGCAAGAAATTATGGGGAATTCACTGTAAGCAATGCAACAGAAATCGATGACCTCATTTTGTAGGAATATATATGTGTAGATTTTAAAGTAGTAGAACAGGGTACAATTTCAGACCCTGAATTAAGTCTCTCTTTCTGTAAATTTAGATACAAAAATAAAACAAGAAAAACTTCTTGTAAATAAAAATATTTTCATAAAGGGGAGGGTACTGTGGAACAAAATGCTTACACAGGGATGTATTATTGCAATAATAATGCTTACATAGTGCCCTATATCATCCTCTGCAATGCACTATATACAGCTACAAAAATGCAACTATGAACTTTCGATACCAGTTAGGATAGTCTTCCCTCGAGTTGTACAATTTAGCATCGAAAGCCACTAATTCCAAGAAGAGTGTAGCTCTAGACTCCAGTACCCAAAGAATTGCCTAAAATAATACTACATTTCCATGACTATCGACAAATTAGAAACTCTTTAAACTACTTTTTCTATTATATTACTTGAACAAGCAAGAAATTATGGGGAATTCACCATAACCAATGGAACAAAAAACTTTGACCTCATTTTCAAAATTTGGGTTAAATTTTTAGTTTCAATTTGGAGTTGCCATTACTTTTAGATTGTTCATTCAAACAGTTGCATAATTTCATGAAACTTAACATAAAATATATGTCTATATGCTTCTCATCAAACCGATTGACAAAAAAATTCAGTGATTTTTTTGAATTCTTTCATATCTGTATCGTGCCTTTGTAATGTTTGTAGGTATGTCTTAGAGCCTAAATTATGAACGTAAATTTCTGGTTTTTCTGTTCTCAATTACAAATTCCTCTGTATTTTATTCCAAGAAATATTTGTAACTCTGCTTGCTCGAACAAATGCTCCAGAAAATCGCAAATTTAGTGATCATATCTAAGGGAGTCATCTGTTTTAGTACCACGTTTCCCACGTGCAGAACATGGATTTCTAAGGAGACATGGATTTATTGTGCCCTCCTCTTTATTATGATTAGATATTTACTTTCATTTTCATTTACATGACATCAACAAACTTTTGTTGTACACATGTATATATCTCTTCACCTTCAAATTTGTATATCTGTGTGAATATGCAATTTTGTAGGGCTCAACCTAGAAATGGAAAGAAGAAAACATTATTTTGAGGTATCATACATTCTAGATAGTTATCTACTATCTTTGATGGATTGAATTAAGAAGCTGATAGAGTTAAAGGATAGAGGCCAATGATCTCCATCATTTCATGTCCTGGATACGTTGAGTACGAATTAGAAAGGTGAATGAAACCAAGCCCTAGGATCTTCTTGCAAAACACATAAGACTTACAAATGAGTTTCGTTCCCTCCCCCAAAGGGTGGATAGCAGGAGAGACCTGATAGTACTGGTCTGCACAAGAAATATCCTCATTTTCAGATGTCAAAATTTCAAAGAGAGGTCTGATCTGTTACAGGTCTGAACAAAACCACCGACCTGTGACACTAAGTTGCCATAATATATGCCTAATGAAAAAGCCTACATCTTGTGTATTTTGAGCTAATTTAATACTAAAGAGAGACTATTATTTTACTTACTACACACTACAAATTGTAGACAATTTTCGAAAAAGTTGTGTAAACGATTTCTAATCCGTCCAACATTTTGGGTGGACACTCCACCCATCATCAATGACCAGAAAGCATAATGATATCAAACGAGAGCCAAGGAGCCTTTAATAGAGAAGAATAGAAGGTAATCGTTAAGAAATTAATTTACTTAGGTCAAGGCTCAGCTAGCAATGAGAGCAAAGAGTTAGTGGAGAATTTTTATCGGGGACGGATTATGCAAAACAATCATAGAGATCGAGCTAGGTTTCTTCATTGATTGGATCAGAAATCCAAGAAGATTGTAAACAATAGATCAAATCAATGGAAAGATCTTGTTTTAGCTTTTCCTATTATTGGTAAACACTTAGCTTGGAAGGTCAAAAATGGGTTTCAATTTAGGCTGGGAGTAGATGTTATTTTGGGTTGTGAAAGGTAGGACTGGCTAGAAGATATGATCAAGTGGTCTTCAAAATAGAGGGCTAAGTACTCTATCTGAAGTTGAGTATTTAGACTCCACTAGTCTATGGTATTAGGGATGGTTGTAGGCTCAGGCACTGGGACATCAAGCAAAATTGCGAAGTTTTATATTCACAGGGCCAGGAAAGCATGCATTAGAATAATAGTGGATTTTGGATTTTTGGTTTGGCTCAATTTGGATATAAATACCTGAACCAACCTAACCATTAGTGTTTGGCACTAGTCTTTACCGATTATCTTCTGTTTTCTACACAGAAATTAGAGAATAAGAGCATCCTTACATGTAACCGAGCAATATTTCTTCTCGTTGTAACCCTTAGATTTTGCGCTGAAATAGCAGTCTTTCTTAGTGTGCCTTTCAAGTATCAAAATATGTAGCAGATCACCCTTGCTCACACAAAATCCATTTAGTTGTTAAATCCATAGAGTAGCAATGGAACAAAAATCACTGAGCTCATTTTGTAGGAATATATATGTGTAGATTTTAAAGCAGTAGAGCAGGGTACAATTTCACAACCTGAATTAAGTCTCTCTTTTTGTAAATTTAGATACAAAAAGAAAACAAGACAAACAAAATGCTTACACAGAGATGTATTGTTGAATTAATAAAGCTTGTAACATTATAAAATAATAGTTACAAATCAAAAATGAAAAAGGGCCCACAAGACATGCCACTGAAATCCAAGTATCAGAGTTAGGTAAGATGTCTACTATCACATCAACCCAGGATTGGCAAAGCTGTTGGTGCAAATAATGTCTTGAGAAACAATACTATATCAGAGCTGCAACTATTGCTCTGTTTAGTTCAGGGACCAATACGAAGGATCTTTGTACTAAAAACACTGCTCCACAAATGGGTTTAATCCTATTTAAGGTCTGTCTAAAAAGAAAGCGCTCTTCTCATTGTCTTGAGAAACAATACTATATCAGAGTTGCAGCTATTGGTCTGTTTAGTTCAGGGACCAATACTAAGGATGTATGTACCGAAAACACTGCTCCACAGATGGGTTTACAAATAAATTTTGATGTGTTTGATCCTATTTAAGGTCTGTCTCTTTATTCCTCCGAAACTGGGTAATCTCGAAAACATTCTGGTTTTATTCCTTACGAACTGGGTAATCTAGCAAGCCTAAGAAGGCTCTTGATTGATAGAAATCATCAACATATGAGCAACATCTATGAACAGTATTATTATAAAGCTCTGTTGAGTTGTTGGGCCACCTGTCCGAGACTCCAAAGTTGGATCTATGACGTTTTTCCCAAAGTCTTTACTTCCTCGAGAAGGTATGGACAGTGTGTATGATTATGTTCTTCCCTATATTCCTGGCCTCTATTGAATAATTTCTGGTTTTACAAGTGTTCTTACATTGATTTTACCATATTTTAAACACGAAGAAACTTGAAACATGTGGACATTTTTATTTTCTCTATACTGAGACTGTTGGTGTACTTTGTAACTGAAGAGCTAATCAGTATAGTTACACATATATGGGTCATTTCTGAATGGCATGTTGCTTGCATTTTGTTGTTATGTCTTTTGTTGGTTCTGGTACTCTCCACAAGCTTTTACAAGTAAGTGGTATGCATTCTTGTTTGATGTACTTTGTTTTCTGCTAAGTAACAAGATTCTTGGATTTTGACCAAAGAATTACTTGGATTTTGACTAATGAACGTTGGTTTGAGATTCCTTGGTTCTTCTGAATAGTCAGAGCCTTCTCCTTGGCTCTAAAATTTATGTTTAGGACCGAATGGCTTCTTATAACACTTACTTTTGATATCTAGTGAACAATCTCTTGCACTGAGGTGAGATATCTTTAGGATTATGTGAGTCCATATCATCATCCTCTGATAAGAAGTTGATGTACGTTAATGTTTTGTTATTCCTTATATTCCTTGCAACTGTTGAATGATTTTTGGTTGTTCAACTGTTCTGACATTTATCTAGAGTCTTAACCATATTTTTAGCATGAAGAAACTTGAAACTTGTGGACCTTTTTAATTAGTTTATGCCAAGATTGTCTATGTACTTTGTAACTGAAGAGTCAATCCCTCAAATTACATAGTATGTATGGTCCATCATTGAATGTCATGTTGGTTAGATTTTGTCATTGCATCTTTTGTTTGTTCTTGTATTCTCTATAAATGTATGCAAGTAAGAGGAATGAATTATACTTTGATAAAGTTTGTTTTCTGCCAAGGAACATGATTCTTTGGTTTTTGACCAAAAAAACACTTATTTTTAGGACTGTTGTATAAATAAGTAGGTCTCATATGACAATTTGGCATCTAGCCAGGTTGTCGTCGCAATTATATTGTTATTACTATTACTAAATGGCCTGAACTTTTTACTTTTTAAAATATATATTCAACACTCGTTGTGTGCTTGCTATAGTTGTGCAAATGCCTAGAAATATTTCCTTAGCTCTATTCTATTAATTATTTTCTGTCATCATAGGTATCTCTACAAAAAATGAACCCACAATTGTTTTCCTTTCTGAAATAGCTTTGCTCATGGTAGAACAACTCATAGAAAAAAACAACATTTTCAGAACTTCCTTCAACCACCTGTGAATCTCTCCTTGCTCATCATAATTTTCCCTTTGTTTCTTTTTGAGTTTCAACAATTGTATGATGGAAAACCTTCTTTCTTTGAGAGAAATATAAACTTGTAGCAGCAAGTCCCTTTTTAAGTCCCTTTTCTACTGCATTTTAATTTTTCAGAGATATTGTATGATGGAAAACCTTTTTTTAACAACTAGCAGTGATTAGAAATCTTAGATCAGTTTTGGATCTCAGACTGTTTAATTGTGAAAGTTGCTACACAACTCATCGAATAAGTCTCTTATTCCATAACTGAGAATTGAATAGAATTAGTAGATTGACGTAGAGCTAGGTTACTTACAAATTTCTTGCTTTGTCTATAAACTCAATACTTTGCTTCCCCCATGACAGATGGTGGGTTGCCCTCTTCATATTTATTTTGTATGTTTTAGATTTATTGCCCATCATCTTTGTGCAAAATTCTACAAAATCTCCTTCATCTCAAAAACTACAATTACTTCAAATTAATAATTCACAAACAATACTCCTATCGGCCTCTCCTTGCACCTTCTGGGGCAACTGCTAGTTATATTCTATTGGGTATTTACAACCGAATAGTTTATATTCTGAATTTTTTAAAAGATTTTTATTATAGTTTTTTTGTCTAATTTTTTAAAATTCTGGCCAGAATTTATTGAAAATAAAAATTTGATGGTTAATTTGCACAATCAAAGTGTTTTATTGGCTTTTTAAGGTGGTGAACCCTCAAAAAAATTATTTTAAATAACAGAAATCAAAATTTTACTTTAATTTTTTTCACCAAATTTAAGCACCTGAAACTTCAAAAAATCTCACTAAAAATAACTCCATTTACAACCAATATTATTTTTGACAGTGAAAAAATAGTTGGACATAATTTCAAACTTACAGTGACTTTCATAAGCCAAGGTATACGAAATGTGTAGCTTTCAAATTCCAACCACATTCAAAATTTTGTCATTCTACTTTTCTTGAGATTCGACGTCCAACTCTTCTTTTTAGTAATCATTTTTCCAATTTGTCATTAATGTTTAAACACACGGCTATGAAATAACGCTCGACAATTTAGGTCAGTGCCTCTGCCCACCAGTGAGACTTCATCATTTAATTCAGTGCAAAACAAGTCCAACAAAGCTATGATTTAAAGAGTTGTCTACTTAGTCCAGCAAGGCTGTGATTTAAAGAGTTGTTTATTTAGGTTTGGATGGCAGTTTTATTGTTAGAATGTTGAAGTGTTTGAATTGTTTTTTTAGGAGTTGTTTAAAGAGACGAGGAATTGTTTGGACTGTCAAAATTGATCGGAATTCAGGCTAAATTTTTTTAAGAAATATTACCATAGCAGTGCTTGAATCGTGATTTTGATGGTGGAAATGGATTTAGCACCATCAAAAACCTATAAAGCACCTAAAATATTAAAATTTGATAGTTATAACATGGATTTACAAAAATTCCTGCCGCATTTTATTAGAATCTTACAGGAATTTCCATGATTTTCAGGACGAAAAAGAAGTCTAGTTAGACTACGAGCACCATCAACAACCCCACTACAGGGCACCATCAACAACCCCACTACACCCAAAATCTTGAAATTTGAAACTGTAACCCAAATTTTCAAAAAAATTTATCAAATTTTATCATAATCTTACTTAAATTTCCATTATTTTTAAGATTAATTTATAAATTTTTTAAGCCTAACTTATAATTTAATTCCGTGGATAGTAAGCCAACCAAGTGTTCCATCATTTAATTTAGTGCAAAATAAACCAAACAACGTTGTAATTTAATTTCGTGCATGGTAAGCCAACCCGGCGTTCCTTGTTTTCAAGTATGATGTATACACTAAGCTTCAACATTTGCTAGGTAACACTCATAATCATGAAGTAGTATGTATACACTATACAACATGGCTTCAACATTTTCTAGGTGACTCTCATAATCATGAATTGAACTGAACGTTAATGTATCCACTTTCAAGTGGCTAGAAATTACAATATTGGGAGGCATATAAAACTATGTTACGTTGATTTGGTGCGTATGTGAGAATTAAGGACTTTTATTTTCATTTATGAGTCTTCTGCATGGCATTCGGATAGGAATGTGGGTGGCAATATTAATAAAATATATTAAAATATATTTATTATAAAAAAATAGTTTAGAAATTGTATTTAATTTTTAATTTTATAATAAAGTTTCTAAGTATATTTATAGGTTTCATTATATCCATAGTAGTAATAATAAGATTTTATGTTTTAAAACCCACATGCTTTATAATGGAGGATGTCAAATTTATTTAGAAGCTTCATTTCGTGTAATATTATGGGTAACATATCATAATTGGAGGAATATAGTTCGAAATGGCGTGACTCAATATACTTTTAGTTGGAAGAATATGCACCCAATTATGCTTCTAGAAGTTACATTTCACTTTTACTTTCTTTTAAATGGGGAGCATAGGTTTTATCGGAAAGATGTCTGCAAGTAAGGTTAGGAATATCCGCGCATGTGCAGGAAGTGATCGCAAAAAGCGTGCAGGAAATCTTTAAGAGTATTTAATATCTTTTTCCCAGATCCCAAGACTTGGTTAAGGAATACAAGTGTTTTGACTTCTAAGGAAGCATGAGTATGGATGGTGATAGATCCATATTGACAGTCAAATGTCATGGTGATAAAATGACGTGTAACAATTACCTAAACCAAAAGGCATAACTAGCCATTCAAACAAAGCTTGTTTTGTCTTGAATGTTGTCTTCCAAATGTCACCTTTAGCAATTCTAATTTGATGGTAGTCGCTCTTTAAGTCCAACTTAGTAAAATAATTTGCATCTTTCAATTTATCAAGTAAATCATCTATTCTGGGAAGTGGATAACAGTTCTTTACCATGATTGTTTTCAATGCATGGAAATCTACACAGATGCGCCATGTTCCATCCTTCTTTGGCACCAACACAATAGGTGACCCGCACGGTGAAGAACTTGGTCGGATGATCCCTTTATCCAACAACTCTTGAAATTGTTTTTTGATTTAAACTCGCTCCATCACCGACATCCTATACATGCCAATGTTAGGAAGAGGACAATCTTGTTGCAGCGGTATTTCATGTTGGATTCCCTGCTTGGGGGGTAATCCCTTTGGTTCCTGAAACATATCATTATTTTGATTAACCACTTCAATCAAATAAGATTTCAACTTTGGATCACAACCTTGAAATTCTACATAATCAACATCATTCTTTGGTTTAATCATAAGAAGCACAAAATTCTTGCTTGAATTCACTAGTCTTTTCATTTATCCTGCATTAACTAATGAAAGTATTAGTTTCTTGCGATGGGCTCTCACAATATACTCCACACCATCTTTGAACAAGTGTTACTTGTTTTCATGGCTATAGAAGATGGCTTTTCTATCATAGAGGTAAGGACTATCCAAAACAATTCCTGAAATATCAAGTGGTACAAAATCTAATTCAACTTTGTCAATGAAGTTTGCTCTGATTGCAAACCGAAGAATACACTTTATTGTAACCTGTAAATTTTTGTTCTTGCATATCCAACCTAATGGATATGGTTTGGGATGTGGAATGGATTTAAGATTAAGTTTCTTGACTAAGTCTTCATATATCAAGTTGGCTTTACACCCACTATCAAATAGTGTGTCGATTTTTGTATGTTTTGAAATAACCCTCACATGAAATAATTCAATCCTTGTTTCTTCATTTGGAGTACTAGTGTGACAATTTGATGAACTAGTGCTAGCAATGGATTATTTTCCTTTCCTACCCATGGCTTTAATTTTAGTTTCATCACCCGAATCAGATCCTAAATCTTGTTGAGTGGTTGCAAAGGTTTTTGTTTCCCCTTGTTTTTGAATTTCTTGGGCCTCATCTTTGGATGAAGCTTCCAACAATGGTCCTCATTGTGACCCTCTTTGGATCAATGTTTGCATTTCATTTTCTCTCCTTCCTTTTTAATGGATGCATTTTTCTTTCATTTTCCTTTGAAACCCTTTCCTTTCACTCCACCCTTCAATGGCTTCTTTTTCACCTCTTCTGGAATCTTTTTCCCTCTTTTCTCAAGGTGAGTGGCTTGCAAAAAAACCTCATCTAGAATAGTGGGATTGAACATAAGGATAGTATGCCTTAGGTAGCTATGTAAAACCCCTACATACTTCACCAACGTGTCTTGGGATTGCAAATCAACACCTAACATAAGAGATCTTCTTCTAAATTCTTGGGTGTAATCTTGCACATTTTGACCTTTAAGTTCTCTAAAGTTCTGACAATTCATGATGGCTTTCTGTATATATGATAGAGGGTAAAATTGTCTTGTAATTATAGCAATGAAACTAGACCAAGGGATTTAGATCTTACCATGTTTTTTTATCTCATCTTGTGTCTTGGCTTCCCACCATACTATTGTTGCACCCTCTAGTCTCAAGGAAGCTAGTTGAATTTTTGTGACATCGTATTGAAGGTTTTGAATCCTGGAGTAGACCTCCAATTGATGAAACCAATTTTCATGCTTCTCTGCATTCACTTCACCATTATACATAGGCGGCTCAATTTTAATATTAAGTTTTAACAGGGGTTTTTTACCAATTCCTTTTGAGGTATGTTGATGAGTATGAGTAAGGGTTGTAGTAGTGGAAGAGGATTAATATGAAGGTGAAAATGGTGGTGACGACGATGATGGAGTAGATGGTGGCTTATCACCATTTCCATTACCTCCTCCTCCTAGAGAACCCTCTCCTTGTGGATGCCTAGAGATTTCACCCTGCAACTTTGTATTCCTCTCTTCATAGAGGACTTTCACCATCTATGTCATGTCAAAGAAAGCCTTCCTAAAATACTTCTCATCCCCTATCATGTTAGCATTTCCTCCTTCATGAGACATGATTATTGAAGCTTTTACTGCAACTAGAGGTGAACCTTGTGGTAGAGATTGTGGAAATATTTCTCTCCTTTGCCTTCTCCCAACTTGAGAACCTGTAGCCAAAATCTTTCCTTCTCCTCTCTTGAGCTTCAACCTTGTAAGAATGTAAACACTTGCAAAGCAATTAAATCCTCCTTACATAGCTAAATCTATTTCTCTAATGTCAACTTGATCTGAATGGAAAAATTAGTGTTTGTTATGCTAAATTCCAATTCAGAATATAAACAAAGTGCTTGAGGATTCTAAGGTAAACTGCAAGTTAACCATGAGTTTTTATGTGAATTTATTGAGCAAATTAACATAAAAAAATATTGAACAACAACATCTAATAGACACGAACATCACCATAAATAGTAACACAATAAAATGCATTTATTTAGCGATTTCACCCTCCCCGCCACGTCTCCTCTTTTGTATAGCTTCCCAAAGAAGCCTGGTCTATTCTCATATTGCTCAAAACCTACACATACATTTTCAATGCTCAAACAACTCTTAAACCCATCTAATGGCTCCGTAATGCAAAAATGCCTATATAGCCTCTTCTTTCTCAAATTTGGTCAAAAATTGAATTAGTTATGCTTTCCCAAATTTTATAATTGAACTCACCACAATTCACTAAACTTAAGACTATCCTGATAATTTTTACCTTGGGCCTGCTAACTCACTGCATTTCTCTTTTCAGCGACTTGCTGGAGAAAGATAATATAGCCACTTAGGTCTTAAGTACCCAGATTCTGGTCATGTGGAGGGCCACATTATGGCCATATGTCCGAGGGTTGGGACCTTAACTCTTGCCCTCAAAACTTCTGCACAAAATTAAAAATTCATGGGGTTTATTAGACCGCCTCTTCCACGGCTTGGGTGGACATGTGGTGTCATCAACAGACTGTTTGATGTTACGGTTAGTGTAGTGGGGGAGGGGGCTCCTGCCCATGGTCCCGCCCTAAGGTGTGGCGACCAGGGTTGGGGCTAGACCCCTTCCCCCACCCCCAAACACCAAACCATTACAACTTAAATATAACTCGCAACCATAACATGTTAAGTACTAATGTGATAGTGCGATGGTAAAGGTATTGTGCTACTTTCTTAGAGGTCGCGGGTTTGACACCCTGCCGCTCGACTCAGACCTTGACCAAAATTTTGATGGCACTCGCGCTGCCACATGGCGGCCCATGGCTAGGTCATGTGGCAGCCTATGATTGGCTTGCATAAAATAATCAAAATTTTGCATTTCAAACCAATGACGTATTGCCACTTGGCACAATATCAATCGCTGGAGAATATTTCATTGACTAGTCAACCTGCCACATTAGCATGCCCAATCAACTGTATAGACTGCTGACTCGACTTTCCTGCATTTAAAATAAAAAATTGCATGTTTGAAAAAGTGGACAAAGCATGTTTCTGGGAGCATATGGTGTCGGTTTTGCACGAAACAAGTTGCGTCAGATTCAAAACAATGAGATCTACACAGTCATTCAGGTTCCACACCATTTCGACAACTTTCATTTTTGAGCATAATTTTGAGCACCTAATCAACAACTTGTGTGTAGGGCATGTGTCAAATGCCATTTTGAAGTAAAAAAAGCACCAAAATACTTCTTCTTCCCCCCCCCCCCCCCCCCCACCTAAACATTTTCAATAATGTGTGTCAACGCGATACCATGATCTACTGTAGAATGCTTCAAACTAAAACTTGGTTGTCCTTTTTCCCTCTTTTCTTTTACTTCTGCCCACTTACTCATTCTATTTTCTACCATGCCACTGAAAATTTTTGTAAACAAAGGATTGATCATAATGGTTCTATAATTGGAAGGAATATTAATGTCTCCACTTTTAAAAAGAGGTATTACTAGAATAGTTGTCCAATCCCTTGGGAATCATTTTTGAATGACATTGATGAATATTTCCATGATGTGCGGTGCCAAAATATTCATCCCCACTTTACATATTCTACTTGAAGTTCAACCAAGTCCTTTTCCTTCCTTGTTTTCAACTTTTTAATTCCTGCCTCCACCTCCTGTAATGTGAAAAGCTTTGTAGTTGTGTTTATCATGGGAGGATGCTCAACCTATAATTCTCTTTCATAGAGATATTTTGCATAGTCAAACCACTGATTGGCTATAATATTATATTCAATTTGATTCTTCCTTGGTTGAAGTTCCTGCCAGTTTTTTTTTAGATTATTCTTGCCTAGATATATAGCTCTTCTCGCCTTGTTTGCATGAAATCATATTTTTTCCTTTTTTAAATATTCTTATATAACTTTACGTTCATCTTCTCCTTGCCTTCCTTTTTCAAGGTTCTCCTTGCCATTTTGCATTCCTCATCAAACCACACATTCACAAGAAAACAATTTGATTATGATTTCCTATTTTTTTCTCTTTTGCACTTCCCAAGTGCACCCTGAATTATATTTTTTAGTGCATGATTGTTTAGGCTTTGGGGACCATTTTTTTCCTTCTTAATTGATCTCTCCAGCATTGTTTTGAAAATAGTGTAATTTTCTTGTGTTAGAAGAATTTTTCCCCTTGATGTCGATTGTTGAGAACATTGGGTTTTCCTCCTATTATATCTGTATTCTATAACTTTATATAAATTGGGTTGTGAGCCGATTTTATGTCCCAAATATGCTTTCCAATCTTAAATTCATCTATCCTTTCTATTAAGCTTTGTGAACAAATAACATAGTCAAAGACATTTTCCCCATTGTATGTGTTGCAAGTGAAGTTCTCATTTTTTTTCATCTATCTAGACCATTGCAGATAATTAAGTTGAAATCACCACACAATGTAATGAACTCCTCTCCAAAATAATTACTAACTTTGTCATCTTCTGAACATCTCAATCATCGAGAATCCTCCTCTTCAATGAGATAGATAGGATTGTGAGCCTCTTTGCAACAAAGAATACTAGCTTGTTGATTTTTTGTTCTAGCATTGAAATCTCCCACTAAAAGAACTTCTCCCTATTGAGAATATGCGACAATATCTTGCTTTAAAGCTGTGTACGGATCTTTGTTGTCCAACCCTTTATTTTTGTAGGTTTTTGATACTTGAGGCACAAAATAACATGCTGCAATTCTTATGTGGTTCTCATTCTTTGTTATCTTGAACCATAAATATTTTTTATTTGTATCTTCTTTCACTAACTAAATGTGACGACCTTCTTTTTATTTCACTAAAACCAGTATTCCTTCGTACCCTTTTCCATTTTCCATTTCCTTGTTCCAAACTGCTAACTTCAAATAATCGTCAAACATAGGAGTTTTGCAACCATCATGTTCATGAGTTTATGTGAGACAAATTATGCCTTTACCTTTTTTAATAGGTTCTATCCTAGGTGCCCTCCTCCAAGGGTAATCTATACAGTTCCAACAAACTAGACTTAGGTAGACCTAGGTAGGATTTGATTGCTATGCGCTTTGGCACACAAGACTCAAATTTGAGTCTTCACCCCTTTTAATCCATATTTATCGTGTTATTTTCCTCCCTATTATAGAATTACCTATTTTTTCTTTACTGTCAGCTTGCTACCATGTTTTGCCATGAGCCCAAACACTACAATAACAGCTTTAACATTGTACAACCATAATTTTTTCCCTTCATTTTTTTGCTTCTCTAACTTTCTCCTCTTCTTCTCTTCTAGCCTTTTGTTGTTTGCTAATTAAAGCTTCACCTCGTCAAAAATTAAATATATTTTAGGAAATTTTTACTTTTTTCTTTTCTTTTAAATTTTATATATTAATAACTTTTATTTCATTGTAAATTTTATCTATTTAAATAAAATATAAAAATTAAAAATAATTTTAATAAAATTAATATATTTTTATTTTTATCAATAATTAATTTAAAAATATTATATATATATATATATATATATATCTATATATATATATATATATATATGTTGCACGAGTTTCTGGTACGCAGGTACTTGGGGTACGGGGAATAAGTATCCGGTACAGCTAGAAGCTTTGCCCAAATTTATAGGAAACGTCAAGTTGGAAGCAACAATAATATAATATATTAAAATTTAATATATATTAAAAGTGAAAATAAAATAATTTATTTATCTCCATCCAAAACTTGCCAATTAAATTCCATCATGCAGATTCCATCTTGCAATGAAATCTGTAAAAGATTGAACTTTGAAACACTGCAAAAAAAAATCAAAATATTAATCCATCAACAACTTGCCAATGAAATTCCTTGCGAGCAAAGAAACATGCAGAACTCCTAAACCGAAAAAAGGCTAATATTACTTGATTATTATGTGATTTCATGCAACAATATATTATATTCAAGTTTGGAAATTTATAAAATGAAACTTACCAACACACTACTATTTCTCATTCTGACCATTATTGTAATTTGTTGAATCTTATCATTAAAGCTTCAAGATAGATTTCAAGAAAGTAGACTTATTTGTAATTGTTGAAATTCAAGATTTTCAACAGAAGCTACCAAGGAATGACTGGCAACTGTCTATATTTTTTTGAAACCTTTGCTACATCTCCACATCTCTATCGCTTTATAAAGCCCATGCAGTCTAGCCCCATGACCTATCATGATTCACAACAAATGGTCACTTTTGTGCTCAACATAGGTACCCGAAGCGTCAAAATTTGTTGTAGTGAAACTCCCCGAAAGATCCAAAGTACCCGTCGATTTTGGAAAGTTTCCTACAAGCTCCCAAACTCCCAAGAGCGCTGGAATGTGGGACACACGCTCTCCAATGACTGGGAGTAGTACTCGCATTACTATATATATATAATGACGTGTAGAATTTATATGTAATTTAATTAAAACGAAAACTATATATATTAGATTTTAAGAGGCTCTTCTTCAGTATCACATATCATAAAGTTTTGAATCTAAATAATTTTATATAAAAGAGGAAGAAAGCCCACTAGAGGCAAAGGAAAACAACCTACTTATGAGCAGCCTCAAAAAATAGGAAGAAAATCTATGCAGCAGCATCTAGAACTGCTTGTTCAAACATTTGCGTTAGAGATCCCAAATTCTGTTCAATCCTGAATTTATGGTTGGGAAACCAAGGTTCTAAATAATTTGGACAGGGAGGATGAATTGGCTTATGAGGACATGCAGAACGTGGTGACTGACTCAGGGCACACACGGGGGCGAATTTCCTTGTTTCAATAGTCAGTTAGAACCTACTGGTTGATCAAATGCTTGCTAGCTAAGGCAGTCATGTCGACAACAGAATCTAAGTTGGAACTAACTTTGGCAGATATTAACAGGAACATCCAGGAAATCAATCTTCGACAATTGCATCAATATGCTAGGCTAGGAAGGTTGGAGAAGGAGATTAAGTCCATGCAATAGGTTGAAGTTGAATTGCCAAGTTCCAGTGCCAAAGATCCTGCACCGGTGGAATCTAAGGAAGATTAAGGATTTCATGATTAAATGTTTTACTTTATTTTTAACGGCTATTACTCTTTCAATATATGTTGTTATCTCCAGACTTAGATATTAAATACCGTTAGATATGGTATAGATTATTAAGACTTTTTATGTTTTGGTTGACATACTCTGAACTTGGATGGTCGAAATACCTGATTTCTTGCGAGCAAGTTGAGGTCTAGTTTTCTATATTTTTTTGCCTCGCTCATATTAATAGAAAATGGAAAAAACTACCTAAACTTACAAAAAAAAAATTATATAAAATTCTTTCAAAATTAATCACACAAATAAAATTCCTTATAAAAAATAAATATTAAACTTAATATAAAAAAATTAATTTTCCAAATAAATGAAATTAACATTACAATCGTTCATCAATTCTTTTAGAATTTTAAGTTTTAAAAAGTCAATAGTGAAAAGTTATAAACCCTTTGTCCGGATGGATTGATAGTCACTTTGGTTCATAAATAATTTTTTTTTTTAAATTTTCAAATGAATTAAGCATGAAGTGGTTGTTGATAAATAATTTTAAATTTTAAATTGTTTATAAATTAATTATAAAGTTGATTTTCATTTCAAATATTTTTGGAAGGGAAATTTTATTTTTATTTATGGAGAATTATCAAAAAGTTCGTTGATAAATAATTTTAAATTTTAAATAGTTAATAAATTAATTATAAAGTTGATTTTCATTTAAAATATTTTTGAAAGGGAAATTATTTTATTTTTAATTTTGAAAATTGTCATGGATAGATATTGTGGCAAGGTTATGCAGCAACTCATAATAAGGACAATGGATGCCTTCAGGCCACATTCCTAAATCACAGTAATGATACAAAATTGGTACAGATTCAAAACCATTTAATAAGAAAAATGACCCGAAAAATGCAACCACAACCCACAAGACTCCCACACTTCTATTATTATTTGGATTATATATATATATATGTTTATGTTTTGATTTCCAGCCTTATCTCATATTGTACATATATTTCAGAATGATTTGAAATAAAATTTAACCATTATATATTCATCAAAAGCCTAATAAGAAATAATTAATTAAGAAAAACCTCCAAAGCAAGAAGGAATTTAGCTAGAAACATATTTCCCTTCAAAAAAAAAAAACATCAATTTACATTTTAAAGAAGTTGGAACTCGTACACATGTCACAAACGGAATCCAACTCGTTAAACCTGTAGTATCGAAAAATAATTACACAGCTTTTCCCAAGATCAGGCTCCATTTTTCAAGTATCCGATTCATTTTATAAAGAAGGAACCATCCTTTCTGAGCATCATTTTTCTATTCACTAACCACAAAGCCATTCATCAAATCCTGATAGATTACAGTAGAACAGCTGTTAAACCGAAGAGGTGACAGTTGTGCTTCCTTTCTGAGGCTCGGCTCTAGTTGTAGTTGTGGCGATGTAGGTGTCCTCGTAACAACAATAATTTCCTCCGAAGAATCCACCATGAATGAGTAAGATGCAGAAGAGCTTGGTTCCACACAAAATAATAAGGAATGATTCCAACGTTATCTGCACACAAATGCAAAGTTACCAAACGTTAACAACAACAGGAAACGCTAAAACAGAATTAATGTCCGTATGAATGTAATAGCATACAAGTATTACATACCAGCTTTGCGTTTCGGCCGCCTATATGAATTTCTTTGCATGCCAACCTGCAGTTTTGTCAACGAAAAATAATCAGCTCGTCCCCTGCAGTTGGAATAGAGAAAAAAAAATTTAAAAATCTTGTAAAATAATGTAAATCATAATTTTTTTTATGGTGAAAATAGATTAATATTATCAAAACTTTTAAAACATTCAAAATATTTAAATTTAAAACTTATATATCTAAATTTACAAAAATCCCTACCAAATTTTCAAAATTTTTTGAAGTAAGAAACCGTCTTAATGAATACAGCATGATTGGACGTCATTTCAAATTTACAGTGACTTTCATTATGCCGCTTTGGGAATGTACGGGCACTGCCTTTTTGAAAATTGCGTTGGGGTTTACGAAACGTGTAGGTTCCAAATTCCAACCGCATTCAAAATTTTGTCATTCTAATTTTTCTTGATATTCGAGGTCCAATTCTTCTTTTAGTAATCGTTTTTCCCAAATGTATAATGTAAACTTGGCATTAAAGTTTAAACAAACGGTTATGAAATAAGGCTGAACAATTTAGCTCAGTGCCTTTGCCCACCATTTAGAGTTCATTATTTAATTCATTGACAAACAAATTAAATAAGGTTGTAATTTAAGGTAAATGTTGAATGGCAATTTTCTTGTTAAAATATTAGAGTGTTTGAATTATATTTTTTAAAATTAAAAATAGATTTAACACCATCATAATCTTACTAAAATTTCTATTTCTAAAATTCATTTCCAAAATTCTTTTAAACTACCCTCTAATTTAATTCCATTCCTCGTAAGCCAACCAAGTGTTCCATCATTTAATTGAGTGCAAAATAAACCAAACAAGGCCGTAATTTAATTCCGTGCATTGTAAGCCAACCAAGCGTTCCTTGTTTTCAAGTATAATGTATACACTACACAACATGGCTTTAACATTTGTTAGGTGACCTTCATAATCATGAAGTAGTATGTAGACACTATACAACATGGCTTAGACATTTGCTAGGGGACACTCATAATCATGAAGTAGTATGTAGACACTATACAACATGGCTTCAACATTTGGTAGGTGACACTCATAATCATGAATTGAAATGAACGTTAATGTACCCACTTTCAAGTGGCTGGAAATTACAATATTGGGAGGCATATAAAACTATGTTAGGTTGATTTGGTTTTCTATGGGTATGGGTATGTGGAATTATGGACTTTTTTTATTATTTAGGAGACTTTGCATGGCATGGAACTCGCAATATTAATAAAATATAATAAAATATATTTATAATAATAATACAATTTTAGTTTAGAAATTTATTTATTTTTTACACTTTATAAAGTTTTTAAATTTATTTATACTTTTCATTATATAAATAGCAATAATAGTAATATTTTATGTTGTAAATTCCACATGTTTTATAATAGTGGATAGAAACTTCATTGTAAAATTATGGGCAATATACCATGAGCCACCAAAATAATGGGCAAGAACTTGAAAGTATTTGACACTTCATTGTGATTTCTTAGTCTCACTTATGTGAAGGGATATTTTTCAGTAATTAATTAGATTGAGAATATTTTGTGCATTATACAAGTGTTAATAAAGATTGTTGTTTGTTAATATATTTTATTTGTTAGGTTGTATATCATTTAAATATGAGTTAGATATTCCCCTATTTCTTATAAATAAATGACTTTCTCTCGTATTTCAATATATTTTTCTCTATTTTGTCGTCTTCTTATAAAAACTAAACTTACTTATGAATCAAAATCAAATTTAATCTATATTTCTAGATTACTTTGATAGAAATATATAAACAAGCTATAATATGAGGCACTCAATATGAAGGTCATGGGGTAGCCCTTAAACTAATCATTAAAATATGAGAGTCACACAAATCTATGAAAGCATGATTTGAATATATAAGGCACTCAATATAAAGGTCATGGGGTAGCCCTTAAACTAATCATTAAAATATGAGAGTCACACAAATCTGTGAAAGCATGATTTGAATATATAAGGCACTCAATATAAAGGTCATGGGGTAGCCCTTAAACTAATCATTCAAATATGAGTGAGTCACACAAATCTATGAAAGCATGATTTGAATGTGTGTGCTTTAGCATTTTAGATTGGTAACCATGACAATATCTCTCATAAATTACACATGCCAAGTACAATGTGCCGCAAAAAACATACTCTCTAATGGTATAATCAAGCAATAGAGAAAATGAAGATAAATATACTCACACAAAAAAAAGGGCACAAAGTGCATTTTCTTATACCACGTTGAAATTTAGATTTTATCTAGGATCATAAATGAGCCTAGACATGATTTTCCACATAAATTTAAGCTTCCTCTCTATCTTTAAGTTAAGTGACTTTGATTCTCTCTCCCCAAGGATTTTGAAGTTTGTTTCTTTGAGTTCTTATATGGATCCTTAATGGAATTTCCCAAATTAGGGTTACTTTCTCTTATTTATATTTCCAATCATGCTTTATGTTTGAAGCTTTCAATGTCTACATAAATTATTTCTATTCTAAACGTTGATGATATTTTTCTATTTGAATCCTTTGTTCCAATTCCTAACCATGCCTATTTTTTGGAGCACTCACGTGGTAATTTTAAATATTTTTCATTATTGTGCCTCTACAACAATCCTCATCTGCCTCATAATTCAACCATGTTTCAGGTTGGCCTTTCTTTGTAGCTTTTTGGTCATAATACTTGGTCCATGCCTTCAATACTCACAAACCTCATTGCTCTTGTCCCCCAATGCATCTTTGTGGAATATTCTTCACTTTTAGCTCTAAGCCTTTGTTGACACCTAATCCTATGGATGGGTGTGCATTTGTATTTTTGTATATTATTTATTATTAGGAAATAAGGAAGGCCAAGAGTCATTGGGAGATGAATCCCAATAGCCTCACCTCCCATCTATATAAGCATGTACATTCTTCAGCTAATACACATTCTAGTTTTGAGGAGTTACCTCCTAGTTTGACATGGTATCAGAGCCAGCCCCACATTTGGCATTTCTTCCCTGTGGTGTAACTCCCTATCCTTTGCTTAGTCATATTTTTTAATAGTTTTCTGCTGCTCTTAATTGCTAGACTGTTATTCTGCATTTTTTTTCCTATTTATCACTGACATTTGCAGCTCCAGCTCCAGCTCTTGCAGCTCCTGAAGACTGCAGTGTCTGTCAATCTGCAAATTGCAGCTCTGCCATTCTGCCATTCCAGCAGTCCTGCAACTCTGTCTTCCTACAGATTCAAGTTCAATTTTTTTGTAACGCCCTTTTGGGCCTCCTCATTCATCCCTACGCTCCTTCATCGACTCACCCACTTCCCTCACTCCATTCCCTCGTTCTCTCCCTACGTTCCTCACTCTTCCCTCATGCATACACCATCGACTATCTCTTTCATATACGCCTCCACAGCGTTCAATACGTTCTCTGGCCATTTAACACAGCGTTCCATTTAATACGCCTCCACTGCTGTCTGCACGTTTATATATATGTTCTGTTTATACAGCGTTCCATTTAATATGCCTCCACTGCTGTCCGCACGTTTTAATACAGCGTTCCATACGCCTCCACTGCTGGTCGACACCACCACAACGCTGTCACATGCATTATACAATGCTTCAGTTACCATTGTGTAAGCTTCTCTGTCAGTTATATAAACGTTGTCTGCACCGCCCATTACCACTGTCAATACATATCATATACCACGCTGTTTGGATTTCCACGCTGTTTAACATTACCACACTGTCAATACATACCATGCTGTTTGGATTTATACAGCGCCTTGTATTATATTATAACACCGCTTTTGACCATACCGCCCACGCACAGTCAATTCCGCCCTCCCTTACATATAACGCTGGTTGCATTGTTATTACGTGGTTGTATTATAATCCAACGCTGTCAATGTAAATAAAACGCTGTGGTATTATATTGTGATGCATCCTATTGATGCGTTGTATGGTATGTCCATTATGTTCACATGTAATACGCCCCTCAATACCTGCGCCAGTCATATATAAAACGCTGTCCACTGTTTGTTAGTACGTTGCAACCCTTCCACGTTTGCTATATCATATATACATTGCGACCCTTCCAATTGCTATTTCATATCGCCCCCCCCATATCGCCTCCACTTTCTAATACCATAATACTTCCATTCACATTCCGTACTCTCCCTTCCATTCCATATCATCTTTTCACATACAAGAACTATCTTGAATGGTCGCGGAAGATTAAACACACACTCATTTTTAATGAGTTGTGGAAAGGAATCTATGAAGGACAAGCAGAAAATCCACCAGAGAAGCCCACTTCAGACAAAGAGCTTGCCATTTGGGAAAACAAGAACTGCAAGGCCTATGCTTTGATTGCAGCCTCAGTAAGTGAAGAGGTGAGTCGCCATATTTCATCATTCTCAAATGCCTATGAAGCCTTGAAGAAACTAAAAGAACTCTATGACTCACATTCAGAACTAGAAAATGTTCAATTGATGATTAAGCTGTTCAGTCTTGAAATGAAGAATGATGATCCCCTTGCTTTAGCTTCAGAAGTAAGATCTATAATGCATGACATTGAAAACACTAGTGTAAAAATGGACATACCTCTCATAGCATATGTGAAAGCATTATATCCGACTTACTCACATTATCTTGAGTCTTTGCAAGCAAGTGGAAACTTTGAGCATATCACCTTTGATAAACTTGAGCAGAAGTTTGCAGAAAGAGAGAAAGCTTTTGGGAAGATGACAGTCCCTTCATCTTCCGAAGAGGCTGCATACTTGGAACAAAGAGAAAAGAGTCATGCTCCAGATTCATCCAGAGGAAGAGGTGGCAGAAGAGGAAGAGGAAGAAGGAACTTCACAGAAAGGGGGGGCAGACAAGCTGACAAATCCAATCTTCATTGCACACGGTGCAATAGAGATGGACATGATGCATCCAAATGTAGAACACCATGGGACAAAATTGAGCAGCACAGAAATCAAGACAAAGGTAAAACCAATGACAAAGACAAAGGTAAAGCACCTGAATCCGCTCACTATGTTCTAGCACATTGTAACAATGGAGTAACTGAAAACCTATTTGATGTTTCATTTACTTCATGGAGAAATGATTGGTTGCTAGATTCAGGAGCAACATGTCACATGACATTTAGAAAAGATTTTTTTGAAGAATTCACTGACAAAGTTGATGGAGCAGTATATTTCGCAGATAAATCCAAACTCAAGCCATCGAGACACGTCGAGCTTCTTGCACCGGGTCTTCCACGATCCTTATCCTACATGAGGTTCTATACCTCCGGAGTTGAAGAAAATTGCTGTCACGATCGAAATCGTGACAAGGACACTCGAAATCACTGTTGATGGCAAAGGAGAATCGGATCGGCGCTAGGATCACTCACTTGTCATGGAGGGAATAGAAGAAGGGAGACTCTTGAAGCTGAAAGGTTCATCTGCTCATGCTCAAAACTTTGCATTCAGCTCACATCATGATGAAGGTACATTTCCATCAAGTCTTTTATGGCATACTAGATTTGGACACTTAAATTATGACAACCTTCGTTTGTTGAAGAAAAATGGTGTTGATGGACTGCCTACAATTCCTAGAAAACCTAAGGAATGTGATGCTTGTATTCTAGGAAAGCATAGCAAACAACCATTTCATGATTCACACTCAAGAGCACATAGGAAACTTGAACTTGTTCATTCAGATTTATCTGGCCCTATGCCTATTGCTTCTGCAAATGGAAACAAATACATGATGACATTTATTGATGACTACACCCGAATGTGTTGGATTTACTTACTGAAGAATAAGTCTGATGCTTTTCAAACTTTCAAGAATTTTCATGCATGGATTGAAAATGATGCACAAACACATATTGGCTCTCTACGTACTGATAATGGAAAAGAATACACCTCAAATGAATTTGAAAATTATCTTCGTCAACATGGAATCAAACATCAAACAACTGTGCCATATAATCCACAACAGAACGGTGTAGCTGAAAGAATGAACAGAACTATTTTAAGTATGGTCCGCTCCATGTTATTTTTCAAGAATGTAAAATTGATGTTTTGGGCTGATGCAGTTCTATGTGCTGTTTACATAAAGAATAGGTGTCCTTCAAGTTCAATTAGAAACAAAACTCCTTTTGAAATGTGGCATGGCCACATTCCTTCGGTAAAGCATTTTAGGGTCTTTGGGTCCACTTGTTATGCCTTGATACCCAAGGGTCAAAGGAACAAACTTGGTGCTAGAAGCAGAAAATGTATCTTCTTGGGGTACTCCAATACCTCCAAAGGATATCGTCTCTATGATGAAACAAATAAGAAGTTTGTGATAGCAAGAGATGTCATATTCCTTGAATCTTCCAAGAGTGACAAGGTTGTTGAGCGGCAACTTGATCGCCTGGATAGATTCACACATGCAAAGTCCTTCCAAGAATTTGATAATGTGATTCCACATCTTGAAGGGGGGATTTCGATATTGAATCAAACTATGGAATCATGTCCTGAAGCACTCTCTCCCCCACATGAAGAAACAACCACGGATGAGACATTGGATGATGTGATTGACAGAATTGGGAGATTGAATCTTGAATCAATCCCAACTCGGTCAAATGACCAGCCTGGGCCATCTCAAAAAGGTCCTCCCAAATGGCTGACAAAGACACTGGAGAATGTTCATCTGATGAGGTTGGAAAAAACAGGAGCAAGAAGTTCCACTCAACAAATCGAAGGTGATGTAGATAATTCTGATTCTCCTGTTGATATGGATATTGCTTATAACTGTGAATTGAGTTTGTCTACAGATCGTGAACCAACTTCCTTCAAAGAAGCCGCTTCTCATGATGAATGGAAAGAAGCGATGCAGAAGGAGTATGATGCCTTGATAAAGAATGGCACTTGGAAGCTGGTTGATCCACCTTTGGGAACAAAACCAATTGGCTGTAAGTTGGTCTACAAGAACAAGTACAAAGCAGACGGCTCACTTGACAAGCACAAGGCCAGGCTTGTGGCAAAAGGATTCACACAGAAAGAAGGAGTTGATTATGAAGAAACTTTTGCTCCCACAACAAAATGGACCACCATCCGGACTCTCTTTGCCTTAGCAGCTCAGAATGGATGGAAAGTCCATCAGATGGATGTAAAAACAACCTTCTTGAATGGAGATCTAAAGGAGAAAGTTTATATGTCCCAGCCAGAAGGATTTGTGATAAAGGGTCAAGAACACAAAGTTTGCAAACTTGTAAAATCCTTGTATGGCCTCAAGCAAGCATCACGAGCCTGGTATGAGAAATTGACCGAGCATCTTCTGAAACTTGATTTCAAACACTTTGATCTTGATGATGCAACTTTGTTTGTTAAGAAAGTTGGAAAAACAGTTGTATATCTTGTGGTATATGTAGATGATCTTTCGATAACAGGAAACAATGAGAGCTATATTGCATCCATGAAGAAAGAGTTGAAGAAAGGCTTTGAAATGACTGATTTGGGTCATGTTCATTACTATTTGGGTATTGAAGTAATTCAACATCCTAAATTCATATTTCTTTCTCAAAAGAAGTACATTGGAGATCTATTGAACAAATTTGGCATGGATGACTGTAATCCCTTAACCACTCCAATGGAACAAAACTTGAAGCTCACATCTATTGAAGGGAAGGAATTTGAGGATGCAACTAAGTATAGGCAGCTTGTAGGAAGTCTTATCTACCTGACCACCACCAGACCTGACATTTCATTTGCTGTTGGAATCCTCTCAAGGTTCATGCAAAAACCTTGTGAAGGACATTGGTCTGCTGCAAAAAGAGTGTTAAGGTACTTGAAGGGGACTCAAAACTTTGGACTCAAATATACACAGGTAGGCGACTTCAGCTTGATCGGATACTCTGATTCAGACTTTGATGGCGACAAAGAAACAGGGGTGTCTACTACAGGTTACACCATGAGTCTTGGATCATGAGCTGTCTCATGGAGATCACGCAAACAGTCAGTTCCAGCAGATTCCACGACCGAGGCAGAATATGTGGCAGCAGCTGAAGCAACAAAGGAAATTGTGTGGCTCCGGAAAATCCTGGAAGATTTGCAGATGAAACAAATGTATTCCACTCCACTCATGATCGACAACACTTCTGCAATAAAGTTGGCCAAGAACCCAAAATTCCATGATCGAACAAAGCACATCAATACAAAGTACCATCTCATTCGACATCATGTTCAGGCCAAAACCATCCATCTACATCATTGTTCCACAAATGAGCAAACTGCTGACATCTTCACCAAAGCACTTGGAAGAGAAAAGTTTGAAAAGTTCAGATCGATGCTTGGACTCACCAACATCCCTTCGGATTAAAGGGGGAATGTTGACACCTAATCCTATGGATGGGTGTGCATATGTATTTTTGTATATTATTTATTATTAGGAAATAAGGAAGGCCAAGAGTCATTGGGAGATGAATCCCAATAGCCTCACCTCCCATCTATATAAGCATGTACATTCTTCAGCTAATACACATTCTAGTTTTGAGGAGTTACCTCCTGGTTTGACAGCCTTTTCAAAATTGACGTTAGTTCCATGTGAGGGTCCTCTTAAGTCTTCCTTCCTTCACATGTTATTCATGTTATTTTTCTTCATTTTTGGGAGGGGTCTTTCCTACAAGTTCTTCTCATTTTCTCCACTTATAAAAGGTTGTGGTTGGGTGCCATAGCATGCCTCATTCTTAGGACCCGTTTTTGGTCTTATTTTATTTACTCTATATATTTACCTTAAGGGGGGTGTTAGTGTATGTAGAAACTAGTTAAGAGATTATATCTATTAGTGATTATCTACCAAGTTAGTATATCTTATCTATAAAATTTTATACCTCATTTTCCAAGTGTGCACACACATGTAATTAGGGGTTGTGCCTCTCTTGATTTATTATAAATCAAGGGTTCTTTTTATATTTCTATATATAACATTATATAGTAAATATTTGTTATTTTTTTATTAGCCATGCAATAAGGCTAATCTCATTTATGATCTTAGTTAGTTCCAGATTACTTTACAAGTTGCATATCCAATTATTAAGGCACGAAAAAAAGTTGTCATTTATGTTTCTCAAAGGAAAAAACCCAATGGGAATCTCTACACGTAATAGATTGTTGGACATAATATTTATGATATTCCTAGATAGGATCCATTATGGATGGTTCTCTATGTGGCATTCATTATAGGTAAAATGAGGGAATTTTTGAAATTCGAGTTTTACCCTAAATCATAAATGAGCCTAGACATGTTTTCCACATAAAATTAAACTACCTCTCTATAAATATGAGCATAATTCAACTACAAATAATCTAACAACCAATTTTTATATCAAAACTAGAGTATCTAAAGTCATAGATCGTATTAATTAATTAAGGGTTGGGAATTCCCTAAGACAAATTGATGATGATGAAATCAACTATCCAAATAAGAGGTAGTTGGATATGTGTAAAGGGGAATCTAGGAAAGTGAAGATGATAGTGGATGAGGCATGTGAGACATATAATAACTCATCCAATGAGCTATGAGAAATGAGAAATCTAATAAATTTGTTCAATTTTATGTAAAAAATTCAATATCAACCAAAATACATGGGTAACTAGCAATTGTATCTTCTATTATTCCAAGACACTTTTTCTCGCACACATTTCATCAACCATCTCTCATCCTAAGATTTCACATTCCCCCATCACATACAACTACACCTTCCACCCTTGTACATATTCAAGTGATCAATTCCATAACTTGATTATACACAACTCCATGTTTTATCACACTCCAACAACTAACCTCCATCTAGCATACCAGTACACATGCCATCCACATACCTATTCAAGTGGTTCATTCCATAACTTGAGACATCATGTGATACCACACAAAATGTATGCATGGAAAACGAGTCTTACAATAACCCTATCGAATACAACCTACCTAAGACTAATATTTACAACTTGGATCAAAACCCTTTAAGGCGTTCATACACAACTACAAATCAACATAACACTTTGGCTCCTTCACCAAAAATCAACACCATGAATCTATCTATGTTCTCTCATCCATTAAATTATATAATATTTCTTGTCATATCTCTCTTCCACAAGTCATTTAATTTAACACTCAAAATTTCCAATTTGTAATGTTGTAGCTCCTAGAGACAGCCTTGAGTTGTAAAAGACTAGTGCCTAGGACATCTTAAAAATAAAGATTAAATGTAGAAAATTTCCAGGGATGCCTCTAAAAGAATATGGATCAAGAGAAATAATGGTTTTGGTGGTTCAAGAATGGAGAAGACCTTGGAGTCTGATTCATGTGAATTTCCCTATACTGCGAGAGGGCTCAGGAAGCTGTATGGCTGGATGGATTTCAAGTGGGACAAGTATGAAACAATGAGCAGAGGCTTTCAAAATATGCAGAGGTGTTGAGAATGAATGTAGGAGGAGGAACCCGCAAGAGACAAGCTTAAAAGTCTTAAGAATCTGTCTCCCATGAACTCAGAATAAGCGGATGCAAGTGGAATATGACCAAGAACAGAGATTTGTGGAGCATGAATTAAGGGAGCACAAAAAATTTAACACATAAGCGCTATCCATACACGAATTCATAATTAAATACCACCGACAGCTACATTACATGAATCATCAAAGCAGAAGAGCATGGAAAGATGATTATACATAAAGAAGAGATTAATGATAAACAAAGAGAATACAGATACACACTACTCATTGCCTCATATAGAATCCAAATAAACAACGTTGTATATCATATTAAGTTCAAAAAAGCTCTCCCAAATATGTATCTCAGAGCACGAGGAGCACAATCAAATAGAACTACAACAAAATTCTCCAAAATTTAGAACCTTTCTTTCATCTCTGAACTCTCTACATATAGAGTTTCCTTTGAGGGTATACAATCAAATAAACATTCATGATCGCCCCAAACATGTGATGTCAAAATATCCTAACTAACTTAGAGAGCGTGCATCAAGCAATCACTCCTGTAATCAGAAAATCAAAACAGAATCGGGTGAAATCGATATTTCACCAGCAAAACATCACAATCAAACAGTAAAAAGAAACAACATAGTTTCCCAGAGAGGCCAAATCCTGGAATATTCAAAATGGGTCGGCGAGGAGTAACCATGAACAAATGGGGTAGTCTGGCTTCCATCACTTGATTCCACCTGCTTTCGAAAGCCTCCATTCCCTTGTTATCATGATTTCCACTAACTGTTATGGAATGACCAGTCATGTTGCGCGTGCCTCGCTCTTTGACGGGGAGTTCCTAGGGAACTGAATAAACCATAACTGCGCTTTTTCCACCCAAAAACCCATGCTATGTAGGACTTGAGAAACCGGAGACCAGATTTAGAGGGGGGGGGGGCATCGGGTTTGTGGTATTGGATGGGGGAGGGTGTAAAAACACAGCAGTATGACACGTAGCACCAGAGGTGGTTTCCAAAACTGGCCATTTCGGACCCCCCTCCCAGTGTTAACCTTCGGAAGGTGAAGGGAGGGGGGGGAGGGTGAAAAATCACAGCAGTCTGACACGTAGCACCAGAGGCGGTTTCCAAAACTAGCCATTTCGGACCCCCCTCCTGGTGTTAACCTTCGGAAGGTGAAGGGGGGGGGGCAAACTAGATCGTGAGTCGTCGAATGAGTGATAGGGAGCAGAGATGAGCGGAATATGGCAGAGGTTTAGCAGTGATAGTACATATGGATTATGGATGGAAATGGCAGAAGTGATGGCAGAGTTAGTGGGATGGTTAATCACTGAAAAGAGCGGAACTGGGGCCGGGGGAGGACTTTGATGACGTGGCAAGGAGGTGGGGCCACCCGCGGATCACAATCGAGAGTATTTAGTTATGAGGAGTGGGAGGTAAATGCTATAATCCACGATTTGCGATGTGTGGTGGAGGAAAGGTGATGTGGTAGGATGAAGGTGGTACTGCCCACACATCGCAAATCATAAGGTTTAACATATTAGAGGCGGAGGGTAAAGGGTTGTGATTTTCAAAATGCGATGTGTGATGAAAAAATGTGTATGGCTGCCGATAAAGGTTTAGAGCAGAGAGGAGTGAATTATTGATGATAAAGGTTCATGTAGAAAGGTGAAAAGGGCTAAGGTTTAATCACATTAGGGGTTTTGTGAAGGAGTGCAATGGTAAAAGTATGGAGTTTTGCAATATGCGATCATCGATTAAAGAAGGGGCCCACTTCTCCACCTTGTGTGTTGTCAGAGGCCAACATTGGCTCCATCTAGGGAAAACGTGTTGTTCTAAGTGCGTTGAGAACCTGCAAACCTGAATGTCTGTGCTTTATTGTGCATATGGAGTCGAAAATGCATACTATAAATCTGAGTTGAAACTGCAACTGAGTTGTGCACTGCAAACTATCAAAACGGAAATCACTGCTGCATTGAAAATCTCGAATGCTGAAATCTGACCCATGTTGAAACTGAAATCTGAAACACACTTGAACTGAAAACTACAAAGAAATTTGAAACTAAAACTGGAAATATGATCATAGTACTGAGCTTATTTACAAACCTACCTACCCTAATTTGCTGGAATTACTGCTATTCTAAATGATACAATAATGCCAGTGTAACCAGGCAAGCAACTTCTCTAATAACTTTGTTCTTTCAATGTTTTTCACCAAAATCAGGAACAAACTTGTTAATGGTATTTGATAGAAATTCCCTTCCTGATATTCATTTCAAGGAGCTTGGTAAACCTGAACAATAAGAGAAATGTTGGAAAGGTATGGTGGCTTTGTGATGAATAATTTCTAAATATAGATAGCAACTGGATCAAGATACACTTGACCTATTTCTAAATATGCTGACTCAATAGATCCAACCTCATATCTTGATGCTACACATGTGTTCTCCATGTCTTCAAACAACTCATAACATATTTCCATTTTATCTGATGAATTTTGTATCAATACTTCTACTGAACCAGACAATAGGGCAGATTGTCTGATCATATCCATATCATAACACCTTCTAAAATTATTACATGTGCATGAAAACTGACTTTGAAATCTCCAACCATCCAACGTAGGGATTGCATTCCACATGAATTGCCTAAGCAAGGCAGGCTGAGCAGAGGCTAAAAATTGGCTATGTGTTGGTCTCTTTTTTTTGATTCAGTGTGAGACAGTTGTGAGAGTGCAAGAGACCCTTGTGAGAAGACTGCATTGTAATTGTTTCATGATTCCTTGGTGAATCTACAATAGAAGATAGAGGGGTTTTGAGCAGTTCCCCGGGAAAATATTTGTGTTATGGTTTGATTTTCTTCTTTCTTTACTTGTTGTGATTGACAACCATGTTTATTTTCCACAGTTAATTTGTAGAAGGATTTAGTATCTTCCTTTATCATATTGCATGATTAGATTGAATCCATTGATATAAATATTGTTTGCATAATTCTACAGCATGCACCTAGTACATGTCATTTGTCAAAGTCAAACATTAAGAAATTAAAGTCTATTGGCGTATTTGGTTGGCATGAAATTTTATTAGTTTTGTAAATATGTTTATTTCAATTTTTTAGATATATATTTACATATTTATGTGTTATGAACAAAATGCATTATTTAAAAACGAGAAAAAGTGTGAAGGTATATTTGATTACTTCTTCGATTATTTTTACATGAAACTCACTACATTGGTTGATAAATTATAAAAAAATGGACTCTAAAGTTTAGGACTTTAGGCTAGATCATTCTTCTTGAGTTTAGAAATGATTTTTTGTCAACAATCTTTCTAAGTCAACATTTTTTTCCTTGGATTACTTTATAGGGATTATATGTAAAAGTTTTGTGTTATATGTAATACTTTAGTCAACTTTTTTTTCTTGGATTAAATTTTATATGTATTATATGTATTATATGTAATATTATGAGGCATTTTTCATACGCACCCCATCAATAGGCCATCACAGCACAAGGAGTTCTATTGTGCGTGGTCGAGCTCATGATAGATCACGTAGCCGACTAAGATTTCATGTTCCTCATAGATCCTTCCTTTGATAACATTCAGTGTGTCAAAGGCAATTTTTTTATCTCTGTTGATGATCATGCTACCTCCAATGGACCTTCTTCGCCTATTTCAATTACACCTCCTAAATTTTTAAATCCTCTTTAAACTCTATGTGGTTATGTCTTGAAATTGTCTTCAACTAATGTGTTTTAATTTAACGTATATGTTACTATGCTTCTAGTTTGTTAATTATATATTCTAAATTATGTTTATGATTTGCAAGCCCTTAGTAGGCTGAAGTTGAGGATCAGAGTGCAGCATTGATCCCTCCATGGGATGATGCTACAACTCATATCACATTGGAGGATGTTACGACCCACCATATGTGGATCACAAAATATATATGTAACATCCCTTCCAATTCACCAACTCGTCATATTTTTTCTTTGATGTTGGATAAAATCAACAAGTTGATCGAGATATATGGGAGGTCGAGCCAACAAATCGACCTTCTAAAGTCCATACAAAGGATTAGGAGGCATGTGGTTATATGCCCAGATACTTGAGAGGTGGTGAAAGAGGCCACCAATGACATTGATGTTCATGGGGAGTTGTTTGACATTCCTCTAGATTGTCGTGTTAGACATAGATTCACTGGAGCTTAGGGTTAGTTCCCCTAGCATGATCAGGTCACCATTTATTTTTTGGAGCATTTATATGCAAAGGCCGTGTTACATAGGAGGTCATATTACAGTGATATTGGATCTCGTTATTATGCACCCAACTTGGGACATAGATAGAGCACAATGGGGCTCCTCAAGACCCTGGGCATGTACCACCACCTCCGATATTCTTTCCACTACTGTCTTAGAGCTTGGCATTACCTACAAAACTAGAGGATCTATCGTAGCTCAGTGGTGAGACCAGGGAGAATGGTTGCAGACATCAGGTGGACATCATTGGCTAGTGCATGTGTTGCATTGGATGGAGAGATTAGGAGACCACCACCATTTCCTCCTGACCAAGTAGTTCCCTTATATGATGATGCATTTCTCATGATTTTACCCTTTGACCAACTTTTCACATATACATGTATGTATTTTGATGTCATCCACGAGATTTGGAGGGTGCACATCCAGCATGACACAGACCAAGTACATATATATACGAAACTTTTGACTCTTATTGTCAACTTATGCATAATTATTTATATTAATTTTTAGTTCGTATTAGATTTCATTTATATTAATAAGTTCATGATAACATATAAACACAACCCAACTACATGGATGATCTTATGAGGTCATATGAGGAATATGTTGATTATCCATGAAATCCTTGACCAGAGCATGTTTTCATTGATTCTCCTCCACCTCATATGTTCACTAATGTGAAGGAGAATCACTATGTACAACCACATGGACCAACAGTTGAGGTAAAAAAATTTATTCCTAAGATTTCAACATTTTCTTTTTTTAAGTTACACATATATGCTAATTAATTTGTAGACTCATTATAAGTTGTCCTTTCCATTTTGTAAAGAGGTCCATATGCAGAGTGTCATTGATGTCGTTTTTATGTGGAGACATGAGTGGGATGTTGTGCTTCAGAGACACTGATGATGTGGATCCATCGATGCAGGCCCTAATCATTGAGCCATAGGAAGGGGAGCACCAAACCTAGATTCATCAGACCCCCATTCTATTTGACTTGGATTTGGAGTTGACTAAGGTTAGCAGACTCATGTATATGTAATTAAAAATCTGGTTCAAAATAATTTACTTCCATATTATTTATTTTGTACAAATAATGATCTAATTAGTTTGAATTTGAATGTGTTATGTTGCAGTTCCAAATTATGGACACTTACTTTGCGCAACAAAACTCACATAGGAGTTTTGGTGGTACTTAGAGTGGATAGTTTGTATATTTTCATGCTCATTTCATAGGGCACATTAACATATGATACATAATTTTTATATTTTTATATATGGACATTTTATGGATTTACATAGAATTATTTTACTTTATGGATGATTATTATTTCCTTTTATGGATGTTCATGTGATATTTGTAATTTGTATAAATTTTCATATGGATAGGTTATTGATACATGTATTCACTATTTCAGTTTATGAATTTGTATTAATCTTGTATATAGATGATCAATAATTTTTGAAGTTTATGGATCTGTTAAAATTATTTCTCTAATTAAAAAAAAAAAAAATCTATATACTATAACTTTTATTAGTAAAATATAACAATTTTGATTTACAATTTCATAGACTAAGAAAATAAGTACAATCTTAAGTTATGATGCAAGTCATTTTGATACTTAAAATGAACTAAACTATATCATGTGTCAAATTATTATTGAACATGGAAAGAATTACAATCATGCTTCATATTGGCTTGTAGAAAGTATATTTTAGTGCAATCAACATGTATGTTATTACAATTTTCAATTTTTAAAAATAAATTATTTGAATTATAAAACCATCCATATTTATTATATATGTATATGAAAAATTTTGTGACCACCTATATACCATTGCATGGACAATGTTTTTAAGTATTTCAATCAATTTTTTATCTCAAGGTTCAATTAACAAACACAAATAGGATTGAAATTCAAGTTTTATTCAATTTTAAAAGATGTCATGTAAACAACAAATATGTTTTATTCAACATTATTTATTTTGATATTATCTACAAGAACTTAGTCATAACATAATATAAGTCAATCGTATTGAAATTTAATATATAGGCCAAAAAACAATATATGACAACATTTCTATAATTTTATATAATTTTATCAACTTTCCTAAATTTACAAGTAGTTATCCAAGTATTTAAAGCAATTACTTATGATTGAAATAAGTTTATTTATATTTTTAAAAACTCAAATATGATTGAAATATGTTATATTCAATTTTAAAATATGTGGAGATGTTAAAGTTACAAATACAAGTTTTATTTGATTTGGTTTTGTTTTCGGTTATCTACAAAATCTTAGTCATAATGCACATTGCCAACAATTTTTTGTGCGTACACTGAAATAAATGCATCTAATGCAAGAAATAAAATAGGATGAGAAAACTCCCCGGATGTGGGTGCAAGTGTAGTTAATAGGGGCGATTGGACGCAAGGCGATTGGACGGGAGGCCACATGCCATCCCTCACGCCACCAACGAGCCCACTTGACCGCGTTTAATTCCCCCGCCTGCTCTTTATGACGTTGGATATGGAAACGATTTGCAATACAACGATTGAGTTTCGAGGCAACCTCGACTGCCGCAACAGCTTTTCGCATAGGATTTACAGGCCTGGACATTCAATGCGGAGGTTTAATTGTTGCAGGAACCAGTTGTTAAATGCAATGGCCTCGTTCGCCCCTACGCCGATGAATTCACGGTGTAATTCGGTTCAGGACAGAGCTGGAGAGCGCACCACCACTGGGAAGCGCAGTCGCCATACCTGTTGCTTGGAGCCCACTGACAGTCTTTACATTTCGCTCGTTAACTCTTGCTTGTCTGCAATGGTGGTTCTGGGCGTCCCACCTACGCCGAACCCTGTCAATACTCAGTCGTTTCAGAGCTCCAGCTCCGTCACAGCTGCGAAAATGCCAAGGCTACGACAGAGGATGTGGTGCAGGAGGGGGCCTTCACGTTCGGCCAGAAGGCACTCGCCTTCCATTTCGACTTCAACGTCAGATACCTCTGCGCCCTCTGGCAACCTCCCACGCCTCTTCCGAGGTCGCTTACTCCGCTCAAGCCGCAGGCTTGACTCGCCTTCAGGCGATGCACTGCTTGCTCAGTCCCATACAACCCTCTTCTCATTCGATTGTGCACTTAACTGACCAAGGGTAACTGTGGCCATCTATGTTGTCTTCCTGGAGGAGCCCCTGCCTGAGAATCTGCCGGAAGTGCAGGCTCATGTCGAAGGCGCACATTTGGTAGTGGAGCAACCAGACTTGAGGGGTCAGCCTAGGGAGACCAGGGAGACTATGCAGGAGGACTCAGGGCACGTTCAGGAAAATGTCTTCGAAACTCCCTCAGCTTTCCACGTCAGTGCAGAACTCTCCCATGCTCAAGGTGAACTAGAAGATTACGGATGCAGGATCGAGGAGGTTGCTTCGGATGAGTAATTCGGCCCGCTTTACTTGTCTCTTTTGTTTTTCTCTGCCCTCTCTGAGGGATTGTTTTGTTGTTTCTTTCAACTCTGGTCCAATTTTTGTTAATGACCAGTCTCAGTCTTTAAAGTAGTCCAGTTTTTGATATGGTCCAGTGTTACAGCTATATAATGTCTATGCTCCTAGTTTTAAGTCAAAGACATTTCAGTACGATCCCCTGTGTGGGATTTTTCAGTTGATGGTTCCTCCGGCTGGTTTCCCTCTAGCAGGGCAGCCAAAAACTAGTCTCTGTCAGTTCAAATTGCCTCCTCACAAGCACTGTTATGGCCTTAGCCAGATGTACTATATTTTTCACTGTTAATAGATTACTCTAACTGAGAAAAAAAAAAAAAGAATAGGATGAGAAAACAACATCTACACTAAAATAAATGCATCTAATGCAAACAATCAAATAAGATTAAAAAACAACATCTACGTTGAAATCAATTCATCTAATGATGCAAGCAATCAAATATGATTATAAATCAACATCTACATTGAAATAAATGCATCTAGCACTAGCAATCAAATAGGATTAGGAATCAACATCTACACTGAAATCAATGCATGTAATGCAATATCAATCAAACAAGATTAGAAATTAATATAGTTAATGAAATTGATGAATCTAATGCAAGCAATGGCACACAATAAATCAACATCTACACAAAAATTAATGCATTTAATGCGAGAAATCAAATAGGATTAGAAATCCACATTTGTACACTAAAATCAAAGCATCTAGTGCGATCAATTTTCTTCCCTTTCTCTCCTGCCATATCTCCTTATTTGTCGCTCTATCTCAAACCTCCAAAAAAACACACTCTCTCTCTTCATATATATCTCCCTCCCTCTCTCTATCTCTTCCTTCTTCTCTCTGTCCCCCTTACATCTATATAAATATTTCCCTTTGTGTCTCCTTCTTCGTCTATCTATATCTCCCCCTAAACATACACATGTTTATCTATATCTATCTATATCTCCCTCCCTCTCCCTCTCCCTCTCCCTCTCTCTCTCTCTTCCCCTTCGCTCCCTCTGTCTCTCCTTCTATCTCTCTTCCCTCCTACTCTCCTCTCTCCCTCTCTCTCCATCTCCCTTTTCACTTCCTCTCTCTCTCTCTCTCCACTTTTATCTCTCTATATGTCTTTATTCTTACTTCTATCTCACTCTCCCTCCCTCTCAAGTCCTCTCTCTCTTCCTTTCTCTCCCACCTCTTTGTGTCTCTCCCCCTCATCACTCTTTGTCTGTCTCTCTCTCTCTAGCTTCGTACTGCAACTCTATTGAATATATCCCTCCCTCTTTAATTCTCTCTCCCCCTTCTCCCCAACTCTCCTTTGTCTTTCTATCCCACCCCAAACACACACTCTCTCTCTCCATCTCTCCCTTGTCACTCCATTTTTCTCTCTCTATGTGTCTTGAACTTCGTCCTTCCCTATCTTTTCCTCTAACTCCATCTCTCAAGCTCCCTCTCTTTCTTGAAAAGTCTCTCCTCCTCTCCCTCTTTCCATATTTGTGTCCCATTCTCTTTCTCTCTTACCCTTCTCTCCCACTCTTTCCCCTCTATATTTAAAAAAATTTAAATTACTTTTACAATTAAAATATAATATTTTATTTTTTATCTACGTCGTACAAATTTTATTTTTATTTATTTATTTTATATATAATACATATTTAAAATGCAATATTTCAAATGTGTGTTGTACATTCACTTGGAGGGAAAATGATAGTTTTCCATGGAAATATTATCTAAAAGTTTCCAAAATATTAATGGTCCAGCTATCTCCATCAAAGACACATAGAGCGTTTCATGTCTTCCAATTGAAACTCTTTAGGTTTTATTTCTTTAGGTAGCTTTGGGTTATAATTACTTTAAGATTTTAAAAATATTATAATTTTATTATGTTATATTTATTAAAAAAAAATAGGTTAAATAAAATTATCATATTGATTAGCTTGTATGACTCTTTTTGTCTTAATAACTTTTTTGCTTACACCTACAACATATATCAATCACAATTTTAAATGTGGTTATGCTAGTATATATTATAATATATCAATTTTATATTATATTAAAGTTAATAATATTATATTAATCCAAAATTAATAAATTTAATATTAAAATTAAAATATTTATATTAATATCAGATTTCATAATTTAATTTAATAATAATAATTTCATTTTTGAATATTAAAATTAAATTCAATAAGGTTTCTACATGACATGATAACAAAAATTATAATAAAATTTGGAATTTTAAAATGTACTAAAAACTTGAATTTTAGATCTTTATTGATACTAAAATCTAAATTATGGGATTCAAAAATAAATTATAAAGGCCTCATCGAGCTATATAGCTCGATCAAGTCATATCCCTCGATCGAGCCCCTGTTAACAATGTATATGGCTTGATTGAGGATTTATGAAACCCTTGATTGAGCTATTAGAATTTGAAATTTAAACGCTTGATTGAGCATTTTAAACGCTTGATCGAGCCTCTGAAGTCCTAAAATATACAATTTCAACACTCCTTATGCAAAATTTCCTGCAACACCATTTTGTACCTGTTGATGGGAAAAATTGTCCAGCCAACAATAGGGGATCTCCCTGATATAAAGTCCCAATTAGACTCTAAACCGTTTGTGATAGGGATCCCGTCAGGAGTGTGAGTCTGGCTACCACTGAATATTCCTTTTCTCAGACACAAATGAGCTCTGCAAACTTATGAATACATAGTTATTTGAACAATACAAGACAAATGATCGATGAGTTCTAGTGACATAAACACTATGAATAGCAAAGCGAATTAAAGCATGTAGCCAAAGGAGATGTTGTTAGCAACATATCATTAGGGTCATGCCTGTAAATAAAGTTGTTCAAACCACACAAGAAATAGTTCTTTATGGTCAAACACCCTTCAATTCCTTAAGCGTTTTCAGAGATAAAATCATGCTAATAACGAAGTTTCTAACAATTTCTTAATCAGATAACCTCCTATCATTCATACATTAAGTAAGCTGAAGTATACAGATGATATAAGAATAAAAAGCAGATTAGTTAATCAGATAATAGCATCTGACACATGAGACAATAATATTCATAATATTGGTACACAAGTTATCATCAAATCCAATAGTGGAATCAAAACATTTGATTGTATTCATTCTCCAAAATATGCATTCAATGTTGTACAATTCTCTGTGCTCCTTTGGAGTCCCAAAAAAAAAAGATCTTTTACAATTCCCCGGAGGGAGTATTTATAGACAAAATTGACCCTTGGGTGTCCCTGAATTTTCGCCTTCCTGACCATTGACATCCCTTTGCGACCTGAATGGAATTTGTGAATTGCGACCTTGGATCTGATTATGACCTGCGACCCCTCCTATTTGTTGCGATTTGCGACCTAGTTATGGGAGCAATTGGGTGATTGTGAGATCAGGGACATCTACCTGCTGCTATTCTTTGAGGTAATTTCGCCATGCTTGATAATCTGCAGCCACTAGGGAGACCTGAGGAGTATCTTCCCTCAATCTATGAAGGCACTCGAGAGCGTTTAGGATCAAAGTTCCCCTCTTGATTGTGATCTGATTGGACAAGGAGGCCAGCTTGGTATAGATCCGGACCGGTGTCATGATGAATTGGACAAGGTTTTCTTGTGATGCTGAAAGGTCTTGAGAAGTAGCTGCTTGCCTTATGGGTTGTAGAAATGCTTGAATGTCTTGGGAAACCTCTTCCCATGTTTTTATTCGCCTAGTGCACCCAGAGAAGGATTGTGGTGTACTTCGGCCATCAATGCCACTAATCAGATGTTCATATGTAGAAATTACTTTCTTTAGATCCTTGACTAGTTTCTCTTTGGATTGTACCTTCATCTAGATTTGAACTCTGTCGCTTTGGGTGCAAATCCAATCTTTTCTAGGCAAAGTGTCTGGAGCCTGCAGATACATGTTCGACCATTCTAGTATTCTGTCCAAGGTAGTGGAAGCTTCCTTTAACTGTGTGTTCCTCATCTTGGTTTTCGCTTGTTCTTTTAGTAGTGGCACGATTGTATTTTTTTTTGTAAACAGTTCTTCATATACTTGCTTCATGGTGGCTTCCAAAGTGACCAGCTCTCTCTGAATGGTAAGAAGCACTTCATTAGTAGAGGCATTCTTAACCTAAAGCTATTGGATTCCTTCTTCTAGCGTCTTCTTTTCTTGTTCCAACCGAACCATCTTTTGTTCAGAGGCCTGTAGTCTATTTTGCAAGGACATAATTTATCTACTCATTCTGCTGACGTTTTCCTCTGTGGCTGCTACAAAAGCGGTACCAGCTGATGCAATCATAACTCGATTGGTCTTGGTACCCAAGACTACATATTTTTTTGTTGTGGCTGTGAGAGGTGCAGCAGGGTTCCATGCTAAGAATCTTCTCTTCTCCTGCCTGATCTTGTGCATGAACTGATCATAGGTTAGTCTTGTCAAATCAAAGACTTCCTCGTCCTGATCCTCGGAGGCACCCAGTTCTGAGAGAGTAAAACGCACACTGGTTGCAGGAGTTGTTTGGGGCACCCCGATGTGTGGCAACTCTTTCTATTTCCTTGTCTTTATAGGAGGTGTCTTGCTACCTTCTGCTTCCTTGCAGGAATCTTCCCTTGACTTTTGACTTTCTTCCTCCTTCCTCTTTTTCTCAGCTTCTGCTTCATCTTGCGTTTCCTTTAGCTAGCACTCAGCTTCTACTTTATATTTCTATTCCTCTAGCTGGTGCTTAGCTTCTGCTTTATCTTTCTTTTCCTTTAGTTGGTGCTCAGCTTCTGCTTGATCTTCCTTTTCCTTTAGCTAGTGCTCAGCTTCTGCCTTTTCTTCCTCTTCTTTCCTCCTTTGTTCCTCTTCCTCTTTCCTGTGGGTTTCTTCCGCCCGCTTCTTCCTTTGTTCTTCCTTCATTTGTTTCTTTCGTTTATCCTCCTCTTCCTTTGCCTTCTCCTCGACTTCTTGTTGTGCTTTAGCCTCCTTTTCTCTTTGTTGTTTGGAAGAGTTATCGCCTGTACCAGTCCTTTGCTTCTTGGCTTTGGAAGACGAGGCTCCTCCTAGCGTGTGGATTATTTCCTCTAAAGTTTGATTGTCTTGTTCCTCTTGATCGTTTGATTCTTCTGGAGAAGCCTCCCTATCTTTGTTGTACCAGTTCTTGATTCGATCTTGGGTTGGGAATTCTGTATGTTGGTAACTCCATTTAAATTTGGCCCGTTTGCAATGGGCGGGGATGATTGTCTCAAGATCATACGTCTAGTGTGTCGCAGGAGGTAAATAAAAGCCCTTGATTTCCTCAGCCTCTACCTCTACTTCCCTGAAATATTTGACTGTGTAGGCGCCAATAGTAAGCGGAAGAGTGGGCCATGGCTTCTTCTTTCCCTTGGTGAGAACCTTTAAAAAATTGCCCGTCATCTGGTAACATACTTCTTGAAGGAGTAATTTATCGGTGACGAATTGGGGTAGTGCGTGGGGCGCCTTGAGCGACTCGAAGGCTTGGATGGAATTCCTATCCGCAACAGGAAACTAGTTGGCCACTTGGGTTATTGTCTCCATGGCTTGCCCAGACATGCACAGGGTATCTTTTCCAAAACAAATTCTATAGAGCGCGTGGATGAAGTTGTGCGAGATTGACTCTATATCTTGCTTATACTTGGGGTCCTAGAACACCTGCAAATCCTTGTGAATTGGGCCACCAAGCTCCGCATCCCAGTTGTGTGTCCATCCCTCAAAATGGCACCTTGCACATACTACATCCAATAGGTATGAAGCCATGTAAAACTTGGATGCACATCCCTCGTCAGGTGCTTGTGTTGCATCAATGTTTGATATGAGAGATACCATTATCAGGTTGCCCCAGTTGAAATTAGTACCATATGTAGTGACAACATACATAAGGGAATCCAGGCACCATTGAACATAGTGGCATCTGCTCGGCCATACATTCTGCACATCATGGCTTCCACCAACATGTAAACTCTCCTTAGCCCTTTTGTCTTATATTCCTAATCCTTCTTGTACTTGAACTTTTCGGGGTCCTCCCACCATCCTTTGGGATTCTCTACTACGGGTAATATGTGAGTGGTTGCCTAGTCAGTGTTGAAGGTCTGTTCTTGAGTGGGGAGTGCATAGTATACTTCCGCATCCCCTCCCTTTAGGTTAGCGAATGTTTCCCCTGCGTGATCTCGAATGACCCACATTTGAGGGTTGACCTTTTGGAGGATCCATTCAATAATCTTTGCGCACGAAAATATGGGTGGATGGACACCTGCATAGTGTAGTTTGAACCATTTGACCTGAATGTACACCTGCCGGTCTGGAAGATCTTCTGGGAAATCTGGTTTGATGAATTCCTGATATATTTGATACCAACTCATCTTGTCCCCCTTTCCAGGCACATAGGTGGTGTCTCTATATATGGGGGGTGGGGAAGGGGGCATGCCTTCTTCTGAGATTTCTATTTATGGGCTCTTGTTCCTCTTTCGAACAGCTGGGGGTCCCATCTTGCTTGAGGCCAAAGAGATGGACACACACTCGAGCTGGCTTCAATGTTCCCTGGCATGTTCATAAAACAATCCCACGATAAGGCGAACGACATAATTATAACTATGTCAAAACCAATAAAATTTACAAATGAATTCTGCCACACATTATATGAAGGAAGGCTTAGTCATGGGACTTGGCGACCTAGCGACCAGGTCGTTGGGTCGCTGGGTCGCATCAGTTCAAAATTCCAAAGAGCTGCGACTTGGTGACCTAGAAACTAGGTCGTTGGGTCGTTGTGTCGCGTTGGCTGAGACTTTCAAGGAAGTGCGACCTAGCGACTTGGCGACCTTGCGACTAGTTCGCTGGGTAGTTGGGTCGCTGTGTCACTCCAATTTAAAAATCTTAATGAAATGCGATCTGGCGACTTCGAGATCTTGCAACTAGGCCGCTGGGTCACTGGGTTGTGGGGTCGGGGATCACGCTAGGGCTTTCTTACGGGTTACATGGCTAAAAAAAGTTGAAATAACACACAAAACGATCATAAGAACTTATCTGGGCCTTTAAAGTTTTCCTTGGGTGAGTTAGAGGAGGTCCTTGAGGCAGATAGTGGTGCGGATAGGCTCCAGAAAGAATACAAGGAAATAAATGGGTGCATGTCATGAGGGAGGCAGGTAGGTTTGAAAAAGGGTTGTCGGGGAGCTTGATCAAGGGAAAAGCAGGGCTAAATAGGCTAGGGGAAAGATGAAGATTGGAAACAATTAACCAAGAAGGAAAAAACAAGAGGATTAGGCAACTTACCCAAGAAAAACATGCTCCAGTTGGTTTGTCAGAGGCGTTACTCGATTCGTCACGCAAGTCGAATGTGACCTACGCAACCCTTTTATTTATAAAGGGTTTGCACGTGCGGATAATGAATGAGGGTCGTTAGGTCGCAATTTGGGTCAAGTTTATGAAATGTGCAACCTTGCGACCTAGTGACCTAGGGGTCACGAGCTCACATGGTCACAATTCTTGGGCTTCGGACTTATCTACGACTTTGCGACTTGAGGTCGCAACAAAAATGATTTGATCAGATCTGCGACTTAGCGACTTGTATTTTAAAATAGTGGACCTGGGCTAAACTTCTATTTCTTTGAAATATTAGGGGCTCAAAAAATTAAAAGGGGCCAAATTTTGGAGGGTGTTGTAGCAGCTACAACAAATGGAAATTCGCTGGTAGGACCCAAGATCTCTGCCGGTGCTTCATCTTTGAGAGGGGGGGGGGCTTAGCTTACTGTTATTTCACCCCATGGGTTCCACTACTTTCATCTTCAGACCTTAGGTGATTGCACCACCTGTTTGCATGCCTCGTGGTACTGGTCCACCGTGTTTACATTCCTGGAGACCAGACGGAAAGGGTTGGAGTGACCTCAAGGATTTCTAAGATCCGATATATTTATATCGTCCTCATTTTGTTTCTCCGCTGCCAGCGAACCTGGTGGTCCCGACGGAGTCACTTCCTAGGAGTCATAGACGTTGCTCCACTGCCAGCGAGCCTAGTCAGTACCCCAGTGGATTCGTCACATCACCTCTCTATGCAAGAAGCCTTTCTCAATCCTTTACCCTTTATTGATGTGATAAATGCACTTATTTAAATGTTCTCAAGGCACTTATTTGACTGTGCTTGAGGCACTTATTTGACAGTGGAAAGTATTTCCTGGGCGGATGAGGGATCCCAACTTATTTTTCTTGTAAGAGAGGTTGCTCCTGGTCTATACGAGGACTCTTGGGTTTTCCTGGATATCCTTTTGTCACCTAAGGTTTTCTCTATTCCCTTTCCTTCTAGATACCGACTTCACCGAATTTTCTTTTACACAGCAGCCCCTTGAGCCATCATACTAGGTAAGCTACCTACGCTTGGTTCTTGGGACTCGGTCGTGTTCTCCCCATTGGGTGTTTATCGCAGGCAAGATCGTGCCATTTTGCGTTCTAGGGGCGATTCTTCGCTGACAGAGATCCCGGCACAACATGCCAATTGAGTGACTTCTACATTCCTCTTACAACTTGAGGTGATGAAGGAAAGACTTACTAAGAGCCTGCTCAAAACAAGTGATTTATTGCGAACATAAAATAACAGAAAACAAAATAAAAAACAAACAAAACTATGGTATAGGGTGTGGTGACGCCCCCTTGGGGCTGTCAAGTGAAATAGTGTTTAAGGTCGTGCCCATTTACCGGGAGGACCTCAATCTTCCCCTCAAGGGTTTGTAGCATGTAAGTGTGGGAGCCGGCCTTTTCTTTGATTTGGAAGGGACCTATCCATAGGGCTTGGAACTTGGAATGTTTTCCTTTATCTTCATGAGCTTTGTCCCATTTGAGGACAAGGTTTCCTACTTCAAAAACCTTGTTTCTGATGGACTTCTTATCAAACCATCATTTTATCGGACTCTGGTGGATGGTGAATTTTTCCCGGGTTTTTAGCCATTCCTCCTCTAGTTTCAACAATGTGTCCATTTGGGCTTGTAAGGCAGGGCAAGGAGTGCCATAAGTTTCTTGAGATAATTGAAGGGTCGGGAGAGACAAGTTGGGAGGAAGGATAGCCTCTTTTCCGTACATAAGAAAGAATGAGGAGGTGCCCAAGGAGGTTTTGGGTGTGACCCAATCAGCCCAGAGGGCGTTATGGAGTGCGTTATGCCAATTTCGTTGTTGGGACAACAAAGTCTTTTTGATGATCCCGATAAGGTTCTTGTTGGTTGACTCGGCTAACCCGTTTCCTTGGGGGTAATAGTTGGAAAAGTGTTTGAGTACTATACGATTTTCTAGAGCAAACTCATATAGTTGAAATGATGAAAAATAAGTTGAATTATCAAAAACAAGGGAGGTTGGAAGGCCAAATCTGGTCATGATGTGTTGAGTGACAAAAGCTATTACCTCTTAATCATTGATTTGATGCAACAATATTGCTTCAACCCACCTCGTGAAGTAGTTCGTAGCTTTGAGGATGTACCTATGTTGCTTGGAAGAATGCACCAAGATTTCCCCAATCACGTTAAGTCCCCACTGCTGAAAAGGTTCTTCCACCGCGATGGACTGCAATGGGGTGGCTGGCTGTATTTCCCTATTAGCGAACTTTGGACATTGTACGCATTTCTGGACATGAGCGTGTGCATCTTTGAAAAGAGTAGGCCAATAGAAACCAGCGTGCATGATCTTGTGAGTGGTGGTGTCCCCTGCATAGTGTCCACCGGCCAAACCATCATAAAGTTTTGTCAAGAATTTCTGCACCTCATCATGTTCTAAACAGTGTAGCAAAACCCCATTATGGTGCTTTCTGAACAACTTACCCTGAACTATCTAATAGGATGAAAATTTCAATCTTATTGCATGTTTATGTTGGGTGGTTAGAGTGGGTTCCATGATACCGCGGCTCAGATATTGATGGAGATCGACATACCATGAGGCGGTATTCTACTGGGGTATATCGTCAGTTTGATTCATGTCGAATTTGTGGTCCCAACATCCTTCTTCGCTACCTTGCAGGTTTGCGGCCTCAATGACCATTCCGCATAGCCCTTGTCCCTTGACAATATGCGTCGGCTTGAATTCCAGGTCATATTCTTGAAGGCACGTCATCTAGTTTCCTCGTCTCTTGCCTAGCTCCTGCTGGATGAAGAGTGAGTGAACTGTTGGGTGCAGTACGAACATTGTCACGTGATTCTTCAAGATATATAGCCTTAAGTGTTTGACCGCTTTGTACACTGCGTAGGCTTACTTATCAATCTCTAGATAATTCATCTCGAAACCCTGAAAACTTGTGCTCATGAATGATATAGGTCGTTCATCATTACTGGCATCTTTCTGAGTGAGGACAATTGCAAGAGATGAGTCTTAGGCAAAGATGTACAAGATAAAGCCTTTGCTGAAGTCCGGGCTATGAAGGGCAGGAGCTTCAACGATGTCACGCTTGATATTATCGAATGCTTCTTTCTCTGGAGAATTCCATTTGAAGCTTGCATTCTTCTTGATCATACCTTGCAGAGGTTTGACTATTTCAGCAAAGTCTGATATAATTTTTCGCACGAAGTTGATCTTTCTAAGGAAAGATCGCATGGCTTTCTTGCTGCTTGCGGGAGGAATCTGGGCGATGAATTTCACACATTCTGGATCTACTCCTCTACCTTCCCAGGTTATGATGTGCCCTAACAGATTTTCTTCGGAGATGGCGAAAATGGTTTTCTTCGGATTGAGTGAAATCTCGTATTTTCAGCATCTTTCAAAAATCTGCTTGAGGTGACGTAAATGGTCACTCCTCCACTTTGAAAATACAGTGACGTCGTCAAGGTATACTAATATGCTCTGCCCCATTAGGCCCTAGAAAGCGATGTTCATGGCTCTTTTGAAGGTTGCTCCAGCATTTATTAGGCCAAAGGGCATGCGTCTGAATGCGAACGTTCCCCATTTAGTTCTGAATGTGGTTTTTAGCCGGTCAGGTTCAGCCACTAGTACTTTGTTGTATCCTAAGAAACCATCCAATAATGGGAACATTTCTAACCTTGATACCACTTGCAAGATATGCTCCATAGGGGGCACTGGGTAGTTGTCCTTGTCCGAAGCTCTGTTCAAATTTCGAAAGTCCACGCATAAGCGAATTTCGCCAGACTTCTTACACACTAGAACCAGATTTGACACCCAAGTTAAATGTTGGAATTTGAAGATTATACACACGTCCAAGAGTTTCTTTAGCTCCTTTTGGATCATCAGCTCTAAATTGGGGTGCACCTTCCTTAGTTTCTGCTGGAACAGTTTCACTCCTTCTTTCATGGGTATCACGTGTTGGATGATTCACATATCATAGGTTCACAGCTCATCCTATGTCTAGGTGAAAACATCCCGATACTTGTCGAATAACTCAGAGAAGGATTTCCTTTCTTGAGGGGTGTATTCAGTACCGAGGTTTACAAATTTAGGTTCCTTATTTGTCCCGAGGTTTAGCTGTTGGTGTGCTAGAGTTGAACTCTACACCTTCGTGTTAGGAGGTTTGCAAAAACGGTTCTGCAAATCGAACAGCTTTTCAAGAGAGACAATGCCCTTGGGTATGGGATTTCCTCTGTGGTCCTCTTGTTCCTTTTGCAAGGCCTGATCATGATCTTCTTCTTCTATCACTGTGTCCTTGAATACATCCGCGTTGAGCATGAAATCCAATACTTGTTGATCGTCATTAAAAACACACAGATTAGTGACATTGTCTGGTATGGATGGCTTATAAATAATTTCAATAGAAAACCCATCTCTAAGTGGGATGAACCTAGCGGCAACATTGGCAAGCGTATCAGTCACTGCATTGTGCATTCTAATTACATATTTAATCCCGAATGCATCAAAAGTAGAAATTAAATGCCATACCTCTTGTTGGTAACCTTTCAAATGCAGAGACAAGAAATGGATCGTATTATGTACCTGAAGGGTGATAATCTCGGAATCTCCAATTACCTTTAAACAAATGAATTTAAAATATTTGGCTTTCTTGACCCTGACAATCAATGCTTCGTACTCATTAGTATTATTTGTGCACTGGAACTATAGCCGGCAGGATATTATAAACTTGTTCTTCTAAGGGTCCAATAGAATACAGCCCGTGCCGGCCCCATCATGGGTCTTGGAACCATCGTAGTACAAGGTCAAAATCTCATCTTCTACTGTTACCAGGTTATCCAAGCACATGGGGGGTGTACTCGGGACAGTGGCTCCTAGTGGGTATTTCGTCGAGGCAGAGCGGTGGTCAGTGACCAACAAAATTTCTGACTGAACATCTTGAGTTACTGAGGATTGGGGAGCTTGGTAGCACCCAAACATGGATTCCAAGAAACACATGCCAAGTTCTTCCTGTGCAAAACTGACTGGTTCATTATTTGCATCCAGGTCGGTCACTGTGTGTTTCATATAAGGTTCACTCTCGACCTAGATTTGATTTTTCCTACCTTTGTATGGGAGCCACAGGTGGGACCAGTCAGTCGCAAAGTATCCCTGCAAATTGCTAGACCAATCTCTGCTCAAAAGAAGACCATAGGCCTCGGGGATGTCCACGACCACTATTTCAATGCACTGATGCACCCTAGAGTTAGAGGATAAGTGGATGATGATGTTATTCAATTCACCTACTACAGTAACCTGAGATCTATCGAGTTGAATAATCCTGGTATCAATTTTCTCGGGGCAGATGTTTAGATTCTTACATATAGACAAGGGCATAACATTTGTGGATGCACTAGAATCGACCAGGCAATTGTCAACATTGAAGTTGAATATCTTGAAAGATAGGAGAAAAGGGGGTGTGGATCCCCTGGAATTGGAATTAACGACATTCATGATATTTTGGGATTGGCAGCACCTTGGGCAAACGTGGTACTTACGATTTTGGATGTTGATGGGTCGACAAACGTTTTGAGATTAAGATCTCACTGATTTGCAATACGAGCGAGTTCGTAGAGGGATATTTTTTCCCACATTTACTTCATATCTTCAATAATGTTATACCCGGAATCTGGGTGCGAGATAGCTTCAGTGAAGGTTTACGGAGATCCTGATGATAATCTAGCCTTTTGGTTTGCTCAGGCATTGTTTGGGCTAGATTTTTCTGGAATCGCAGTTTGGTTTTCTTTGTTGGGTGGAAATATTTTCCGTAGGAAATCTTTTCTTTTCTCCTCGGAAGACTATTCCGGGACCGGGCCTTTGCTCCTTAAGCTATAATTTCGAGGGGGTTTGGTTTTAGGGTCATCAACCAAGTTTATTTCAGTCGTGGAAAGGGGGATTTCCCCGCAAATCACCTCAAAGGTAAGGACAGCGGAACCCGTATCCTCATCCGGGGGAGAGGCATCCTCATCATCTGAAATAGCCTCCTCCTCTAAATCCCCAGGGGTTTGGTCTTCTAAAAGTTGATTCACGATGGAAGTCATACTATTTATCCACTGAGGGAAATTTTTCTTCGAGTGGGAGGCCTAATGGAAAGAACAGAAGTTATCTTTACCTATTTCCTCAACGTTGAGGCCAACACTTAAGCTTGACGGAGGCTGGTTGACGGTGGGGTTATTTTTTCTAAAAAAGGGTTTCTGCATTTTGGCACCCAAGGCAAAGCCATTTTTTTTCCTCTTTAAATCAGAGACTTCATTTGTTAACAGCTTGAGAGACTTTGTGATACTTTCAAAGTCAAAAGGGTCTTTGTCTTTGTCTCTGGACTTATGAGTTGAGGATTGGGCTCTCTTTGTGGCTGGCTTTGGATCATCTCAGCTATCATGGTCAATGGCCCCTATGGACAGCATGTCCTTTTCGATAGCAAGGGCGGTGGTGTAATTTGCTGCCAGGGTAGCTCTAGCTTCGTGTTTCACAAACATGACAATGTCCTGCGGGAGAGCCCTTGTGTGGTAGTCAATGGTAATGGAATCATCTAGGGCCATGTTTGGAGGGAATTTGTTCAATATAGTAGCAAAGTGTTGATTGAAGTCTTTGAATTTCTCCTTCATCTGGAATTTCAAAGTACTAAGCTCTGTGAGGAGCATAGAAGGAATTTTATCTTCTGAAAAATTCTGTAGGAAAGTACGGCAAAATTGCTCCCAAGAAGAAACAGAAGCAACCGGGATAGATCGATACCATATAGCATATTTATTTTCTAAAGTATGAGTAAAGAGACGGCATGCTACATTATCATACTGCACTCTCATCATCTGCAGAGCTAGGTAGAAGTTTCTTATGTGGTCTTCGGTCAGCGTACCTTTCTTGAGGCCAAACTTAGGGAGGTGCTTCTTAGGGTATCGATGCATGTCATGGAGGGGACCATGGAGACCTATGGGAGACTGGGCCATCCAAGCCAGCGGCTGTACACACCTGGCCTGCTGATGGCGTGGTATGTATATATCTCCCATTTCACTTTCGGATTCACTTCCCATGCCAGATCCGGAGGCCTCGCCCTCATGGTGGGAGTGCATGTCTTGGTTTCCCTCGTAGTTCCCTACATTTATGATGTTTCTCCAGTTATAAAGGAAATGGAATCTATTTTGGTTTCGGTTGGGGTGAGGGTGGCTGATATTTCAACCTTGCCCACGACCTCTATCTCCTCGGCCCCTCCCGGTTGCACCCCTAGGTTGATTATTTGCTTGAGTGTCATCATTCAAAGGTTGTTCGGGTTGGGTTTCAGTGATTTCAGGGTTGCCTCCTTCATTCCCTCAGGGACTGTCGGGGGGCTCTTCCGAATTATGCTCCACTGCATTTGCATAATCTTCTATCATGAGACCTACAAGCTAAGGCAAGGAATTGTCTAGGGCTCCCTAGCGAGTCTGGTTGGCAGCGGGAGTTCGAGGTTTGAACATGGAATCGGTGGTCGGGACGTTTTGTAAGTCTCTGATGAGCTCACGGGCGATTGGGCGCAAGGCCCTCATCTGGTCAGAGGTGATCTCATAGTAAGGGGGTTCTTCTTCAAGAGAATGTTCAGGGGGTGGTGGACCAGTGTTTTCGTACATGATCTCCCCCTACAGGGTTTGCAACGGGATGTTGCTTGTGTGCTAAGAGCTTGCCATTAAAACCCTCCTTCTAGCGCCAAATCTGTTGACGAGAAAATTTGTTTGGCCAACAGCTGGGGATCTCCCCGGTATAAAGTCTCAATTACACTCTAAGTCGTTTTTGATAGGGATCCCGTTTGGGGTGTGGGTCTGAATACTGCTGAATATTCCTTTTCTCGGACACAAACGAGCCCTGCAAACTTATGAATACACAATTATTTGAAAAATACAAGACAAATGATCAATGAGTTCTAGTGACATAAAACACTATGAATATAAAAGCGAATTAAAGCATGTAGCCAAAGGAGATGTTGTTAGTAGCATATCATTACGGTCATGCCTCTAAATAAATTTGTTCAAACCACAAGGAATAGTTCTTTATGGTCAAACACCCTTCAATTCCTTAAGCATTTTCAGAGATAAAATCATGCTAATAACGAAGTTGCTAACAATTTCTTAATCAGATAACCTCATATCATTCATACATTAAGTAAGTTGAAACATACAGATGATATAAGAAGAAAACACAGACTAGTTAATCAGACAATAACATCTGACACATGAGACGAGAATATTCATAATATTGGTACACGAGTTCTCATCGAATCCAATAGTGGAATCAGAACATTTGTTTGTATTAATTCTCCAAAATATGCATTCTATGCTGTACAATTCTCTGTGCTCCTTTGGAGTCCCCCCCCCAAAAAAAAAAAATTTTACAATTCCTCGAAGGGAGTATTTATAGAACAAAATTGACCCTTGGGTGTCCTTGAATTTTCACCTTCCTGACCATTGAAATCCCTTTACGACCTGAAGGGAATTTGTGACTTGCGACCTTGGATCTAACTGTGACCTGCGACCCCTCCTATTTATGTGACCTGCGACCTGGTTATGGGAGCAATTGGGTGATTTTGAGATCAGGGACATCTACCTCCTACTGTTCTTTGAGGTAATTTCTCCATGATTGATAATCTGCAGCCACTGGGGAGACCTAAGGAGTATCTTCTCTCAATCTATGAAGGCACTCGAGAGCGTTTGAGATCAAAGTTCCCTTCTTGATTGTGATTTGAATGGATAGGGAGGCCATCTTGGTATAGATTCAGACCACTGTCATGATGAATTAGACAAGGTTTTCTTGTGATGCTGAATGGTCTTGAGAAGCAGATGCTTGCCTTATGGGATGTAGAAATGCTTGAATGTCTTGGGTGACCTCTTCCCATGTTTTTTCTTTGCCTAGTGCACCTAGCGAAGGAATGTGGTGTACTTCAGCCATTGAATTAATGCCGCTAATCAGATGTTCATATGCATACATTACTTTCTCTAGATCCTTGACTAGTTTCTCTTTGGATTGTACCTTCATCCGGATTTGAACTTTGTCGTTTTGGGTGCAAATCCAATCTTTTCTAGGCAAAGTGTCCGGAGTCTGTGGATACATGTTCGACCATTCTAGTATTCTGTCCAAGGTAGTGGAAGCTTCCTTTAGCTGTGCATTCCTCCTCTTGGTTTCCACTTGTGCTTTTAGTAGTGGCATGTCTTTCTGTTTTATTGTAAACAGTTCTTCATATACTTGCTTCATGGTGGCTTCCAAAGTGACCAGATCTCTCTAAATGGTAAGAGGCACTTCATTAGTAAGGGAATTCTTAACCTGAAGCTATTGGATTTCTTCTTATAGAATCTTCTTTTCTTGTTCTGACCGAGCTGTCTTTTGTTCAGAGGCTTGTAGTCTATTCTGCAGAGACATAATTTCTCTACCCATTCTGCTGACGTTTTCTTCTGTGGTTGCTGCAAAATCGGTACCAGCTGATGCAATCATAACTGGATTGGTCCTGGTATCTATTATTCATCAGTAATTTTCACCTGTTTTAGATGACTAAATGCTTTGTCTTAGATTTCTAGAAATCAAAATTCAAGAATCATGTGTGTTCTAGAAATCTCCTCAAAACAAAATTTTTTCACTATCCTGCTTCCTTGTCAAGCCTGGCCAATCTATCATCCAGATAAAACCCCATCCTAGACTAATGTCCCTCACTCTTTCTTTATTTGCCACCCTTTCCTATAAACCTCTGTCTTAGTTTGCCTAAAACCTCTATCTTTACACCTGTTTCGCCAAGTAAACAAATCTTTCTCCCCTTCTCATCAAGTACCTCAAGCAATGATGGTGTTAGATTTTTTCTAGAAGGCCTTCTAAAGTAAAACAAAGTTGTCTAAGTTTTCTAGGATGATGGTGCATAGTAGAGTGTCAAAGCCCTGTCCCCTCATCCAAAAACCCTGATCCAATGTTTTCAGCCAAAAACCTACTCCAAGGACATTACAGTCAGTTTATAGGTTCACCTAGGTTATGCATTATCATTTTTCTGATTTCACTATTCCTACATGGTATTCAAAGATGAAGTCAAGAAGAAAAAAGTGGAGGCTCCTTATTATCCAAGGAACATTAAGGGACCTCCAAAGGTACACTCTTGATCCAATAGTAAGTCTAAAAAGGAGAAATCTACCATGCCCAAGAATTTCTGCAGGAATGCTTGGTAATTGGTCAAACAACATAACAAAGGCATGGAAGGAGACCTAAAGAGCTAATGAGGACATCCATAGTTGGTAAATTGATACAAGAAGCTAAAGTCTACAAAGAAAATCATAATCTCATGATAAAATATTGTCAAATGCTGCCCATCAAAGGGTCTATGCAGATTCTCAAGGGGTCAGTAACATATAAGCAACATGGCACATTGAAGCAAAGAAATCATTGAAAGGATTTTGGGCCTCGAGTATGAATCTCATGGAGGGACAGCTACCGTTTCCCCCATTCCTGAAAAAAGACCAAAAAATCTATTAGATAAGCCATAAGATGAGGAAAAGAGTAAGACTAACATCATGAAAAACACTCACAACCTCATGAAGAAAGCAGAAGGCGTGTTTTTGTTGAAAGCAAACACATGACTGATTTGACCAAGTAGTAGAGAAAATTATCAAGTTACAAAACTCAAAGAACTCATCAACCCTCCAAATAAATCATTGGAGACTTTGTTGAGCATAGGTAATCAATTCAAAAGGATATTTTCTTTGAAGAATTTGAGGGCAACCTTGTTTGTTTTTCTAACTATTCCTAAAGGTTCAGAAATTTGGAGAATGAACAAAATGGGCATGATAAGTGGAAAAGAGAACCTCCTTCATCATAGCAGAGGGTTTCAAAGGAATTTCTAAACTGTCTTCTAAGATTGGAAAAAAAGACACCAGCTTCACCCGATTAAAATGCAAATCCATAGGTCTAAAAATTTCTAAGGAAGGGGATATTGAGACACTGTGTGACATTTCACTAACAGAAACAAAGCATTAAATCAATAATCTATTTTCTCACAAATAAACAGTCAAAGGCATGTTCAAAGGGTATAACAGGGAAAACATAGTTTCACATCACCCAAACAAGTGTTCATGACAAGAAGGGATCATCTGGGATCTAATCAATTGACCAAGTGATAAGAAAGACAGTGGTTTTAAAGGGACAATAAATGACAGTCAGAGGCATTGGAAAAATAGAAAGGTGCGAAAGGAGACTTTAGAAAGGGGGTCTTCAAGTTTAATTATTTCAAAAAAGAGTATAAAGAATTATAACTCCTCTTTCCCCCCTCATTCAACCTTTTGTAGAATAGAGTGGAGATTTTTGGTTTCCACAGGCATCCTCTGGCGAAAAATTCCTGGTGTTGTGCTCCTATGAAAAGATGTTGCACGCTTGTAGCTTCCCTCAGTGTAATTTTGCATAGAGTGTTGCGCTCTTGTAGGTGGGTGCTGCATTTTTTTAAGCTCACCCATCATGCAAAGCAACGGCCCGAGGAACATCCATATTTTCCCACAGGCGCTACACTCCTGCCATAGGTTTTAAACCGCTCGATGCCCGAAACATCGTGCAGGCCACCTGGAGGTGTTGTGCTCCTGCCACAGGCATGCAAGCCCTGCACGAAATCACGTTCAGGAGTGTCTGAGCCAATAGGAGGTGCTGCGCTCCTGTCACAGGCATGCAAGCCCTGCACGAAATCATGTTCAGGAGTGCCTTGAGCCACTCGGAGGTGCTGCACTCCTGCCACAGGCGTGCAAGCCCTGCAAGAAATTGAGTTTAGGACTACCCGACACGCTGCGTTCCTGCCACTGCGTCCACACCTCCGCCCGATGTTGCGTTCAGGACTGCCCGACACACTGTGCTCTTGGAACTGCCTCCACACCTCTACCCGAAACTACGTTCAAAACTGCCCGGAGTGCTGTGCTCTTGCCATAAGCAGGAAACACCACCTAAAAAAGCATTAAGAGGCGCCCAATTTTCCTAGAAAGCTCAGTGAAGACTTTTCCTGCTGTAAAGGACATTTCAAAGAGGTATTTTCATTATTTCATTATTTCATGGTTTTATTAAAGGATAAGGGTGCCAAGTAGGTTCAAAATTTGTGTTAAAGGAAGCAGGGAAAACATGAAAAAGGGCACCTAACCTACTCTCTGCTAAGTATATTGACCTTGCTAGAAAATTCAACATCTCTTTGACCTCTTTTCCACATTACTTTTCTAGAAAATCATTTCTCCTTAAATATTTGAGGCAGGGGTAGAGAAAAACACCATGTCTGAAGAAGAGAGTGTTGACCTAAATGAAGAGACAAGACCAAGAAAACAACAGAAGAAAGGAGGGATGCTAAATAGGTTTGAACCTATAAGCACTGAAGAACTGATAGCCTCCCCTTCTATTCTTTCCTGTTTCCAAGTGTCAGGGTGCTATGAGTTATGTAACATAATGCAAAAGATCAAAATTCACCCTTAGTTGACCAAGTTATTTACCTTAAGACTTCACAGGCATAAAGTACATCTAGCAGGGGTAAGATTTGAGTTGACCACCAGTGCCATCTCTAAGGCCACTAGAATACCTGGCATAGGAGAAATGTGGTTTAAACAGAAGCATCTTGACTTAAGCCATTATCATCCATTCTTAAAACCTAGTTGTCAAGCTCATTGTAAAACCATTTTCCTTTTTTCTCATATATTGGACAGATATGCCCTCCTCATGAAGATTATCATGAAATACTTCACCTGTGAGGGTAGGTTTTCCAGAGTCTATTCCTATCATATTAAACTCCTCATGCATTTCACCAGAACCAAGCTACTGCACATGCCCTAATACCTTTGAAAAAGCATTGAGAAAATGTCCTCCATCATGCAAAAAAGACCTCCATCCCAACAAATTTCAAGCCTCTTTCACCATTCCCTCATCAAAGTCATTGTCTCATACCAGCTAGAACAACAAGGCATTCCTTGGGAGGTTTTTATCGCCCATGAAGATTTCACAACTCCACAACCCATCCCCCTACAAAGTATGCCATCATCATCTCAAAATCCTTCTCACTCACCTCCATCACCCTCCACTAACCTTGGTTCATATTCTTCACATGAATCATTCACTCAAACAAACCCTCCTCATTTTCCTTCCCCTAAGAAATCTGATCTTGAAGAAAGCAGTGATGATCATGAAGAAAGCAGTGAAGGAGAGGACGATGAAGAAGAGGGAGAGGATGATGAAGATGAGGGAGAAGATGATGAAGATAAGGGAGAGAGTGGTGGCCTTGAAAATAGGCAGTGAGGGAGATGATGATGAAGATAAGAGAGGAAATGATGAAGATGAAGGGGAAAGTGAAGAAAAGGGAGATGGCCAAGAAGAAAATAGAGGTCAAACCATTGATTCCCATGATTAGCTAAAAAGTCAAAACAGTGGGTCTGAAAGTGAAGAAAATGACATTGAGGGTACAAATGTTGATGGTGGAGAGGAGACATGAAAGCAATGGAGAAAGCAAGAATGACAGTGACAGGAATGGCACAGGTAGCAAAGAGACAGGGTTTAAAGTTGTTTTCAATAGGCAAGGAAATGATGACAAAGCGCCAAGTGATGAAGACAATAAACAGGGTAGTGAAGAAGAAATCAGTCAAAGGAACTCATTTAATGAAGAAGGGAATGATTCCCACAGTGATTAAAAGACCAATGAAGGTGCCCAAAGTAGTGACACTACAAAAAATGCTAACAGTGATATAAAGAATGATATTGACAGTAAAGACAGTGGACCAAAAGATCAAAAGGAGGTCAGTCATGAAAGTAAATAAATGACCAACATAGGCACCTCTAATAGTGCAAAAATAGAGCATGGCAGTCTTGAAGGTCTTGGTAGCAAGGAAATATTGAAAGAGGTTGATGATTCTTATCAAAAGGATAGCCAAGAGCAAGGCAAGAAGGACACTCACACAGAAATCATCCATGAAGAAGAAAGTAGTCTCAAGGTCATTAGTGACCAAATTTTGCAAGTGAAACATATGGCACCTTTCACCATCACTTATCAAAAAGGAAGGAGGCATGTGTTTGCTGCCTCCAAAAGACAAGGGGCCATGCGGTCCTCCTCAAAACCATTGAAGGACAAAGGTAAACAACCATTGAAGGGAAAAGTAAAAAAACCATTGAAGGACAAAGGCAAACAAAAACTGAAGGAGGAAGAAAGAGAATTTGAACTCATTCACATAGACAATGATGAGGAGAATGAAACAAGGATAGTCAATTCTCTTCTACAAGACCGGAATGCACAGATTAAAGACTTGGGGGTTGAGCTAGAAATATCAAAGGATCTCATTCACTTCCTCCAAATTCAGAACAAACAAACGAGTGGCCAGCTGGCCATCTATGAAGCAAGGGCACTAAAATATAGGAAAGAAGCCAAAAGGTCACAAGTGTAGTTGGAGGAATACATGGGCACCTATGAGGAAGATGATGAGGAAGAAGGGAAAGCTAGAAAGAGACCTAAGACTATGGGTCTTAGGAGAGCATTGGCAAAGAAAAGAGAGGAAGAATCAGCCCAAGCACAACAATTTACCTTCACCGAACTCCTTGCCATGGAAATTGAGCATAATAGGGAAGCATGGCTTGAGAGAGCCAATATACATCTAGAGGCTAAACTGGAGAAGGCCAACAAATACTTGAGCTTGCAAAGGAGGATGACTGAGCATTATAAACGGAGAAATCACTTTGCAAGTCAAAACTGCCCAAAATGAGGGCCCGACACCAAATGATGAAAAATACCAAGCTAGGATTGGTATTTGGCCCAAGTTTCTCTACAGGCCTCTAAGGACCCTTGAGCACCTACATACCAAATTTGGGGAGAATTGAACAAGTTTTTGTTTTTTGCAAAATTTCAAGCCTAAGAATGCAACACCCCCTGTGCTGCGCGTTTTCCTAGGGCATTTCAGAGGGTGCAGCTTGCATTTTTGGATTCACCATCATGAGAGGAGTATGTTCACAAAATTTCAGCTCAATTGGAGTTGTCTTGACCCCCCAAAAGGGTAAAAAAACACTCATTTTTTCACCTTTCTTCCCACTTTTTTGAACATGTGTTGCGCTCCTGGCAGTCTTGGATATTTCCACCTTTTGGGAAACTTTCAGAGGATAGATTGAAGAATTAAAGGAATATCTAGAAATTATACTTCCATATCTTTCCAACGAGCCATCACGCAGCCTTTTCTGACATCAGGAAGGCCTCCAAAACACTGCTGCAAAAAGGCCTATTTTGGTGCTGCGCTCCTGGTAGAATTTTAGAGTTCCACACAGTGTGCCATGCTCCTATAACCGAGTGGACAAAATGTGAATTTGGCAAGTTTTCTTAGGCATGTGAGGCCTAAAAGTCAATTTTATTTCCATTTATAGTCGGAAAAGATATTTTGTTAGATATTTTTGTGCCTTGGGCTTTGCAAAGCCTCAATGACAACTTATGATATTTCTCTTTGGCCAATGGGCTTCTAGATGCTCTAGTAGGCTCTCCTCTCCTTATTTTTTATATAAGGCATGAGTATGTATTTTAAACAGTTTGGACTTGATGTGTTTAAGAGAAATACATGGTTTTATGAGCTTGGACAAGATACTGGTTTTATGAAGTGAATGAATGGCTTGTGTGGCTTGATGTTGGAGAAGCTTGCTTGCAGGATTCCATAGCTTGGTGAATGGTGATGTTTTTCTAACTTGTTAGTGTTTTCTTGTCCTAATTTTGTTTTAGTTTTATTTTTTTCTATAGATCATAAAAGTATAGGTTGAGATATGCTCATGGAAGCACCTCAAACCTCCTGCTTGCTATAGTTTTGATGTTTTCTTCTTTTAGTTCATCTTATGGAATTCTTGATTGCTCCTTATGCCCACTAAAACTTGTTCTTTGTTTCATAAATGATTAGTATGTTAGCTTATAAATATGATTCATGGTATGCCCTGCTTATTTAAATTTTTCAAAACCTTATTGTGAAGCTTTTCTATGGAATACTGATTGATTAGGTTAAGACAAAGAGGTCTTGTTTCGATCTTGCCCTTTTCTGATGCTTACCAACTTGTTTCAGAGTTCCCGATAGTTTGATATATGTTTTTTAGGAGTTCCCTCTCCATATATTGAGTTGTTTGTTTATATTATGTGTTTTCTAAAAAATGTGAAGGTGAATTTCTAAAGTTAGGATTTTTAATGCTTCTATGTATCACCGGAATGTTCATCTTACATCTTTATCAATTTGAGTATTGTTCATAGAGATTAATGGTTTTCCCTACCTCATGAGTTATTTCTTTCAGACTATATATGTTTAAGACCTCTTTGTTTTTCCCAAACTTAATGTTCACCACATACATCACCTAAAGGATCCTTTAACCTTGCTAAATCGGCCCTGCAATACACTCTTCTTCATCATTTAGACACCCTAGACTTCATCTGACCCCATAGCCCTATTGATTTGATATTCTCTCATTCCACCTATCCTACTTGATCATCTTACCCCAACCAAAAACAAACAAACAAACCTACACTTAACAGCTAGCATAAAAACAATCATCCAAAGCGAACAAGCTCACATCCTTCACACAATAGAGAGAGCCCTCTCTGAGTCCAGGAAGGCTAGGTCCTAGGACTCCAAAGACTGGTCCGATGTTACCCTGTCATTTGGTTAGCCAATCTGCCAAATCACGAGACCCTAACAGTATCCAAGACTATATCTTTTTCTGTTGTGGCCATGAGAGGTGCAACAAGATTCTTGCTAAGCATATTCTCTTCTCCTGCCTCATATTTTGCGTGAACTAATAATAGGTTAGTCTTATCAGATTGAAGACTTTCTCATCCCGATCCTCAGAGGCACCCAGTTCTAAGAGAGTAAAATGCACATTGGTTGCAGGAGTTTTTTGGGGCACCTCGAAGTGTGGCAACTCTATTTGTTTCCCTGTCTCTGTAGGAGGTGTCTTGCTACCTTCTGCTTCCTTGGAGGAATCTTCCCTTGACTTTTGACTTTCTTCCTCCTTCCTCTTTTGCTTAGCTTCTGCTTCATCCTGCTTTTGCTTCAGCTGGCACTCAACTTCTGCTTTATCTTGCTCTTTATTTAGCTGGCACTCAACTTCTGCTTTATCTTGCTCTTCCTTTAGCTGGCGCTCAGCTTCTGCTTGATCTTGATTTTCCTTTAGTTGGCGCTCAACTTCTGCCTTTTATTCCTCTTCTTTCCTCCTTTTTTCCTCTTCCTCTTTTCTGCGGGTTTCTTCCGCCCGCTTCTTCCTTTGTTCTTCCTTTAGTTGTTTCTTTCATTTATCATCCTCTTCCTTTACCTTCTCCTCAACTTCTTGTTGTGCTTTAGCCTCATTTTCTCTTTGTTGTTTGGAAGATTTATCGCCTGTACCGGTCCTTTGCTTCATGGCTTTGGAAGGCGAGGCTCCTCCTAGCATGTGTATTCTTTCCTCTAAAGTTTGATTGTCTTGTTCCTCTTGATCAGTTGATTCTTCTGGAGTAGCCTCCCTGTCTTTGTTGTACCAGTTCTTGATTTGATCTTCGGCTGGGCATTCTGTATGCTGGTAACTCCATTTAAATTTGGCCTGTTTGCAATGGGTGGGAATGATTCTCTCAAGATCATACGTCCAATGTGTCATGGGAGGAAAATTAAATCCCTTGATTTCCTCAGCCTTTGCCTCTACTTACCTAAAATATTTGAATGTGTAGGCACTGATAGTAAGCGAAAGAGTGGGCCATGGCTTCTTCTTGCCCTTGGTGAGAACCTTTGAAAAACCGCCTGTCATCTGGTAACATACTTCTTGAAGGAGTAATTTGTCAGTGAAAAACTGGGGCAATGTGTGGGGTGCCTTGAGCGACCTGAAGACTCGGATGAAAGCAATATCTGCGACAGGAAACCAGCTGGCCACTCGGGTTATTGTCTCCATGGATCGCCCAGACATGCACGCGGTATCTTTGCTAAACAGTTTTCCATAGAGCGCAGGGATGAAGCTGTGTGAGATTGACTCTATATCTTTCTTATACTTGGAGTCCCAGAACACCCGCAACTCCTTGTGAATTGGAACACCACACTTTGCATCCTAGTTGTGTGCCCATCCCTCAAAATGGCACCTTGCACATACCGCGTTCAACAGGTATGAAGCCATGTAAAACTTGGATGCACATCCCTCGTCAGGTGCTTGTGCTGCATCCATGTTTTATTTGAGGGCTACCATTATCAGGTTTCCCTAGTTGAAATGAGTACCATATGTAGTGACAACATACATAAGGGGAATCTAGGTACCATTGAACATAGTGGCATCTGCTCGGCCATACATTCTGCACATCATGGCTGCCACCAACTTGTAAACTCTCCTCAGCTCTTCTGTCTTGTATTCTTGATCCTTCTTGTAATTGAACATTTTGGGGTCCTCCCACCATCCTTTAAGATTCTTTGCTACGGGTACTACGTGAGTGGCTGCCTAGTCAGTGTTGAAGGTGTATTCCCGAGTGGGGAGTACATAGTATACTTCCACATCTCGTCCCTTTAGGTTAGCAAATGTTTTCCTTGCATGATCTCGAATGACCCACATTCGAGAGTCGACCTTTTGGAGGATCCATTCAATAATATCTGCACATGGAAATATGGGTGGATGAGCACCTTCATAGTGTAGTTTGGACCTTTTGACCTGAATGTACACCTGCCGATCTGGAAGATCTTCTGGGAAACCCAGTTTGATGAATTCCTGATATATTTGATACCAACTCATCTTGTCCCCCTTTCCAAGCACACAGGTGGTGTCTCTATATATGGGGGGTGGGGAAGGGGGCATGCATTCTTCTAATATTTCTATTTCCAGGCTCTTGTTCCTCTTTCGAACAGCTAGGGGTCCCATCTCGCTTGAGGTCGAAGAGATGGACACACATTCGAGCTCAACTTCAATGTTCCCTAACATGTTCATAAAACAATCCCATAATAAGGTAGACGACATAATTATAACTATGTCAAGACCAATAAAATTTATAGATGACTTCTGCCACACATTATCTGAAGGAAGGCTTAGTCATGCAACTTGGCGATCTAGCGACTAGGTTTCTAGGTCGCTGGGTCGCGTCAGTTCCAAATTCCAAAGAGCCATGAATTGGTGACCTAGTCGCTGGGTCATGTTGGCCAAGACTTTCAAGGAAGTGTGACCTTGTGACTAGGTCGCTGGGTTGCTCCAGTTTAAAAAGCTTAATGAAATGCGACCTAGCGAGTAGGCGATCTTGCGACTAGGTCGCTGGGTCATTGGGTCGCGAGGTCAGGGATCGTACTAGGGCTTTCTTATGGGTTACGCGGCAGAAAATTGTTGAAATAACACACACAACGATCATAAGAGCTCATCTGGGCCTTTGAAGTTTTCCTTGGGTGAGTTAGAGGGGGTCCTTGAGGCAGATAATGGTGCAGATAGGCTTCAGATAGAATAGAAGGAAATAAATGGGTGCATGTCATGAGGGAGGTAGGTAGGTTTGCAAAAGGGCTGCCAGGGAGCTTGATCAAGGGCCAAGCAGGGCTAAATAGGCTAGGGGCAAGATCAGGATTGGCAACAATTAACCAAGAAGGAAAAAACAGGAGGATTAAGCAACATACACGGGAAAAATGCGCTCCAGCTGGCTTGTTAGAGGTGTTACTCGATCCATTGCACAAGTCAAATACGACCAACACAACCCTTTTATTTATAACTGGGTCGCACGTGTGGATAATAAATGAGAGTCACTAGGTCACAATTTGAGTCAGGTTGATGAAATGTGTGACCTTGTGACCTAGCGACCTGTGGGTCGCGAGGTTGCATGGTTGCAATTCTTGGGCTTTGGACTTATCTATGACTTTACAACTTTGCGACTTGAGGTCGCAAGGTTGCAAGGTGCAACAAACATTATTTGATCATATCTACGACTTAGTGACTTGGCTTTTAAAAGAGTGGAACTGGGCTAAACTTCTATTTCTTCGAAAGATTAGGGGCTCAAAAATTTAAAGGGGGCCAAATTTTGGAGGGTGTTGTAGTGGCTACAATAATAACCTAGCATACATAGGGAATAATTTTACCTTAGGTAGCGGAGTTGATCATGTTAGATTTATGAAGGAATCCTCTATCCAATGGCATATGAGTTTGAAATTTTCAAATTCATATGATATTTTTCATCTAAATTATTTTAAACATGATGCTTGAAATCTTTTTGAACGATTTGAAAGAGGTTGAATAAAAAATCAATATCATAAAATATACATAATGAAAAATTTTCAAAAAATACCACTATCTTCGTTTACATGTCCTCTTCAAAAGGGTACTCTTGGTTTTTCAATTTATTTAAATAGTTGAAAAAAAACTTACGTGAACGCATGTGTGTGAAAAATGAAATTGAAATAATACTTTGCTAACTTCGAAACATAATAAAAGATATAATTTTGCATAAAAAAAAAAAAATTAATATGGAAAAATTAGCTCTTTCCTTGGAGATTATACACACACACACACACACACATTTTATACTAAGCTATGCTACGTGCCAAGTCTCACTAGCACAATTGTTTGAGGATGAGCCTCGTTAGTAAGGTGACCCATGATCAAGCCTCACAGGGGATGGTTATGCCCTCTGCTAGAGGGAGGAGACATCCTAAAAAATCCAATCTGCTTAGGCCTGTTGTGTGGCATAGGCCATGTGCGATCCCAAGGTGACTTTGACAGATTAGATACCCCTCGATTGTATATCCTCAAGCCACAGGTCAAGCCTGGAGGATTACAGACAACTTGACAGACCAAAAAAAATTATGTTATGTGAACACATGCATACCTCTTAAGATGTGTAAAAATTTGCAAGGACAAGCATTTCATTTAATGGAAAATTGACATATTATATGCCACTAAGTATTTTAAAAAAAAATATCATTAGGACGACAACATAATTCTCCACAAATTGTCTTTTTACCCTGAATAAAAAATCACAATGTTTATATGAATTTCGAGGTTTTCAATTCAATAAAAAAAGAAAAACTTGAAATTTTATCACTACATTTAACCCAAAAGTGTATCCCATCATCATTCATTCACCCTTATAATTTTTTTTTATTAAGATAAAGATAAAAGAAATATGATTAAACATTAACTTAATAAAAATTTTATATTTAATTTTAAAATTAAAAACATTTTTATTAAAAATAAAAAATTTAATTTTCATGAAAAATTATATAATATCATATTTGTATTCGTGTAAACACAAACTTCTTAAAATAATATTTTAAAAACAAAATTGTTCTTTAAATAATTAAATGGCATTAGTTTTAAAAACAAATATTATATTAAAAACAATCATTTGAAAATCCTTTTTATTTTTTTACCCCTACATCTACTTTATTCTCAAATCAAAAGTATATATTCTTTGGCAGTAATTTTTTATTATTACAATTATTAAAACACAAAAAGCTAAAATCATTATTTAAAATTACATAAATGTAATTGATAAAATTAATTAATATTTAAAAGTACTTTTTTTTAAAGTGAAATTTATTAATTTTAGAAAAACATATCATATCAAGAAATTAGATACCCTAGATATATCTTGTGTAATCTTGGATTTAAAAACCAAGGTGATTCATGGGTTTTTATTTTTTACTCTTTCTCCTACAAACATCAATCCACTCAACTGAGTTATCTGACACAACGAGGAACAATGTCGTTTCTTTATTTTTTTAGAAAGAACCATAGCAACCGGTTCACTCGAATTCGGAAAGTCTTTCTCACTGTCAAAATGACCCAACTCATGGTTGCACTTTTCCCCACAAATTGCAGGCACAATTATGGTTGAAGTTATCGTGTTGTCTTTTGCCAAAATATTTTCCTCTACTGGGGCTTGTGTCAGTGCAGTTGGGGGCTGCCTAATATCATAAGATGTTGAGTTTTTGGGTGATGATTTCTGATTTTGATAGTTGTTCTTATTTTTACCTCTAGGATTCTTGAACTCTATTGCTACCTTCAGATCTCTCTATCCATGATGGCTTCTCTTCATTTCTTGGTTGTATAAAGACCCATTCTGGAGTGGTCTGGGTTGTTGGTAAATTCTTCACCTAAAGGAAATGTTTTTGTAGTCCAATGGTTGTATATACTCTTTTCCCTCCTAATTTAGGATGATTTTATCTGGTAAACCTTCACTGAGGTCCACTTCCATGCATATGCAGACATAGCTTAGAAAAACTTTTGACAATATTTCACTATCTACTTTGATAAATCCTCCTATAAAGTTGCCAATATCCTTTAGGATCTATGGCATGATCCATTGAAGAGAAACGTTTGGGAGCCTAAACCAAATAAGAATAGGCAGGGACTCTATGGTTGGAGGATTAAACTTTGGGAACCATCGTTGAATCAAGGAACCAACCTAGCCCCAAAGCCAAGTCCATTGATCGAAAACCTTCTTTTGGTCTTCGAGAAATTTACAGAAAACAACGAAGAATCCCTTCAAGCAAAAAAGTAGGTCCAGGATTTTGGACCAGTTCTAGTGAACCCATTCCCATAGGGTATATTTTGAAGGCTAGAAGCCATTAAAACATCATATAATCACTCAAATTTCAAAATATGTTGTCCACCTTTTATTAATATACTCATTCACCTCTAGCATTGGGGAATTCGAGGAATGTTCCACCACAAAAGCCTGAATTGAGAGCTCCTTTGGTGTTTGAGGACTAGGGCCAGGCCTTAGGGATTCTTTGAAATACATCAACCTTGCAGAAGAAGAATTGTCTCCACCCTTGGAACCTCCTCGCAGACTTGCAACAAGGGCAATAGAAACATATTTTTTAATAATAGAAGCTTTAGGATTACTTTCCATCTTCAACAACCTCCCTTCATAGAGGATCTTAAACGCTCCCACAAGGACACTTGTACATTGATGAATGTGGATGGCTACTAAAACTACCAGGTCCTCCTCTTTTACCTTGAAACACAGAGAATATCCGAATGGGGACATTACAAAAATGGATAAATTTTGAAGATCCTTGTCCACAACTCTATTGGGCAGGCCCGTTGGTTGGATGATTTCGTCAAAAAATTTGCAAACATGACCAAACCACAAATTGACTCCTCTTTTTGAATTTTCAGCTTGCACATTGTCAACATCCTTCCCACAAACAGAAGGTCAAAAGCAAGAGATAGCCATGACTCATCTGAGAGATTTTCCTAGTGGGGGTAATGTGTTGAAAACTCTGCAAGCTTTCGAGACTCTGCATTTAAAATCCCAATTAGTAATTTTGACAAACACTTTGTAGGAAAACATCCTGCATACGTGTTTGTCTTACCCAGGTGCATTCACATGTGCACAATCCCCTTTAAAATCCAAACCAAATGGGAATACAAGGTTGAATTTGTGAGCCTCCACAAACACACTCTTCCCATTGAGACTAATAGAAGGTATCCCAACAAAATCTGAAGAAAAAACTCCTCTGGTCATCTCTAGGTGAACTCCTCCGCTTAGATTTTTAAATGCCTCATAGTCCACTTTTTCCAGTCTATACACAATGAATAGTGTGTTGAAATTCATATACATGATAGAATTTGTTATCATGGTAATTAATTATGGTTGATATGCATTAGTTTCTTATTATTTACTTGTTTAATTATGTCATCAATAAATTACACATTAGAAAAATGTAGAGAAAATAATGAAAAAGAAATAAGAGTCACCATAAATTAGGCTCTAATCCAAGGCAAAACCTCACAAGGGAGAAAGCACAACAACAATCTTTCTCTTATAGAATCAGATCAAAACAAGATATCCAACACCAATACCAGGACCAGAATTGCCACCAAAACGCCACTTCCAACCCTCCTCCAAGTCACCTCCAAGGTAAAAGTAAACATAGGTCAAACTGATCATCTTCCTAAAATTTTCCTCATGAAATTTTGGGCCTACAACTTCTCAAATTCTGCCTACTGAGATTCCTCCACATGTGTGAGGTCTTTCTCTCCTTCTTTTCACATTACTTCTTCGTTGGGTGCAGAATATGTATATGATGATTGTGTGTGAGTTTCCTTCGAAGTGATCAAACTACCTTCTATATATATTTGTCTAGAAGGTCGAATAGGTGGCTCTTGGAGGCCCAAACCAAATTGTTCCCAAGGAGAGCCAACTTGAAATTTTTTTTATGTAATTTGACTCAATAAAGATTCAAATTATTTATCTTATAAATTTCCAAATGGGACATGACTCAAGTACATTTTCTTTGACTCATAATAAATTATTTTTTGGTCTTTTGACTCTATAAGCATGAAGAACATGCTTTGACCAAATATAAAATAATAAATGATAAAAAAAACATTTTGTTACACTATGAATGCCGACACTAGTTACATTTTCAAAAATCCATCTTAACCAGGGAGGTATTGATAATGACACAATGACATACTCTCAAGTTGAAATATTCATATAGGAAAGGATCTAGATAGATAAGCATAAATGATGATTTACATCATCATAGCCAACATTGTGAAAATAGCAAGGCCTTGACTAACACGTTCTGTCTCTCCACCATGTCAAAACACAATGTTGGGTGGCATAAATTTGGACACCACCACCTCTCTAGGAAGAAACCCCACTTAGGTATTCACCAGGTATGTACTTACAAGACCATTTTCTAATCCATTATCATAATACTTGAAACTGGGAAATGTCTCTCCTCAGGACTAAACTTCTCTTATATCAATGTACTTAACATACGATAGTTAGTCTTGGTCACAATACATATCTTCAAATAATATCAGTCCCAAATGCTTATCCAATCCATCATTCTCCTTACCAGTGTTCGTTACTAGGCTTATGGTTATTAGTCCTTTCCATGTACGTGACACATGGAGATTACAATGTCCAACATCACTCCCTCTCAACTAGGTATTAGGGGAATTTTAAGGTCTAAAATGGGCCTCCTGAGGAAAATATAAAATAATAGTGGAAATAATAAAATAATATTAGATTACATCATCAAATTTTAGAAGTGAAAACGAAAAACTATTTTTTCAACTCATATTTTCAACTTATCTCCCTATAGGTTTACTCAAATTTCGATCAGGAGCACTCATTGGATGCAAAATTTGATTCCTCATCCAAGGAGTACCCATGTTGCATACTTTCTATGGACTGTGATACACGAAAAATGAGAAATACATGAAAAGCGTGATTGCGATTATGTTTTTTCATGTATTTCTCATTTTTAATGTAGAAGGGTCCATCAAAAGTATGCAACATGGGAACTCCTTGGATGAGAAATTAATTTTTTCATCCAACGAGTACTCCCAATCAAAATTTGAGTAAAACCTTAGGAGAGATAACTTTAAGATACAAGTTGAAAAAGTAGTTTTAATATTTTATTATTTTTTAATCGTTTACATTTTTTGCCAAAAAATGATGAATCATCCCCCATGGTTGACATAGTCATCTTGAATCTCATTGGTCCTTATAAAATTTATTTTGGTTATACACCTTTAGACCTCAAAAGTTCTCTAAAGGAGGATATCCTCACCCCCTTTCAAGTAGGAAGGAGACGTCCACACACCTAAGCTTGTCACAAAAGTACTCATCCTTTTTATATGAAAAATAACTTCATAAATACATCGAATACATGTTCTTCCATGGAGATCTATTGCATCTTCTCAGCTCCTATCAGTATTATACTATTGAATCATAAAGTGCTTCGACATGCCTAGTTCTCTAACAATATTCATTCAGTGTTGAATCCAACATGTCATCATGTAGTTCATCAAACACCTTATGGAGCCAAAATTCTTCACAGTTGATTCCACAATCCTTCACATCTTATTTCTTCGTATTGCAACATAATTCTTCTTCACACTATTTCAAGAAATCATATTATCTCCCAATCATCAATATTATCTCTATCAACATTAGTATTTTTAACCCAATCAATGTGTTTCTGAATCGAACTAATCAACTGTCGTTATAAAAATATCATAACTCTTCAACTTCTTGTTAAAGGGTATTTACATAAATCTATCATCTCTTTTTTATCACAAGCTTATCAGTTGGTTTTCTCCCAAAATTCAAGTTATATTGTATCCATCTAATATCTTACAACTCCTTGTTTAAGTGAACTTCTTCCCCTTTTGTTTCCATCTAATCAAAATCTTTGATCCATACTTTAAACTACATCCTTTGTCTTAATATTCATGCTTTTCCATGTTCTTCCAATTCTTCCATCTGTTATTCAAGTTTAGATACTTCTTGTCTTGACCTACAAGCTTTATTAAAAAACTATGAAAGAAAAAAAAGCAAGGTGCATGGATGAAATAGAAACAATAATAGTCAAAGAAAGGACATTTAGGGTACTTATGTTTTTTAGGAAGCTCAGCTCCCTTTTAATATTGGACTCATTCACCAACCTTGTTTTCAAATTAGCATGATGTGATTTATATCATCTTCAAGAGTTAGAACTTCTTCTTACAGTGGAAACAATTAGTTAGGGTTTTTTTTCCTAGGTTTTTCTAATTCAAACCTTTACTGTGGTTTACAAATCATAGATGCTTCAGGTTCTGAAGTCTTCCAGGCCTACCATTCTTTAAAAGTTGAAATTTCTTCAAGTGCGCAACTTCGTTAGCTACAAACCCTTGAAATATCGTTAGCAAGTTCTCTATTGTGTTCCTCGATTTCTAGTCTTTTTATGCAAAGAAAGACTTCAAATGCTGCCATATCAATGATCTATAGAATATATCTATAGATACCCTTTTCTAATGCATTAATATATTTCAAGAGAAACATGATTACGGATGAAACATGAACTATTACCTCAAAACGGGAACTCTAACAAAAAATAAATAAAAAACCCATGAAAAAACAACCTGAAAACAAAAAGTTGTATTCTGGAATAACCTTTTTTTGGGGGTAAATTTCCAACATCTTTAAAAAACATTTTATTCTGGAATAACCTTTCTTTTTTTCGAGGTAAATTTTCAACGTTTTCTAAAAATAGAGGTAAAAACCATTTTTTTTTGTGCAAAAAACATGCCGCAAATGGAAAGTGTTGAAACCAAAATTTTATAAGAATAAAAATTTATATTAAAAATTAAAAAAATAAAAATGAGAAAACCATTTTAAAATTAAAAAAAAACAAAATTCATTATATTTTTTTAAAGTAAAAAAAAATAAAAAAAATAAAAATAAAAAAAAAACAAAAAAACAAAAACAAAAAATAAATAAATAAAAAAATAAAAATAAAATAAAAAAATATATTAAAAAAAAAAAAAAAGAAGGCAAACAAACAAACAAAAAATTTTAATTAGAAAAAAAAAATTATTTAAGAAGGAAAATTTTACTAAATTAAAACAAAAAAATCATTTTTTAAAATAAAAAATTAAATTAAAAAAAATATATATATTTTTTATTAAATTCAAAAAATTAAAATTAAAATTAAAAATACAAATTAAAAATTAACAAAAATAAAAAAGAATAAAAAACATTACTTAAATTCAAATTAAGTTTTTTAAAATTAATTGAAAATTAAAAATGAAAAAAAAAATTAAAATATTAAATTAAAAAACCATTATTGGAAAAACAAAAAAATTTTAAATATAAAAAACAAATTAAAAAAGCATATTCTAAACTTTATTAAATAATAAAAAAAAAATAATGATGATGATGATGGTGGTGGTTAACGTCCACTGAGACCAATCTTTGGTCTATCGGACCTAAAGAAAAGAGTTATTTAGTTTGATTTAAGATTTTATTCCTATGATCAAAAAAACTTGGAGAGAAGCCTCCCAAGCTCACTTTAATTTTGACATCTTAAAAGGTTAGGAAGGTCAGTATTGCAACAAAGATTATGAATTTTAATACATAAATAAATTGATAAACAAATTTTAAAATAAAAAAGAAAATAAAAAAATAAAACTAGAAAACATTTTTAAAATTAAAAAAAAAAAAAAAAAAATTTAAAATGGGGAAAAATAAATAAATTAAAATTATTAAATTAAAAAAACAAAATAAAAAAACAAAGTAATTTAAAAAAGAAAATTAATTTAAAATATAAAAATGGAAATAAAATTCCCGGATGCGGGTGTTGAATAGAGTGTCGTCAGTGGAGGCTGTGGAAGGCGACAAGTGGTATGACCACTTGCCGGCACCTGACTGCTGTACATCGCCCTTAAATGAGATTTCTGTGGTTGATTCGACGATCTTCCCTCCCCCGAGTTGCATTTACTCCGCGTGCTGGCCACCTTCAATGGCATTGAGCACCCCTGTCCACCACTATGTCGCCATTGCCTTTAACTCACCTTGGCTCTCCCGCTCCAGTCCTCATTTCCATTTATGCTCTCGAATTGCTTTCAAGTCCAATAAATACTGATTACCCCCCCCCCCCCCCCCCCCCTGCAGTGATGCCGAGCACTCTAGTCTGCGTGACCATTTTCAATCCTGGCCATTCACCTCCTCGCAAAACTCCTCTCCGCTCTTGGCCTAGACCTTTTCACCCACCTGCTCAGCTTGCCCCTCTTCGCCCTCTCAGTCTTCCGAAAATTCATGCTCCCTCTCAACCTTCAGTAGGCAGACTAAGATGTGCAGGCAACGAATGAGATGCAGGCAGGGTGGCGGAGGTAGGGGCAGTGAAGGAAGGAGCAGCATTGGCTCTTGCCCACCCAGTGGCAAAGTTCATTGGGATTATTCATCTTCTGCCAGCAATGAAGCCAAATTTCAGTTCAGCAGTGCACTAGACAAGCCACGCGTCACAGCAAAGATTACGGTTGTTTTTCAGGAGGAGCCCTCAGGCGCTACGAGCTCTGGTTCCCAGAAGCGAAGGCAGAAATCGACTATCTCGGTAAAGCCTCCTCCCGCAATCAGAAATTCCATCGCCCTTCCTGTAAAACTAGGTTCCCAGACTTCAAGCAGCACAGGGACGAGCAATAGCATCTTCGCAAGCAAGGACTCAGAATGGAAACACTCCACCTCTCCCTCCTCTTCAGAGCACTCAGCCCCAGATGATGACAACAAGATTGTGGATGCCCCGGATGAAGACTACAACTGCCCAATTGTGGAAGAAATTCCGCCACATGACAGCAAACACGATGACAGCTAGTAGGTTAACATGTCTCTTTCTCTCTTTTTGGTTTTTTGGAGTTAGCATCGATGTAACTATGGAGACGTTGTTTGTATTCACCATAGTAACACTAGCTCTTTTTGCACTTTTAGTTTTTTGGAACAATGTATGCTGGTTTCCCGTTTATGGGCAGCAATTTTGGGACGGTTTCCCAGTCACGAGCGACTTATATTTTGTGTTTGTGAATTTTTCTTCCCTCCAGGTTTGCTAGTTTTGCAACCTGGAGGAGAAGCCAACTATGTACATTATGTGCCATTATAATAGATTAAAACAACTTAAAAAAAAAAAATGAATTTTTTTTTTTTATTAAATTTCAAAGTTTAAATGTTATATTTTATTTAATTAAAAAAAACAACAAAATTAAAAAAAAAAATCCAAATAAAAAAAAATTAAATAAAACATATTAAATTTAAATTAATTAAAAAAAAAATTATTAAAAATAAAAATAAAAAATAATTAAAATTTTGAAAATGAATTGGCCCCTTAGCCCAGGTGGTGGTGGAGGCCAGCCGCACAGGCCCCCTCCCAGGAGGCGGCGGAGGCCGGCCGCTAGGCAGGCGAGGGGCTGTGTGTAGCCACCCCACCCGACCAGCGGTCGGCCTCTGCCGCCACTTGGGTTGGGGGGCCGACTAATTTTATTTTTTTTATTTTTTATTTTTTTTTAATTTCTTATATTTAATATTTTATTTTTTATTCAATTTTAAATTTAATTATTTCTTAAATTTGTTTTTTTCTTTTAAATTTAGTATTTTAAATTTTAAATTATTTGAATTTTAATTGAAAAAATGTTTTTATTTTTATTTTTTCTTTTATTTTTTATTTTAAAAATTTTAAAAATGGTTTAATTTAATAAAAAATAAATTTTTGTTTTTTAAGTTATTTTAAAATGTTTTTTTTTTTTTTTTTTTTTAATATTATTTTTTTTGTTTTCAAACTTTCTTTTTTTTTATAATTTTTTTATAATTTTCTTATTAATTTTTTTTGTTTTTTTAAATTTAAATTTTGAAGTTTTAGTTATTGTTTATTTTTGTATTTCAATTATTTTTAAATTTTGTCTTTAATTTTTTTTTTTTTTTATCATTTTGTTTACTTATTATGTGGTCATTTTTTAATATATATATATATATATATATATATATATATATATATATATATATATATATATATATATATATATATATATATATATATATATATTTCAATTTTTTTCTTTTTCTTTAAATTCTTTAAATTGTGTGTTTTTTTTTATTTTTTTCCCATTTTTCATTCAAAGCTCAAATTTTTTAGTTTTCTTTTGTGTTTTATTTATTTATTTTTGTTTAAAATTTTTTATTTTTACAAGTTAATTTTTTATTTATTTTTTAACATTTTTGTTCGTTTTTTATTATTTTTTTATATTTGATTGCTTTTTGTCATGTTTTTTAATTTTAATTTTATGTTTTATTACCAACATGAAAATCACCACTCCAAAAAAATGTGGTTGATACTGCATCACCACTTTTAAAAAATCACTAACATTTGAAAACAAATATTCATACTTCATGAGTAAAAAATTTTAATTTCAAAAATATGCACACACAAAAAAAAGGATGATTCTGCATCACCACTTTTCAAAATCGAGTGCTTTTTTTGCTACCTTGAAAAGTAGGTACCACTTCAGTTACCTATTTCATCAGTAACCATGTTGAAAGCATTAGATGATTATCTTAATATTTTATTCACTATAGATAACATTTAAAAAATGGTACATACCTCATTTTAACCTTACCAGTTCATCCTTGCTGTCAGGAAACCGATCTAGAGATTATTTGACTTTATATCATCTTCCTTCAACATAGGTACCCCAGACTTGTAGCCATTGAACTATGATTCTAGCCATAGAAATTTCTTTGGGGTGGTTTACAACGTTATTTTCCTTGGTTCCCAGATTTAGCTTGGATCATATATACAGAGATTAAAAAGAAAGTTCAACCTCTACATAAACTTCAGACCCTTTGAGTTATATCTTTCAGACTTCATAGACAAGTCGACTTCATTGATGTAAATTGTCCTTCCTTTATGTACTATAGGAAAAAAGTCTTGATACCATGGTTATTCCATAAGCTTGTGCTATAGACTTCCTATACCTTCATAGTCCTCCTTACAAGGAGATATAACATTGAGTCTCAAATTGATAAATTGGCTTATTAATAATTTGGATCACAAAGTCTCGTCCTATAAATTTAGAGATGATCCACTACATATCACAACATGGTGACATGTCTCATATTTTTTAGCTCTTGTCCTTTTTATATATGATGGATATGACAAACTCTTGTTCGCTTAGGACTTCACATTATCCTAGAGAGATATCATAGGAACTTGCATCATCATGAAGAGAAAATCAATATAGAGACGCTTGAATCTTCTAGTATTGTAGACAATAGGAGCCTCGAAATCCTCATTTTTCCATAGAGATATAACTTCAAATCTTTTGAATTCCAAGTATATAGTTTTAGATAAACTTTGTATCATTGTTTCTTGGTGGCATTATAGATACCTTGAATCTTAAAAACTCTGTTATCGCAGTAGGCTTCAGATACCTCATTGAAATGCCACAAATTTTTTTATTGATCAAAGAAAATTTCCTTACAAATTCACATATCAAAGAACTTCGTTCCTCAATTTTGTGTTAAATACAAAGCATTAAACCTTCATAGAGTAATGACGATTAGCATCAGAATTTCGTTTACATTCCTCAACAAAGTTTAGATGACTCTCATTGAAGAGAGTGATAATGGGTATATCTTTAGTACTTCAAGTCTGCATTCTTAAATTTTCAAAAGTAGCTCATTGTGATAGCTTAATTAAAGTTAACTAGTGTTAACTAGTTAAAAGACAATTTGCTTATCTTCATCTGGAAAGAAAAACTCAAATTATTACTGTTGATTCAACAAGTTATTTAATTTTCTGATTTATTAATTAGGAGTAATTAATTAATGGAAGGAAAAATATTTTAATACGAAATTATACATAAAGCTGATGGTAAAAAATGTTTCCAAGAATAGGAGGTGGTTGGGGATAGTTGGAAACACAGTTACCTACTTCTCTGAGGATAAAGCTGAATCCCAGAGGAGGAGTAGGGGTTTTGTGCTAGTGGAAAAGGTAGAGTATTTTCTAGAGCTGGTTATGATCAGTTGAAAATAACTCACAGCAAACCTTGTAAAACTAGACTTTCTGAGTTTGATTGGATTGGCCATCTAGAGGTCACAGCAGAAAGTGAAAGAAATCCACTGTTAACCCGGGACACCGTCCAAATTCTGGAGCTAGGGGGCAAGTGGAGGATGTAATAGCCTCCCTTGATGGTTGGGAGGACCACAGCTTGAAAGAATAAATCTAGATAAGCACAAAGGTTGTTTAGTATGTTGTTTTATTTGTATGAATATGATAGGGTTGACCATAGTAGATTATTATTATCATAATTACAGTGGAGGTTGAATACTAAAAACTCTATAAAATAGAAGATTATATCTTTATGCAAATACATATAAGAAGGAAAAAGGAAAATAGATGGTAAACTGTAAATATAGGCATATGAATACAATATATGCTATATTATACAAAAAGTTTCTCAACATTTAGTAAGTGTATTATAATAATCTCTGAAATAGAAAAACTGTTCCATCTAGTAAGGATTACTATATGCAAACTTTCTTGGCGGTGGTCCAGTCACCGAAAGGATGATCTATCAAGAACATTATAGAAAAGAGTTGAAGCAGAAATTTCAGTGGAACTTAATAACCATAAGCAGCCAATGGTACAGAAAAACAAGAAAAATTATGAAAATTTTGTAGAACCCTTCAATATAATAGGAAAATAATTATGATATCAGTTGCTGTTAATTAAACAGAATTATTCATTGAGGAAAGCGCAAGAAAGAAGCGAGCATTTCTAACCCCAAATATGCGGACTTTTTTTTTTCACTCAGATGGAATGGCTAAATTCTACTGATAAGACAATTGCAAGGAAAGCTATACACTTCAAACTTTATTGAATACACGAACATAAGATTGAAAAAAAAATCAGACTAGAATTTATTTGTTAACCCGGCAATCCGAATAGAAAATATATCTGAGAATTTTATCAGTACAGTTAACAAACCCTTGTCTTCTTTATAGACTACGGGTATAAGTCCAAGGGATTAACCCTTCGAACAATACATCGAATAGAGTCCATGGTGAATAGAAAATTAAATTATCCATTACAGAGTCTAAATACTTTTACATCATTAGTCAGAGGAAAAACGAAATGAAAACCCAACATTAGAAATTTGAAACGGGAGACCAGAACCAAGGGTTACAGCTCCCTTTCGAGTACGGGGTACCTGTGTAGCATAAAGGTGTGAAGAATATGTTATGGCTGTGATGAGTGAAATCGAAAATCTAGCAGCAATCGATGCCACAAACCTGCAAAGGTTGAAGACCAAATAACGAGGTAAGTTACAAGTAAATTTAACAAAACGTGAAAACAGAAAACCCTCATGCTAAGAGAAAAATGTATAGCTAGGGTATTTACCTGTAATAGAGGAGCTTTCATCACCAACGCACTATGAACACCAAAGAAAACACAGTAATACATCTCTCAGATTTACTAAATAAATATATACGTATATTCTGCAACAGAGACAAGTGACTGTATGAAAAATAAAAGTAAGAACAAGCACATTCATGCCTTACCTGAAACACTCACTGGATGAAGGAACTCTGCCTGCGAATGAGGCATCCCAATGGGGTAGAGGCGCATGAATCCTCTGCAGCTAAGGTGCGCTCACGGGACAATCTTAGAGGAGTAAATCAACGGGTCTCTATGCAGCAAGAGACAGAATTATCCGAACCATGTTCAAGGAATTCCATGAGAAAATCCATGAAAGAATGGAAAGCAGCTATATGGGAAATGAGGCGGAGAGTCCAAGGGGTTTAGGTGCGAGAAATTCCAGATCCCAACTCCTGCCCAGCCCAAGCATTCCATAACTCTCAGATCAGAGACGAAACTCAGATAGACACCAACAACAAATCCCGAAGAAATCCAAAGGGATATGGCAGCTGTCCAAGAGAAGAAAATGTGCAGTACGACAATACTAAATGGAGTTGACATCCAGCTACACAAAATAAATTTCATATTCCAAGTGGAATGTTACCTTAGCGTTAGGTTAAAACAACATCTGTGGGTTTCCACAATCATCGAAATATGTGAAAAACCTAGGTTTAATGCAACAGAACCTTATTCTTAAATTTGTGTATAAAACTCGATAATTGTAATAAAAAATGTTGTCTAAGTGAAAATTTAAATCGATAGATGTAAATAATAAATGGGCCCTCAAAGGTTTAGCCATTGTTAACATTGTATTATTAGTGAAACTAAGTGCTCAGTGTTGATAAGATAAGGATTGATAATCCAATTTTAATATTAATATATCTACATTGTGAAGGCAAATAAATTTTATTTTTTACCGTTGTAAATTTTTGTTTTGGATTGGAATGTGGCATGTGGTATCAAAGCAGGGTTACTACGCTGGGCCCTACGGGTCAACTAGCGATGAAGATGTGTATGTGAATAATGCACAGAGAGAGAGAGAGAGAGAGAGAGAGAGAGAGAGAGAGAGAGAGAGAGAGAGAGAAAATGAGACAAGATATGGCATCACAATCACAACAAGAGGTTGGGGAATCTCAAGTACCACCAGTCATGAACCCAAAAATGTGGGTTCAGATAAGTGTGGAACAACAACAAAGGACTAGCCAGTTACTTGAGGAACATCAGCACCAAACTAGTTTCTTGTTGAATACTGTACAACAATTGCAAGAGGAAATGGTAAGAGTCCGGAAGGATAATGAGTGACTATTGCAAGATCAGGAGAAGATATTAAAGAGTTTATCAGACAAACAAAACCATGGGTTGGATCATCCAAGTGCTAATAGAGGCTTACAAGAAGATGATGAACAACAAACAAGAAATAATATCACAAATAGAATAGAAGAGAGTCCCTCTCAAAGAAGCAAGAATAAGAATTACAATGAGGCAGAGTTGAGCAATCTATCCGACCAGCAAGACATTAAGAGACAAAAAGTAGACCTACAGGGAGAATTCCGTAAAATTAAGCCACCAAATTTTGATGGTGAGGTAGAAGAGGTGGCAGAAGCTTGGTTAATTAATAGGAATAAGTACTTTCAGGTATATGAATATAACAGCAATTTGAAGGCCAGATTGGCTATATACCAGTTACGAGAAAAGGCCACCCTGTGGTGGGAAGAAGTGAAAAATGTACATAGCATTGAAGAACAAGACATTACTTGGGAATTGTTTCAGTAGTATTTTAAAGATAAGTTCTTGACACAGAGATTTTATGACGGCAAAGCTAAATAATTTCATGATCTAAGGTTGGGAAAAATGACCATGGATGATTATGTCACTAAGTTCACTTCCCTGTTACATTATGTCCCTTATCTCCGAGAGGAAAAGGCTAAAGTGCAGAGGTTCCTGAGTAGCTTACTAACTCATATGAAGGAACAAATCGAATTCGTGAATCCCCAGACCATGGATGAAGCCATTCGTAAGGCATGAATGTGTTATCAGCAGTCCAAGGCCAAGGGGGAAGGACAAAAAATCTAGTAGCCAAAGAAAAGTCAGAAAAGTAATTCCAATTTCAAAGGCAGTAGAAGTGGCAACTTTAAAGGCGCGGCGCGAAATACTATTAGTAAGCAATTTGGTAAGAATCACCAAAGAACCAGATGGCCAGCAGAAGAAAAGCCTACAGAAGCATCTAGTAAGCCAGAGTAGGGACATATTACTAAACCTCCCCTACAGTGTTGGGGCTATGGGGGGGCTTATTATTATTAAAATTGTCCACAACAAACCAGAAACGATATTGTGTCAAATCTGCAGGAAGCTTCTACAATGGGGGACGTGGCGCGTAACATACCCTACATCAATGCAGCTCTGGAAGATCGGAAAGCTGATTATAAGCCCACAATGATTGAATTAGAAGGTACATTACTAACTAAACCTGTTTCAATTTTGGTAGATCCTAGAGCAAGTTTGAGTTATGTAAGCCCCAAATTGGTGGAAATGTGTAATTTAAAAGAACAGAAATTTAAGAATTCTTGGTTAGTACAACTATCTACCAGGCAAAATGAAAGGTAACTGCAAATATTCTGAATTGTATGTTGGAAGTTGTAGAACAACAATTACAAGTAGATTTAAATATTCTACCATTGGGATCTTATGATGTGTTATTGGGCATGGACTGGTTGGAAAAGCACTGGACTTTAGTAGATTGTAAAGAAAATATTATTTACTATAGAATGCAGGATGACACGTGAAAAGAGATTCAGGGAATTAAAAAGCCATTACAGATACGCCCAATCATAACATCCCAATTGAGTAAGTGTATCAGAAAAGGATGCCAGCTGTATGCAATTCAAGTAGGGTATGTAGACTCTAAGGAAAAGTCACCAATAATGGAAGATATACCTGTAGTACAGGAATTTCTAGATGTTTTTCCAGAAAACATCCATGGTTTACCACCGAGAAGTGATATTGACTTCACCATAGAGTTTTTGCTAGGAGCCTCCCCGGTGTCAAGGGCTCCTTATAGAATGAGCATGCCAGAACTAACCGAATTGAAAATGTAGCTACAGGAACTGCTGTACAAAGGTTACATTCGCCCAAGCGTGTCTCCGTGGGGAGCACCAATATTATTTGTTAAAAATAAAGACATAACCATGCGTATGTGCATGGATTATAGGCAGATTAATAAGCTAACCATCAAGAATAAGTACCCCCTACCAAGAATAGATGACTTATTTGATCAAGTAAAAGGGGTTAAGGTGTTTTCTAAGATAGATTTAAGATACGGATATCATGGAATTATGGATATGAATTAAGGTGTTTTCGCACTCGTTATGGGCACTATGAATTTGTGGTGTTACCCTTTGGACTGACGAATGCACCAACAACCTTTATGAGGTTAATGCATGGAATCTTTCATCCATTTTTGGATACTTTTGTACTTATTTTCATAGATAATATTCTAATATATTCTAAAAATCTGGAGGAACATAAGGAGCATTTGAGAATAGTCTTGGAAATGCTAAGAAAACATCAATTGTATGCTAAGTACAGTAAATGCGATTTCTTTAAAACAGAAATCCAATATCTAGGCCATGTTATATCAGTTGAAGGAATAGTTGTTGATCCTGAAAAGATCAAAACTCTTATGGAGTGGCAAGTACCCCAGAATGTGGCTGAAATTAGATCGTTTATAAGATTAGTTGGTTATTACAGAATATTTATAGAAGGATTTTCTAAAATTGCTTTTCCTATTACATCTCTACAAAGGAAAGGAAAAATCTTCAAATGGACGATTGAGTGTCAGAACAAATTTGAAAAGCTGAAGAAACTTCTGACTATAGCACAGGTATTGAGGGTAGCTGGCCCTAGTAAAGAATATGAAGTTTGTACTGATGCAAGTAAAGAAGGTGTGGGAGCAATCTTAACCCAGGAAGGTAAAGTGGTAGCATACGAGTCTAGAAAACTAAAGGACCATGAACAAAGATATTTTGCTTATGATTTAGAGCTTACAGCAATGGTACATCCTCTCCGAGTATGGAGGCATTACTTGTTGGGTAAGAGGTTTGTAATTATAACAGATCATAGCAGCTTGACTAGCTACTTCAAGCAAGCAGATTTAAACTCCAGGCAGGCAAGATGGAATGCTTTTTTAAGTGAGTTTGATATGGATATTCAGCATGTAAAGGGGAAGGAAAATCGAGTAGCAGATGCGTTGAACAGAAAGTTACATGGTATTTATGAGTTGTATTATAATTAGTTAGAAAGCCAATTCTTGGAACAATTAAAGGAGGAGGCACAGAAAGATTCAGAATATAAATTTGTATGGCAACAAATGGAAGAAAATAGGAAACAAGGTAAAACATCTGAGTATGGGAAGAATGAAGAAGAGATGTTGACCTTCCGAGGGAGAATATATGTGCCTAACCGTATAACTCTAAAGGAGTTAATATTGAATGAATTTCATCGCAGCAATTATGCAGGTCATCCGGGATATCAAAAAATTATTACCGCAATAAGAAAGGTATATTTCTGGCTGGGTATGTGTAAGAATATTGCTGAATATCTAAGCAAATTTTTAGAATATCAACAGGTAAAAGTGGAGCACCAGCATCCTGCGGGACTATTGCAGCCCATACCATACCTGAATGGAAGCGGGAGGTTATCTCCTTAGACTTCATCACAGGTCTGCCACGAACAAAAAGACAGAATGATTCAATCATGGTAGTGGTAGACAGATTAAGAAAATCTGCACATTTTATTCTTGTACAGTCTACCTACAAGACAGTACAGATTGCTGATATATTTATGAAGGAAATTTTCAGGTTGCATGGGATTCCAAAAACTGTGATTTCGAATCGGGATGTTAAGTTCACATCCGCATTTTGGAAAACTTTGTTTTCTGGTCTGGGAACACAGATAAACTTTAGCACCGCCTATCATACCCAGACTGACGGACAAATGGAGCGGATAAACCAAATATTGGAAGACATGCTACACATGTATGTGATGCAACAACCAACCAAGTGGGAGGATTATTTGCATCTTGTTGAGTTTGCTTAGGACAACGGTTATCAGGAATCTCTGAAAATGAGCCCCTTCGAGGCATTATATGGTAGGCAATGTCGTACACCTATAAATTGGAGCAGTCCTGAGACAAAATTAATGTTGGGACCTGAGATGTTGGCGGAAATGAAATCTGAGGTAAAAAGAATAAGAAAGAATCTGAAGGCTACTCAAGACTAGCAAAAGATTTATGCAAATAAGAAAAGGTCTTATTGTGAATTTGTAGTGGGAGATCATGTTTATGTGAGAATTAAACCCAAGAGGAGTACCTTAAGGTGGACCTCTTGTGCCAAATTATATCCCAGATACTGTGGAACTTTCCAAGTAATGGAAGGGGTAGGACCAGTAGCTTATTGGTTGGCTTTACCCAGCCACATTCAAGTTCACAATGTATTCCATGTGTCCTTGTTGAAGCAATATGTACATGATGAAAAACACGTGATTCATTGGCAAAAAATTCAGGTAGGATAGGAATAAGAATCCTAACTTGAAGTTATGAACAAAATTGATGTATATTGATTTGAAAACATTCTTTGTTTTTCAGGTAGAACCGAATAGAGAGTTTCTGGTCGAGCCGCAACGCATACTTGACTGAAGAGAAATCATACTCCGCAAATGAGTAGTTATCCAAGTAAAAGTGCAATGGAGGCACTTCGAACCAGATGAAGCTACTTGGGAGGACGAGAAGTTTATGCAGGAAGCTTACTCGGAGCTCTTTGTAGAGCTGGGTTGAAACACCAAGGATAGTGTTACTTCCAGGGGGGGAAGTTGTGACAACTTCATTAAAGTTAACTAGTGTTAACTAGTTAAAAGACAATTTGCTTATCTTTATCTGGAAAGAAAAACTCAAATAATTACTGTTGATTAAACAAGTTATTTAATTTTCTGATTTCTTAATTAGCAGTAATTAATTAATGGAAGGAAAAATCTTTTAATATGAAAATATAAATAAAGTTGATGGTAAAAATGTTTCCAAGAATAGGAGGTGGTTGGGGACAGTTGGAAAGATAGTTACCTACTTCTCTGAGGATAAAGCTGAATCCCAGAGGAGGAGTGGGGGTTCTGTGCTAGTGGAAAAGTTAGATTATTTTCTAGAGCTGGTTATGATCAGTTGAAAATAACTCACAGCAAACCTTGTAAAACTAAACTTTCTGAGTTTGACTGGATTGGCCATCCAGAGGTCACAACAGAAAGTGAAAGAAATCCACTGTTAACCCAGGACACCGTCCAGATTCTGGAGCCAGGGGGCAAGTGGAGGATGTAACAGCCTCCCTTGATGGTTGGGAGGACCACAGCTTGAAAGAATAAATCCAGATAAGTACAAATATTGTTTAGTATGCTGTTTTATTTGTATGAATATGATAGGGTTGACCATAGTATATTATTATTATCATAATTATAGTGGAGGTTGAATACTAAAAACTCTGTAAAAAAGTAGATTATATCTTTATGCAAATACAGATAAGAAGGAAAAAGGAAAATAGATGGTAAACTGTAAATATAGACATCTGAATACAATTTATGTTGTATTATACAATAAGGTTCTCCACATTTAGTAAGTGTATTCTAACAATCTCTGAAATAGAAACTAGAACCTGTAGTCCTGGGTTGGGGTGAAACCCTACCCCAAGCAAACTGTTCCATCTAGTAAGGATTACTATACGCAGAATTTCTTGGCGGTGGTTCAGTCACCGAAAGGATGATCTATCAAGAACAATATAGAAAAGAGATGGAGGAGAAATTTCGATGGAACTTAATAACTGTAAGCAGCCAATGGTACAGAAAAACAAGAAACATTATGAAAATTTTGTAGAACCCTTTAATATAATATTGAGTAATAGGAAAAGAATTATGATATCAGTTGCTATTAATTAAACAGAATTATTCATTGAGGAAAGCGCAAGAAAGAAGCGAGTATTTCTAACCTGAAATATGCGGACTTTTTTTTTCACTCAGATGGAATGGCTAAATTCTACTGATAAGACAATTGCAAGGAAAGCTATACACTTCAAAATTTGTTGAATACACGAACATAAGATTGAAAAAAAAATCAGACTAGAATGTATTTGTTAACCCGACAATCCGAATATAAAATATATCTGAGAATTTTATCAGTATAGTTAACAAACCCTTGTCTTCTTTATATATTATGGGTATAAGTCCAAGGGATTAGCCCTTCAAACAATACATTGAATAGAGTCCATGGTGAATAGAAAATTAAATTATCCATTACAGAGTTCGAAGACTTTTACATCATTACTCAGAGGAAAAACGAAATGAAAACCCAACATTAGAAATTTGAAACGGGAGACCAGAACCAAGGGTTACAGCTCCCTTTTGAGTACGGGGTACCTGTTTAGCATAAAGGTGTGAAGAATAAGTTATGGCCGTGATGAGTGCAATAAAAAATCTAACAGCAGTCGATGCCACAAACCTGCAAAGGTTGAAGACTAAGTAACGAGGTAAGTTACAAGTAAATTTAAAAAAACATGGAAACCGAAAACCCTCATGCTAAGAGAAAATCGTATAGCTAGGGTATTTACCTGTAATAGAGGATATTTCATTGCTAATGCACTATGAAAACCAAAGAAAACACAGTAATACATCTATTAGATTTTCTAAATAAATATATACGTATATTCTGCAACAGAGACAAGTGACTGTATGAAAAAGAAAAGTAAGAACAAGCACATTCTTGCCTTACCTGAAACGCTCACTGGAAGAAGGAACTCTGTCTGTGAATGAGGCATCCCAATGGGGTAGAGGTGCATGAATCCTTTGCAGTTGAGGCGCGCTCTCGGGACAATCTCAAAGGAGTAAATCGACGGGTCTCTATGCAGCCAGAGGCAGAATTATCCGAACCATGTTCAAGGAATTCCATGAGAAAAGCCATGCAAGAATGGCAAGCATCTATATGGGAAATGATGTGGAGAGTCCAAGGGGTTTAGGTGCGAGAAAGTCCAGATCCAAACTCCCACCCAGCCCAAGCATTCCATAACTCTCAGATCAGAGACGAAACTCAGATAGACACCAGCAAAAAATCCTGAAGAAATACAAAGGGATATGGCAGTTGTCCAAGAGAAGAAAATGTGCAGTATGAAAATACTAAATGGAGTTGACATCCAGCTATGCAAAATAAATTTCATATGCCAAGTGGAATGTTAACTTAGCGTTAGGTTAAAAAAACATCCGTGGGTTTCCACAATCATCGAAATATGTGAAAAACCTAGGTTTAATGCAACAGAACCTTATTCTTAAATTTGTGTATAAAACTCGATAATTGTAATCACAAATGTTGTCTAAGTGAAACTTTAAATCGATAGATGTAAATAATAAATGGGCCCTCAAAGGTTTAGCCATTGTTAACATCGTATTATTAGTGAAAATAAGTGCTTAGTGTTGATAAGATAAGGATTGATAATCTGCTTTTAATATTAATATATCTACATTGTGAAGGAAAATAAATTTTCTTTTTTACTGTTGTAATTTTTGTTTTGGATTGGAATGTGACACTCATATAATGGAGAAACAATGTTACAATCCTTCACACGAATAAGAGATACAAGGCTACACACTAACATTGTCACAAAGATATATATATTTTATGTGCCATAGAGGAAGTTTTGTGTTTGAACGATACCATAAACACATCAATATTATTTTTATTCAGATGCCAGAAATGTGACTTGATTTTGATCAAATTCCACTTGAATTTACACAATTTGGATCAAAGAACTTAAATTACTTCAAGGATAATGTGGATCCCAACACGGAAATGGATTTAAGAATCTTTTATCGCATACATGGCATTAGAATTATGACAATGTAAATACTTTGTTGTCCTCTTAGCTAGACCTGAAATTTATTTGACCTAATCACATTATAAATTAGCCCAAAACTTCTTTTCAAGTCACCAATAGATTTGGATTTATGCCTCAAATCACAAAACTTTGAATTGATTACACAGAACTAATTTTATAGGTGTCACAAGGTGAGACCTTGTCCTCAATATTTCAGACTTTTCTTCATATTATACTTTTACTCTAACTTCTTCCACTTAGGTTTCCTTATCACTGCTCCTGTCTTCACCATATCTTTGATTCCATGTTGAAATTCAAATAGATGACATAATTGCTTATCATGGTAATTAATTGTGACTGATATGCATTATTTTCTTATTATTTAATTGTTTAGTTATATAATCAAGCAATTACACATCAACAAAATATAGATAACATAATGCACACGACACAAGAGGTAGAAAAAGTTAGGCTTCAACCTAGGGCAAAACCCCACAAGTGTGAAAACTAAACATCAATCCTTATCTTATAGAATCAGATCAAAATGAGATATCCAAGACCAAGGCCAAGACCAAAACTGCTACCAAAAATCTAATTTCATCCCTCCTCCAAGTCACCTCTAAAGTCAAAGTCAACATAGGTCAAATTGGTAATCTTCTTAAAATTTTGACCCCTCAATACATTCTAAAATTCAACCTTCTCTCATTGAGATTCCTCCACATGTGTGAGATCTTTCTCTCCTTCTTCTTGGTCCATTACTCCTTCGTTGGGTGCAGAAGATGTATATGATGATTGTGTGTGAGTGCCCTTCAAAGTGATCGAATTGTCTTATATATATATATATATATATATATATATATATATATATATATATATATATATATATATATATATATATATATATATATATATAAGGTTTGGAACAGGTGGCTCTTGGAGGCCCATGCTGACTTGTTCCCAAGGAGGGTGGATTTGACAATTTTATTTTTACTTTGACTCAATAAAAATTTAAAATTGTCTCTTATAAATGTCTAAATGGGACATGACTCAAGTATATTTTCTTTGACTCATAATAAATTATTTTTGACTATTTTGACTCTATAAGCATGAAGAACATGCTTTGACTAAAAATAAAATAAATATAATGAATATAATAAATGATAAAAATTACATTTTATTACATTATGAAGACCAACACTAGCTACATTTTCAACAAAAAATATGTGTGATAGCCATACCCCTCAAGGAGATTCATTTCTCCAAGCTCCAAGTGTCAAATCTGAAATTTCAATGAAAACCCTTCTCTAGCTCGTAGTGCTTGCCATTATTCTCTCCAAACCTTTTTAATATTTAAAAATAAAATATAAATGACAAAAATAATAATTTTATTCTCCCTGTGTGTTTGGAATATTCAGAAATTCCAACATGTAAGTGTCTCTCGAGGTGAATAAGTGAGGCATCCAGATTTTTTAGACAGAATGTTGAAATATTTTAGTGCATTTGATATCATTCAGGGATTCGGGGTATCAAATATGATGTACATTTCCTCTTGCTTTTCCTTTAAAACTATACCAAAACGAGTTTTACCTTGCCAGGGAAGGGTAATAGATTTGAGATATTATTTCCATCTTTCTTTGGTGTGACCAGGGTCAGGAACCCAACGAAAAACATCTTCAATTATATTGAAGTCTCAAAGAACAAGATGCTCATTAGTAGGCATAATTTCAAGATGTCAAATCTTTGCTCGAATATCTGATTAAACAATAGCGAAGTAGATATCAGCTGCCTCATGAGCGTGAGCGTGTGTTTGGGCACAGGTTCAAGTTTTAGGAACTTAGCCGCCCTCACGTCCTCAACCTCCCTCACGTCCATGGCCACCAGGCCCACCTCAGTAGTCATGCATGCGTTGTCGAGGTTAGTTGCTCAAATTGAGCCAACACTAATGGAGTGATGTGACTACAGAAGAATCAACAAAGGATGACTAGAAATAGAGATAAATTGGATGCCAACAATAGAGAAGGTCTACCAATAGAGGGAAAGTGATAAATGGAACCGATAGGAAAGAAGAGAATTACCAGTCAAACTCAGGACATACAATTCATACCAGCCTTATTGTCCACATAATGAAACAACAAGAAAATATCTAACCATGAAAAAAACCACAATTGAACTGCCAAAATAAAGGAGTGTCAAACAAAAAAAAAAAAAAAAGAAAGAAAGAAAGAAAGAAAGAAAGAAAGAAAAAAGAGAAGACTAAAAATTCCACTGGAAGAGACAAGGAATGTCAAGACAAAAAAAAAAAAACTAAAAATTCCACTCGAAGGGACACTTGGCGTGGCCCATGGAGCACACTAAAGCAAACCGTTGAAATCTCCACAACATCCGCATAAATAAGGAGCCAATTCCTGACCAACCCACTAGTATATAAAATTCCAACCACGCCTTTGAATCTCTAGTTCTTCCCACTCCAAGCATGCTCCCACTTAGGAGGACCACGTCCACAACTTCTTAGAGAACATAACACCACAACCAAATCGCCACATAAATCTTCGACAAAGGATTGAAGTAAGAAAAAACATTGGAGCTATATGCCACTGAATTCTCAGCATAAATCTAAGACGCATTGGCCACAATCATATCTGTGCCAGAGATGGGAAGAACTCGTCACTATGAACCCTCAAGTGCAACCGTGTCGTAGTTGAATCCAACACATTAATAGAAACCTTCATCTCCATCGCACTAGGTTCAATTACATGCAAATGCATATGGAGACAAGTTCAAGTTCAATTGCATGTGGAGACAAACCACTACATGCGTCTTAAATGTTGCTTGAGACAGTGAGGTGGTAGCCTCACCCAACACTTTGCCCTTCTCCTGGGAAAAGATAAATTATTTAATATTCAATATTAATATAAAAACTATTTTTAAAAAACTACTGAAATTATCGATTGTTTTTTTAAGCCCTTAACCACTATTTAAATGGTTTCTTCCCCATCATAATGAAGTCATGAATCTAAACCATTTAATATAAATACTGTTCAAAATTAATTACACAGATGAAATTTATATTAAAACTAAAATTAAAATTAATAAAAATAAAATAAATAAACATTCCAAAAAGTTGTTTTAAAGTGGTAAAAAATGGAGTGAACATTATCATCATTCACCAATTATTTTAGCGCCATAAGTTTTAAAAACTAAATATTGGGAGCTTGAGTATCGGTTTGTCGTGACGGAATGGATTTATGCTCGGTTCGTAATTCATAAATAATTTTTGATTTTAAATTGTGAATTCATTAATCATAAAATTATAGTAATGAATAAAAAATTTGTTGTTTTAAATCGTTAATAAATTAATTATAAAATTAATTTTAATTTTAATTTTTTTAATTAAAAAAATTTATAATTTTAGATGAGATTGTAACAAGGTTTACAAGGTTATGCAGTTACTCATGGTAGTATTTAAACAATAAATAAGTTTAGGTTATATTTGTATAGTGAAAAATGTTAGGGATTATTTATCAAGTTAATTGTTTTTGGATTCTTGAGAAATTAGACAGAAAAAATCTATTAAAAATACTTTCAAACAATTATATTAAAAATTACTTATTCCAGAATCACAATAAATTATCCAAAATTTTCAAAAAATTACATTAAAAACTACTTATTCCAAAATCACAGTAAATTATCCAAACTCTTATAATTAAGTTTGTGATTTCAATGAATTATTGAAAAATTAAACAAAGAAAAATACATAACACTTCCAAAAAAAATTGCATTAAAGACTACCTATTCTAGAATCACGATAACTATCGAAACTCGTGAAATTGTCTTGATTATTTTGTGGTTTTTAAGACTACGCCCAAACTTGTTACAAATTTGAAGCCATTCAAGCGGGAAATTGGCCCAAACAAAAATACAACCACCGCAATACATGTGAATCCTGTGAAAAATGTTTTCGCCATAGATATTTGAAGACTGCAACGGTTCTATTTTTTGGATATTGTACTGTATATATAAAAAGCTGGACTGATTTCGATTTCTAGCATAATCTCATACGATTACATGTATCTCCGGAATCATTTGAATGAAAATTTAACCCATAGTCAGTACAGATTAACTAAGATAAACTTTGGAATTAAGAAGAAGAAACAACGAATTACATTTTACAAAGCTGCAACTAATACACAAACTGGATCCAACTCGTTAAACCCGCAGCTTCAACAAAATAATTACACAGATTCTCTCAAATCCAGACCTGATTTTCCCCCTGAGCATTAATTTTCTAGCCACTAACCACAAAAGCCATTCATCAAATCCTCAGAGATTACAGGAAAACGGTTGTTAAACCGAAGAGGTGACAGTTGTGCTTCCTTTCTGAGGTTCGGCTTTAGTTGTAGTTGTGGCAATGTAGGTGTCCTCGTAACAACAATAATTCCCTCCGAAGAATCCACCATGAATGAGCAAGATGTACCAGAGCTTTGTTCCACACAGAATAATAAGGAATGACTCCAACGTTATCTGGACACAAATGAAAAGTTACCAAACGTTAACAACAACAGGAAACCCTAAAACAGAATTAAAGGAATGAGGAAATTAGTGACGGTATGTATCTAATAGCATACAAGTATTACATACCAGCTTTGCGTTTCGGCCGCCTATATGAATCTCTTTGCATGCCAACCTGCAGTTTTGTCAACGAAAAATAATCAGCTCGTCCCCATTTCATAAATGAATCAGATATCATAATTCATATATATATATATGTATAGCACTTGTAGATATTATATGTATATACCCCATGGCGAGTAGTGTGAGAGCCCAAGCTGTCATGGAGGATGCAGCACTGGAAGCCAAGCTCTGGGCAGTCCAAACCCGGAGATGATGGAGCCCTGAAAGGCATGAAGCAGTTCCTACTACAGCAGCTATCAAAGCAAAAATAACCATGAATCCTGAGGCTTCATTCCCCATTGGAAAATACACTGCAGAAAAGCCCACAGGAAGAGCTGTTCCGGGACCTGCAAGTTAGCCATAGAATGAATCAGCAAAACACCACATGGTATAAAGCACAAAAACATATTATGGATACAAGTAATTATAGGTACCAGTAGAGTAAGTGTGGTCGATGGCGTTGTTGAGAGCCCATCCGGCAATAGCACCCACAATCACAAACATGCAGAAATTCAGCAGAAGGAGAAACCCCGCTGTGGACTTGACCACTCCCAACGCCATTATGATTATAACACTAATGCTTCTCTACAAATTATACTACTCACCAAACGGAGCTTCAATGGGAGATGGAAAAATACCAATTATCAATCTATATTAGAGATAAGATGCTTAATTAATAAGAATAATTCATGAGCATTCAAATCGAATTTAGTAAAGCTGAACAGCGTAGGAGCACCCTGCAGCTTGAATGTTGTGTGAATGAAGAGATGGTGTATTTAAGGATGCCTGGAAAGTAAGCGAGCCTGCAAAAGAAAAGGCCTGTGGGGGCAGACACGGCTGTTGATGAACAAAAACAGGGTGCCCCACAATTTGAAAGCGATAATACAACGGTTTACTTTATCTAACGGTTGATGACTCGTTTTTCAAGGAGTCCAGACTGGTAAAATCATTGAGTTGGCATCATTCTCGAAGCTTTGTCCATGGAAATTGGTTAAAGCAATTCCCAGACTTTTCAATTTGAAAATAATGCCTTTTCATTTGGAAATGAGTTGTTTTATTGAGGCCACAATAGTTTTGTTGATAGTTTTTTTTTTTTGAATTTGGTAAAAAAAATTCAAAAAATCAGGTAGTTGGTGTGTTTGAATTGTATTTTGGTGAAAATGGACTCAGCATCATCAAAAACACTTAAAACACCCAAAATATTAAAATTTAACAACTTTAAACCAGATTTTCAAAAAACTATGCCAAAATTTTTCATAATCTTACAAAAATTTCTAAAATATTCTATAAAATTTATTAAACTACAACATTTAAAACAGCTTTATTCATTCTTGACAAAACTCCAACTAACACAAATATAATAAATATATGTTAGGTTGAAATGTATAAAGCATTCAGAGTAATGTTCCTAGATATTCATTTTATACATATTTAATTATTATTTAATCATTAAATGTATTATTTTAATAATTCTTTATGAATTTATTAAAAAAAATATTTGGGAAATAGAAACAGGCTATGCTTTTATTTTCTTTCAATCTATCACTTCTATTTAAATCATCTGTTAGATAATATATAATGTTCAATCTTTTGTTTAATGATGGCCACCATCAGCATTGCGATGATTCGTCCATCTGTAAGTGATGGGATTTCCATTATTTTTAGTTCAAATGTCAGGTCAGGATGAATGAAACTTAATTATACGTTGTTGGGCCTTTACAACCGATGTTAGGTGGAAGCAGGTTTGAAATTATCCGTCTCAACTTTATTAACTCAATATGATATTTTGACAGTGAATAATTTGCTTGAACGTCATTTCAAAATTACAGTGACTTTCCTAGGCTGCTGCTTAGGGAAAGTACGAGCCCTGGCCTTTTCAAAATTTGCTCGGGGATTTGGAAATATATAAGCTTCAAATTCCGATTGTGTGATCAAGTTTTTGTCATCTTACCACATTTTCTTTTTCGCTTTTCTATTTTTTTTCATTGAGGTGTGTCCTAACATGGTGTAACTCGATAAATGGTCTTTTAATCCAATGTTAAGGTCTTGGTCCAAATCTAATTTAAAAAAAAAACAATTTTTACTAAATTTAATCTAACTTAAAAAAAATTATATAAAATGAATTTGATTGGAAATGGAGTGTGTGTTAAAGCTCTTTTTATTTGTATAATAGTTTGTTTTCCTCTATATAAACATGTTAATTGTCTAAATCGGTTAATTGCTTAAGATTTAAAGGATTTGTTAGGATTATGCTTACTTAGTTTGGTTTGGGTTTGTTGAGGAAGTTGAGAGATTCTTTCAACTTCTCTCTCTAAGATTAGAATTAGTTGGATATGAGTTCAACAATATATACGTATGTAATCTCTATTGATTTTGTGTGCAGTAATACAATCTATTGTTTGTGTGTTAATATTGTGCAATGGATGCTCTTCCAATTTCTCATTTGGTATCAGAGCCAAGTTGGGCTTAATCCCTCACGCGAGTACCCAGGAAGATGTGAGAGCTGTGTTGCTGATTTTCTGTAAATTAAGTATTTGTTGGAGTGTTTGTTGCGTGAATTTTTTATTTCTGTGTTGTGTTTTATGGAAGGAAAAGCAGCTATGATGCTCTCTCACAGAACGTCAATATGAAGCAAGGAATGATGTATACCCTTGCAGCGTGGTTGTAGATCTTGGGAAGTAATACGAACAGTGAAATTGTGAAGGCCACGGTTGCCACTAACACCAATAACAGCTACAGCTTTGCCGGGACTGTTATTGCACATGCTGGTTGCTAGTCTCTTATCAAAGGAGGCTTTACCTTGGATTCTTCTCCCTCTTCGGCCACGTTATACTTTGAGAGCGATGACACGAATATAGAGATCCATCCGTAGGCGCAGAAGTAGGATTGAACATTACTGCTGTATATGCATCTTCAGCTAGAGATCCATCTGTAGGCACAGAAGTAGGATTGAACGTGACCCCCTGGGCATAAGTGCAAAGATCAGGCCTGAAACATTGCATATTCACCAAAACGTCATAGATGATAACTGTTGTTAAGCTAGAGTTTTAAAGCAATTGCAACCTCCATGTGTTGAATTGGGAACTTAACCATCAATGCTGATAAATCAATGGGGCATCGCTTTGTCCGATCGGAAATAGGCATATGGTCTGGATCGTACAGAGAGAGAGAGTCTCAATTTGAGACTGAGCGTGCAACAGGTTTGTCTTTCCCGTGGAATACCCACTGGAGCTCCGGAGAATTGTTGTACCCATTTTAATATTCGGGCCATGTTAATTAGTGATTGGGATTTTTTTTTTGAAATGAAGTTTATTATTTACAACCGCTGATCGCTGGAGAATCAAATCATCAGGAGGAAGGTGCTATACTAACGAAAAAATTGAAGCTGCCTGTACATTTGTTAGATATAGTTTATGTCAAATTTGTTATTTTTATATTGTTTAAGTTGTAAAGAAGAATCAATTATTGAATAGATCTACACAATGTAAAATAGCGGTTCTTGACGTTCTTCGGTGCCGAGAGAATGTATCGCTAATTTGATTGTGAGAATATGTTATATGCTATAGACTATTGTTGTACTTCGGTGCTCCAAGATTGACAATTACAGGTTATTTTTTGTGAGTTTGTAAGTGTGTAAAGGTCACTTTGTAGGATTGATCGCTGAACATATTCTGTACTTAGAATATTTTCCTATACGACTGTTGAAATTTATTCTTCGGGGTTATTTCACAGATGGAAATATTTCAATAGGGTAGTTCAGTGTCGAGACTTTTCTTCGGGGGTTTCAAGAATTTTTAATCTTACAAATTCAACATTGCTGGTAAGAAGTAGGTGTACTTTAAATGAGTTGGAAGGTAGGCTTGAAGATGTGGAGAAAGAAAGAGCGGAATCCAGAAGACTGCAGAGTGGGTAGAGTTGCTGATGAAGACCATATCAGACAAAGAGACGAAAGTTCAAAGTCTTGTAATTCTTTTGTAATTGTGATTAATTATTATATGTTTTGTAAAGTAAGCATTAAGGGAGGGTATTAGGATTTGTTAGGATTATCCTTACTTAGTTTGGTTTGGGTTTGTTGAGGAAGTTGACAGATTCTCTCAACTTCTCTCTCTAAGATTAGAATTAGTTGGATCTGAGTTCAACAATATATACTTATGTAATCTATATTGATTTTGTGTGCAGTAATACAATCTATTGTTTGTGTGTTAATATTGTGCAATGGATGCTCTTCCAATTTCTCATTGTCCTTACCCACCACCAACTAATTTTAACAGATTTCAAGTCATGTGTTTTTTCCTTTAATAAATATAAAAAATGACTATCCTTGCTCATTCATCATTTTGTTATGTAAAATTTTCAAATTTTATTAAAAATTTAATAAAAATAAAATAAAATAAAATTGGCTTCAAATAATCAGTGAGAAATATGAGAAAGATTATTTTTTATCTAGAATTATTTATATTAAATACCAACATAGGTGGATGTTAACCCTGGTCTCCTAGAGGGATCAAATATTTGGAGTTGCAAATTCTTCTTTAAGTTTTGCACTCAAAAAGAGGTTTGCATCCCCTGGTGAAAATTCCATGTAATCAAAGTTAATAAAGGAAAAATAATAACCTTGAATTATGGGACAGTTATTCCAAGATGAATCTTGGGAAAAAAATCCTAGTATGGGTGTTCATTTCAGTTATTATGGCTAAGGAAATTAGCAAAGGTAATGGCAAAGGCATTTGAAAATGAAATCTGACATTTATTGGCAATTTATTTATGAAAATATTGGAAATTAGGAGAAAAGGAAGGTGAAAGGTCACAGGTTGCATGTGAGGAGGAAAATGAAGGAAAATAATGGCAAATGAAAAAAATAGAGGCGTAATTGATAAAAAGGCTTCTGAGCATCAGTTGGTACATTTTTGTCGGTTCAGTTTTGGAGCTCTCTCTCTATTCACTCTCCCTCTCACATTCTTGGACACTTAGATTTTTCTTGGAGCACTTCAGCATTGGATCAAAAAAGAAAAAGAAGGCAAAGAGGAAGAAAATATCAAGCAACAAAGAGCAGGATCAAGTAGCTACAACAGGTTTACATGCAGGTATCGATTTTCATGTGTGGTTTCCTTGCTAGATTTGGCATGCACGGTTATGCATGTGTGTTATTGATTCTCTTATTTTCATTGGCATGGGTTTTTCCAGGTGTGACAGTGTTCTTCAGCCTTGCCTTGTCATTTCTAGTTAGTCATGGTGTGATGGGGTTCTCATGTTTTGGTTGAGATAGATTGCCGAATGGATTCGAAACTTAGCGAGGTGGATCTTTGAATGAAAGAACATATGGCCTGGTAATCCCTGAACTAGAATGTGGCTTGCGGTAAAGCCACTTACCTAGTAACCCCTGAACCAGAGTGTGGATTTTGATAAAGCTAGGTATTTTGTGCCTCTGTGGGCCTAGGAATCCTCAACTGGTGAATGGCGGGATATACGGTAAATACTAGAGGTGGTTGCCCTTGGTCAAGCCAAGGAATCCATGCTAGTGAATGGTGGGATATATGGTAAATCCTGGAGGGTGGTGTCTCATTTATGGCCTAGTGATCCATGGATCAAACTGTGGATTGCAGTAAAGCCTAGACTCGAGGACACACAATAATTCCTCATGGTCTAGGTAGAGAAATCGGGTGGAATCCATGCTTGTTTATGACCTAGTGATTTGGTGAGGATTACAGAAAAGTTTGTTTCTATTGATGAGGGTGAGGTGGTTTAGCCTTGGGAAGCCTTGGTTGGTTCTTTTGGTTATAGTCCCACATTCATGCTTGTAATATGGCACGAGGGTGATTGTATGAAGGGATATTTTTCTGATCCGATCTATGGTCAAGTGGAATGTGGTAGTCCCATACTGGGTTGGATTTTGCATCCATTAATTAGAGTTTCTTCTCCTTGGTAATTTATGTACAAATGTATTGGTTCATATGTGGTATTTATGGTTGTTCTATCCCCATTATTTATGTTGTTTATATGTTGGTTATGAATGTATTTTACGACAATGAAAATGTATGGTTCTAGTCATGTTTTGATTTATAAATGAAGGAACAATGAATATATGACCTAATAGATGACAATGTCACTAATGATATAAGGCATCAGTGCTTCTTAGTGATTCTTAGATAAGTATGAGACCCCTATGCTCAGATCTCTTATTTAAACTTGTAGAATTCATATTTGTGACATGTTTGACGAAAATCATATCATGACTAGTAGGGGTACAATTAAGTCTCTGTTCAATAATTGGTATTGGCATCATTGTTTCTATGTTTCATTTCATTTCTGTAAATTTCATGAAGTTCTGGGCAGTGACTAGGCCCTAGCCCTGAAATTTAGCCTTAAATCCTGCAGTCGCTAGCTTAGCACTGGTTGCAGTCGCACTCATGCGGGCTCATGGGAGTGACTGGGGGTCTCAATCACTTGGAGGGCTTGGAAAGGGAGCAACTTGGGCTCTAAGTCCTTGAATTGTTGAGTTCCCTCAAGGATTGTTCACCTAGAAAGGTGGGGTAGCTCCTGGAAGTTCTGCTAGTTATGTGGATGATCAATTTGGTTGTGTTTTGTTGGTTACACTTCCTTAAGGTAACCTAGGAGGTTGAATCAGATCATAGTATCCTGTCGTCACATGTTTACCCCAACGAGCTGATATGTTTGGGTAAATGTGGGAGGAGGGTGTTACAGAGTAGTATCAGATCATGGTTCACCCCTTGTACTACATGGAAAGTTTGTTGGTTGAGCATTCATGGTGGTTGCATATGTGTTCCTATGCTTATGGTTGATATATTATTTGTGTATGCATGTGTGTCATACATATGTTATTATGCATGAATTGTGTGTAGTTGGTGTTATGGTTGTGGCATCATGCATGGTAATTGGACAATGGTTGAAATGATGATTATATGTTGACTTGATTATGTGTGTGTGTGTTCGTGTGTGTGTTGTGCTAATCTGGTCATCTTGCAAACGAGATATCCTCCCCGAATTATACTGAGGTACGTTGGTTTTTTATGATTTGGTTTAGTTGACATAGTATGTCTTGCAGGAATAGATCAATATGAATAGAAATATGGTAGACTAAAAAGATTCTCCCTATGAATTAGATGAGCAACGTGGTGTTGGACAGTTTTATGACTTAGCAGACACATTGAGGAGTTTGAAGGAATAAATAAGGAGTTACAAAGAAGATAATGACAGGATCATGCAGGCACAAGAAAAACAAGCAGAAGTCAATGCAATGATTATTTATAGTTTGTCAAAATTGAAAATACAAGGACCATTTCGGATCAGCGATGGACAGGAGGATGGGACTAATGGGGCATATGGAAGTAGGTCTCATGGTGGGAAAAGGTCAGATAGAGATGACACGATCATAGATGGTATATTTTTGGATACTCCAGAGGGGAGGTAATGGACACATGTACTATTCTAGTTCTTGTTCTGACAAGCACTATGATCTTCATTGTTATCACCCTTATAGGAGGAGTGATAGGGGGTACTTTCCGGATGAGTTTAAGAAAGCTAAGCCACCTACTTTTGATGCATATTTGAAGAAGCTTGAGGATGCAAAGTCTTGGTTACTTGGCAATAATAATTTCTTTGAGCTACATGAGTACACAGAGAATACGAAGGCCATAATAGATATCTTTATCCTCAAAGGTAAAGAAGATATCTGGTGGGAAAATGTGAAATGGGCCAGAGACATCAGGACAGAGGAGTTGAGTTGGCATGAGTTCAAGAGTCTCTTCAAAAATAATTACTTTTTAGAAAGGTACTACGATGGAAAAGCCAAGGAATTATATGAGCTTAAAATGGGCATCGGTGACAAATGAGGAGTATATGACCAAGTTCTTTGAGTTATGAGATATGTATTGTATCTTAAAGAGGAAAAAGCCAAATTTCAGATATTTTCCAGTGGATTACCATTAGCATTTAGAGATCAGATTGAGTATGAAGAGCCTTTGTCACTTGAAGAATTTATTTGGAAACTGAAGCACTTTTATCAGCAATCAAAGTGTAAGAATGAATCTCACCAAGGATGGACTGGAAAAGACAAAGGTAAAGGTAAATGGTAGCTAAAAATAACAAGGCCTCAGAATACAAAAGAGAAAGAGAATGTTGCACCACATAAGAAGTTCAATGCAGCTAGACAGGGACATGGGCCACAACAACAAAATATAGGTGATGGTATAGGATGGTTGGAGTGTTGTACATGTGGTGAGGAGCATCTCAAAAGGGATTGTCTATAGAATCAAGGTGGTGGGCCACATATCTATAGTGCATATGAGGCACAGACTATTGGGGATGTTGGGCAGAGCATTCATCGTATCTATGCAGCACTAAATAATAGGCAAGAAAATCATCAGTCATCTATCATTGAGATGGATGGTAAGTTTTGTGATCAATTTTTTTCTATTTTAATTGACTCTGGATCTAATTATAGTTATGTTAACCCTGAATTGGTGGATAAGTGTGGTTTGAATAAAGAAGTGCATGTATAATTTTGGTTAGTGCAGTTGGATACAGGTACTAAGAAGCGAGTTCATCGTTGGGTAATAGCTTGTGAATTTGAGTTGAATGGTATGTCTACATCAGCACATATGAATATATTTTCATTGGGTTCATATAGCATGCTTTTGGGTATGGACTGGTTGTATCTTCATAAGATGAAAGTGGATTGTTATGACAAAGCCATTTAGTTCTTGGATGATAATGGAGGGAAGATAATATTACAGGGTAAGAAGAAAGAAACATCAATTAGGATGATGACAGCTATGCAAGAAAAGTGCAGTCACAGAAAAGGGTGTGTGTTATTTGTAGTACACCTTTCTAGTGTTAAAGGTAGGGAGGATGAGGATGTAAAGATATTGAGTAGGTACCTGATCTTATAGAAGTTGAAGGATGTGTTCCCAACAAATATATCATATTTGTCTTCTCACAAAGAAGTGGACTTCTCCATTAAGATGGTACCAGGGGAAGATCTAGTGTCAAAGGAACCATATAGGATGAGCACTCCAAAGTAAGTAGATTTGAAGTTGAAGTTGAAGGAAATGCTTAACAAGGAATACATTAGGCCAAGTGTATCACCATGGGGTGTATCAGTATTTTTCGTGAAGAAGAGGGACGGTACTCTCAGGTTGTGCATTTATTATAGGAAGTTCAATAAGGTGACCATCAAGAACAAGTATATGTTGTCGGGGATTGATGACTCATTTGATCAGTTGAAGGGAGAAGAAGTGTTCTCAAAGACTGAATTGAGATCTAGATATCATCAAGTACACATCAAGGAAGAGGATATTTACGAGACAACTTTCCAGACTATGTATGGAAATTATAAGTTTGGTGTAGTTCCATTTGGTTTGACTAATTATCCATCTACTTTTATATGATTGATGAATAGTGTGTTGTGTCCTTATCTGGACAAGTTTTTTATTTTATTCATTCATGACATCTTGATATATTCTAATAATTTGGAAGAGAATTCACAACATTTAGTAGCCATATGGAGACTATTGAGAGAGCATTAGTTGTATGCTAAGCTTAGTAAATGTGGTTTCTTTTAGATGTAGGTACATTACTTGGGGCATGTGGTTTCCAAGGAAGGAATAGCAGTGGATCTAGAGAAGATAAGGGAAATCATAGAATTCGAAGCTCCTAGAAATGTGGATGAGGTAATACCATTCATGGGGATAACAAGCTACTACGGGAGGTTCATCAGGAGATTATCTCTAATTGCATATCCTATCACATCATTGCAGAGGAAAGTCAAGAAATTTGAATGGATAGAGGAATGTGCAACAATTTTTGAACAATTGAAGCATTCGTTGACAAATGCTCCAGTGTTAAGGATTTCAGCCGGACAAATATTTTGTAGTGTGTACAGATGCTTTCAATAAAGGGCTTGGTGGATTCCTTATGTAGGAGGGACAAGTAGTATGTCACGAAAATTGAATGAGCATGAGAAGAACTATCCAGCACATGATCCTAAGTCGACAGTGATCATTCATGCATTGAATATGTGGAGGCGTTATCTTATTGATAGAAGGTTTATATGAACGAGTGATCATAGTGGGTTGAGATAGTTGTTTGAACAACCAAATCTTAATTCCAGGAAATCTAGATGGTTGGCCACGATAAATGAGTTCAATTTTGAGATCATGTACATCAAGGGAAAAGAGAACATGGTTGCAGATGCTCTTAGCAGGAAAATATAGTTAAATCACATTTCATCTATGAGTTCCTATGGGATAGATTTACAGGATCGAATTTTACAGGCAGGTTAGCAGCATGATAGGTATATAGGGCTCATTCATAGGTTACAACATAGTGTAGGTACAGGTGGTACATGTACATGTAGTGGTACAAGTGTAGGTACAGGTGGTCAGGATGTGGACTATCATCTCTCAGTAGATGGGTTGATCAGATTTAGGGAAATGATATATGTGTGAGACAGTAGTGAGCTCAATAAGATCATCTTGAGGGAGTTTCATGTGAAACCATATTCACGTCACCCAGGATACTAGAAGAAACTAACGGAATTAAAGAAGTTTTACTATTGGCCGAATCTGAAGAAATATGTGGCAGATTTTGTGGCTAGATGTTTGGATTTTTAGTAGGTAAAGGTAGATTCTAGGTATCCACATGGACTACTATAGCTGATTGCAATTCCAGAGTGGAAGTGGGAGGTCATTTCCATGTATTTCATCACAGTTTTTCCAAGGACATCTTGACAACATGATTCCATCATGGATGTGGTAAACATGTTGACTAAGGTAGCGCACTTCATTCCAGTGAAGACTAAATATTCAACTACTGATGTGGCACAGGTATTCATCAGAGATGTGGTTAGATTACATGGTGTTCCAAAGAAGATTATGTTAGACAGGAATGCAAAGTTCACTTCCAAATTTTGCAAGGAGTTGTTAGCAGGTTTGGGTACAGAGTTGGCCTTCAGTGCAGCTTATCATCCGCAGAAATATGGACAGACTGAGAGGGTGAATTGGATATCAGAGGACATGTTGAGGATGTATGTGATGCATCCACAATGGATATGTGTCGGATTACCCTCTATCGGTTGAGTTCTCTTACAACATTGGGTATCATGAATATTTGAGGATGAGTCTGTTTGAGGCATTGTATGGGTGAAGTTGTAATACTCCATCAATTGGAGTGACCCGGTGAATAGGGTATTGACTGGACTAGACATGTTAGCATAAATGGAACAGGAAATGTAGGTAATTAAGAATAATCTATAGGAAGCACAAGACAAGAAGAAAATATATACAGAACGAAATGGGTTGTCTAAGGAGTTTCAAGTTGGGGAATAGGTGTACTTGTGCATCAAGCCCAAGAAGAGCTCCTTGCAGATTTGATCGTGTGGCAAGATGAAACCTCGATTTTGTGGACCTTTCAAGATTCTTGAAAGGATTGGGCCAGTAGCCTATCGACTTGAACTGCTTCCGATAGTTAAAGTCCATGATGTTTTCCATGTATTGTTGCTTAATAAGTATGTTAAAGATATTGATCATGTGATTGAATACTCTATATTGTAGGTGGAGCCATATGGATAATTCTAGCTGGAACCTTAGTGTATATTGTAGAGAAATGTGTTCATTCTCTAGAACTGAGCAATCGAGAAGGTTAAAATGAAGTAGAATAAATTTGGGCCAGATTAAGCTACATGGGATATGGTGGATCATATGCAGGCTATTTATCCTTATTTATTCATTGGTTGAGTGAATTTCGTTGATATATGTTTTGGTATATTCCTTGGTATGATGTTTTGGTATATATACATATGTATATGGATGTAAATACCACCATGAGTTGTTTTATAAATCTCCAATAAGTAGTATGGGTATCATGTCATTATGGTTTTCAACTTGTTATGTTGTCATGTTGGTTTGCTTCTCAGCAGGTTGATCATTGTAAATACTGCAATGAGTTAAGTTATAATGCTCCATGGGAAATATGTTTTTTTTCAACAGTATTGTTTGTTATAGGTGTCGTTTAACACCGAGGATGGTGTTCCCCCAAGAGGGGGGTTTCTATAATATCCCTAGTGAAAATTAGATATAATAAAGTTAATAAAGACAAAATAATAACCACGGATTATGGGACACTTATTCCAAGCTAAATATTGAGAAAAACATCCTAGTGTGGGTGTTCATTTCGGTTATTATGGCTAAGGAAATTGGAAAAGGAAATGGCAAAGGCATTTGGAAAGGAAAAATGGAATTTAATGGTAATTTATTTATGAAAATAATGGAAATTAGGAGAAAAGGAAGGTGAAAGGTCACAGGTTTCATGTGAGGAGGAGAATGAAGGAAAATAATCAAAAATGAAGAGAATGGAAGCCTAATTGATAAAAAGGCTTATTAGGATCAGTTGGTACCCTTTTTTTAGTTTAGTTTTGGAGCTCTCTCTCTATTCTCTCTCCCTATCACACTCTTGGAAACTTATATTTTTCTTGGAGCACTTTAGCATTGGATCAAAAAAGGAAAAGAAGGCAAAGAGGAAGAAAATATCAAGCAAGGAAGAGAAGGATCAAGAAACTACATTGAGTTTACTTCTAGGTATCGATTTGCACGTGTGATTTCCTTGCTATATTTTGACATGCATGCTTATGCATGTGTGTTCATGGTTCTCTTGTTGTCATTGGCATGGGTTTTTCTAGGTGAAACATTGTTCTTTAGCCTTGCCATGCCATTTTCAATTAGCCATGGTGTGATGAGATTATCATGTTTTCGTTGAGTCGTATTTACAGATGGATTTGAAACTTAGTGAGGTGTATCTCTGAATGAAATAACACATGGCCTAGTAATGCCTGAACCAGACTATGGATTGTGGTAAAGACACTAGCCTAGTAACCCCTGAACTGGATTGTGCATTGCGGTAAAGTTAGGTATTGTGTGCCTTGGTGGGCCCAAGAATACTTGACCAGTGAATGGTGGGATAGACGGTAAAAACTAGAGGTGGTTTCCATTGATTAGGCCTAGGAATCCTTGTCAGTGAATGGCAGGATATACAGTAAATATTGGAGGGTGTTGTCTCGGTTATGGCCTAGTGATCCCTAGATCATATTGTGGATTGCGGTAAATACTAGAGACTAGGATATGGGAAATTTCCTCATGGTGTAGGTGGAGAAATCTGGTGGAATCCATGCTTTTATATGGCCTAGTAATCCGGTGAGGATTGTAGTAAAGTCTGTTTCTATTGATGAGGGTGAGGTGGTTTAGCCTTGGGAATCCCTAGTTGGTTCTTTTGTTCTGATTCACACATTCATGCTTGGAATATGGCACGGGGGTGATTGGATGAAGATATATTTGGCTCAGCAAATCTATGGTCGGGTGGAATGTGGTAGTCCCGTACCAGGTTGGCTTTTGCATCCATTAATAAGAATTTCTTCTCCTTAGTATTCTATGTGCAAATGTATTGTTTTATATGTGGTATTTCTGGTTGTTGTGTCCTCATTATTTCTTCTTTTTATCTGTTAATTATGAATGTGTTTTATGACAATAAAAAAGCATGGTTCTCATCATCTTTTGATTCATAAATGAATGAGAAATGAATATATGATGTTGAAATTGGCAACAAGAAACATTGAAAGTGGCAACTAGAAATGGAATCCAAAAAATGGCACCCATAAATGTTACCATATGCGGCTTCTCATTTAATTTTCCCTTAATTAAATTGGAAGAAAATTTCTAATTTCATCTCATAACAACTTGTATTAGTTAACCGAGTCAGGAAGACCTAATTAGCTTAGCTTAGGAAATTCAAGTTAGAGGTCAAAGAGGAGGCATGTAAAGGAATTTCCATGATTTTAGGGGGTCCAGTTACAATTATTTGTGATTTGTAATTAGTTAACTCAATTACTTGAGTTAAAATTATTTTAACTAGTTCTAACTAAGAGATGATCTAGCGAGAGGTAGAGTGAATTAAATCTGATTTATTTCAAAAATAGTGATCAATCAGTTAACTGATAATCGCTATAAATATTTATTTCATGTCATTTATAAGGAAGGCCTAGTTGAGACAGAGGTTAAAGGGAATATAACTATTAGTTGTATAATTAGAAAATTGTACAGGTCATGCATGAGGTCATCGAGAAGCCTTAGATGAATTGCATAATCACTATTTGGGATTTTCCTAATTAATAGGGGCTCAATTAGCCCAGGAATGTGTAAGGAAGGTAGGTCAGGACTAGGAAAGAAAAATGTTAAATATTGGACCAAACTTTCTTAGATTAAGCCAGATCCGAGCTAGACTAGAGTGACACAGTCATTAGAGTGTAGGAAGTTTCTCAATGTGAGGAAGAGAATTGTATTGTTTCATGATATTGAATTTATGAAATATAGATATAAAGGGGTTTTAGGCAGTGTTATTTCCCGAGATACATCTTGTGTTGTGCAATTGATAATTTTTTCCTCTTACTTGCTATGTGATTGTGCGATTGTGTTTTTTTTTCTGCAAATTGTAGAAGGATTCATATATTATTTTAGTACATTACAAGACCAAGTTGAATCTCATTGTTAGATTTTATACATTGTATCAGAATTCCAAGAATCAAAATAGAATATAAGAACAAAGTTTGTACTGAAAAAGTTCAAATTTTCATATTATTCTTCAAGACCCAGCACCAGATCAAGATGTCTTTCAATTGCTTGAGACTCGAATATGCCCTTGAGGGAAATTATAATTACATAGAATGGAAGGACAGGATGGACATAGTTCTCGAGGACAATAGACTGAAGGAATTCAAAGACAATGTTATTTCTAAGCCCGCAACAGTATATGCTCAACTTCTTGATGCACAGAAGAAGAAGGTAGCAAGGTGAAAAGAATCTTGTTAGAAGGAGTTAGAGATCATATTCTCTCGAGTCTCCATGGGAAGGTCACTCCATATGCTATGTGGAAGTCCTTGACATATATGCTTCAAAACAGTAGTGACCACAAGAACCTGGCGTTGAAAGACAAGCTCAGAAATATTAATATGGAGGAGGGTGAGACGATACCAAAATACTTGACGAAGTTCACTCAATGCTAAGATGAGCTTGGAAGTGTTGGTGTGATAGTTTCCCAGGATTATTTTGTGAGCCTAGATCTTCTAGGTCTTCCCAAGAGTTAGCATAGTTACCAAGACTCTATGAATGGGAGGGAGAAGATACCAAACTAGCAGCATTTGGTTTGAATTTGTACAAGAAGAGATAAGGCGGAGCACCAGAGATGGGACCTCCTGCACATAAAAAGAAGAAGATTTTTCATTGGTCGAAAAAGGAAAGAAGCCCCAAGGCGAATAGGCAATGAGATACTTGTCCAAGGTCAAGTGTTTTCACTTTCATGAGCACGAGCACTATGCCTCGAAATATCCACAGAAGGAAAGCAAGAAGGAGCATGCAGTGGTAGTAGCAAGTGAAGCGCTAGATTCATAGTTCGAGCTTGATTTTACTGTCACTAAATGCATGGAAAACACTGTAATGGGATGCATGTGGTATCTAGACAGTGGTGACTAATTCCATATGACAGGGAATAGAGACCTCTTCAGTGACTCAGAGGAGAAGGACCTCTGGAAAAAAATAGAGTTTGGAGATGATGGGAGGTATAACGCGACTGGCACAGGTACAGTTACCTTTTTGAGGGAGTCTGTCTCCCCTCTCATACTGATAGATGTTTTTTGATGTTCCATGACTAAATAAGAATATTTTGTTCATAGGAGTATTGGGAGATCATGGTTATGATGTCATATTTAGAAAAAGAAAGGTGTTCCTTAGACACATCCCCACGGGATGGGTGAAACATATCGGTGTAAGAGTCAAGAACCTATATGCTCTCGAGGTTGAATATGTATGCAAAGATTCGAGGAGCAAAGAAGAGGTTAGTGACTTGGTGGTTTAGAGGGAGCATAAATTATCTCTGAACTTGAAGCCTCATAAGTAGTCTCAAAATTTTGTGGAGCAGCCATAATTGGATAAGTAGTGAGGAGACCAAGTGGAGGCTTGCACTCAAAGAGAGACCTCTAGGAGGGGTAAATTTCAAGCCATATGGGTAGAAGGAGCACATGCATCCATACCTCCAGGTGAGAGGTGGGGTGATGTGCAAACATAATCCCAAGAGAAGAAATTTGGGTAGGATGCATTGAGATGGCTTGTCTCATGGATTAAACCTGGCTATGAGGAGCCCAAAGTACATAGTAGCAGGAAGGATCAGTAGGATTGATATAGTCATATGTCAGGAAGACCTAAATTATAGTGACAGATGTCAGATACTAGAGTGCAGATCAAAGTTGGCAGCAATGCGGAGGGCACAAATGTAGAGTCAGCAGCACTACAGAGTTTCCAGTAGACAATGTAGTAGCTAGCAACAACCAAAGACTCTGATGATAGATGCATCATCCTGATTCAATTTTTTTTGGAGGTTATTAATTTTTAGGATTTGTAGGAGAAAACAACACTAGAGAAGTGTTGCATGCAAAACATTCCAAAGGTACCAAATCGGGAGAGATTGAATTCCTTTCTTATTGAGATGGAGTGTTGAAATTGGAAAAAAGAAACATTTAAAATGGAAACCAAAAATGGAATCTCAAAAATGGCACCCATAAATGGTACAATATGAGGCTTTTGAATTCATTTTCCCTTAATTAAATTGGAAGAAAAATTGTAATTTCATCTCATGACAACTTGTATTACTTAACTGAGTTAGGAAGACTTAGTTAGCTTAGGAATTTGAGTTAGAGGTCAAAGAAGAGGAATGTATAAGACTTTTGATGATTTTAGGGGGCCCCCTTACAATTATTTGTGATTTGTAATTAGTTAAATCAATTAATTGAGTTAAAATCAGTTTAACTAGTTTTGACTAAGAGATGAGCTAGTGAGAGGTCCAGTTAATTAAATCTGATTTAATTCACAAGTATTGATCAGTTAGTTAACTAATAATTCGCTATAGTTAGTTGTTTCATGTCAGTTCTAAGGAAGGCCCAGTTGAGACAGAGGTTAAAGGGAATATAACTATCATTTGTATAATTAGAAAATTGTACAGGTCATGCATGAGGTCATCGGGAAGCCTTAGATGAAATTCACAATAATTATTTGGGATTTTCCTAATTAATAGGAGCTCAATTATCCCAGGAATGCATAAGGAAGAAAATTCAGGCCTAGGTAAGACAAAGGTTAAATATTGAACCAAAATTTCTTATATTAAACCAGATCCGAGCTAGAATAGAGTGAGACAGTCACCAGAGTGCAGGGAGTTTCTCAGTGAGAGGAAGAGCATTGTATTGCTTCATGATCTTGACTTTATGAAATATAGAGATACAAGGGTTTTAGGTAGTGTGCTCTCCCTAGATACATCTTGTGTTTTGCGATTGATAATTTCATTCTCTTACTTGTTATGCGATTGTGTGGGCGTGTTTTGTTTCCGCAACTTGTAGAAGGATTCTGTATCTGTTTTAGTACATTACAAGATCATATTGAATCTTGTTGTTATATTTTCTACATATGACCTAATATATGATAATACAGCTAATGATATAAGGAATGAGTGCTTCTTAGTGATTCTCAGATAAGTATGAGACCCCTATGCTCAGATATGTGGTTTAAACCAGTAGAATGCATATTTGTGACATGCTTGTTGAAACACATGTCATGGATAGTAGGGTTCCAGTTATGTATCTGTTCAAGAATTGGTATTGGCATCATTTCTTCTATGTTTCATTTCATTTTTGTAAATTCCATGAAGTTATGGGCAGTGACTGGGCCCTAGCCTTAAAATTTTGCCTTAAATCTCATAGTCACTGGCATAACACTCGCAGAAAAAATGTTGCACTTGCACTCATGCAAGATCATGGGATGATTGGGGCTCTCAATCACTTGGATGGATTGTAAAGGGAGCAATCGGGGCTCTAATTCCTTGAATTGTTGAGTTTCCTTAGGGGTTGGTCACCTTGAAAGGTGGGGTAGCTCTTGTAGGTTTTGTTGGTTGTGTGGATGATTAGTTTGGTTTTTTTTTTTTGGTTCCACTTCCTTAAGGTAACCTAGGAGGTTGAAACAGGTCATAGTAGCCTCTCGTCACATGTTTACCTCGGTGGACCGGTTTGTTTGGGTAAATGTGGGAGGAGGGTGTTACACTTCTCTCCTATGCCAATGTTAGAGAAGAGAAGATGAAATTACAAGTCCCAAAATTCCATTTTATTGAGTTATGAGGGTGTATTTATAACAAATGAGGTGACTCTTCACCTCCCATGTGACTCTTAACCTCCCTCATGATCGTTTAGTTTCTACAATGAATTTTCAAATTCTTACATGACCTTTGAGATTCTATATGAATTTAGAACTCAATAGTGACTTTTCATATTCCATGTGGGGCCATAGGTCCTCCACATATTTAACATTTTATCATTTTGGAGAATTAAAAAATTACATTCCACAAATAATATGGAAATACACTATGACACATGTGACTCTTGAGATGACTCTTGGAAATGATGACATGGAACTTCAAGATGATGTTGCATTGCCAAGATACTCCTTTTGTTTCTTTCTTTGCATCTTCATGATGGATCTTGCATGTGCTTTGTATTTATCCTCCAATGGGTTGATTGATATGGAGTCTTCATGTGATCCTAATATTTGATCTTATGTCAGAAGCTAGTGTCTCTCTTCATGTTCAAATGTCAACTTATCTTTGCAACTACATAGGTGTCTTCTAGCACGGTCTCCTTATTCATCTCCTTAATCATCATCCTATCATAAAAATTTATAATACATGCAACTAAAATCCACTCATGAAAAGATGGCAACAATATGAAAACTCCTAGTATAACATGATTCATAAAAATCATTGACTGAGATGGAAATGGGTGTTTGACTAAGATACTGGCTCAAGAATTGTGAATTTTCATAGCTCAAGAGGCCAGAAGCAAGGACTAAGGCTTGATATTACACAGTCTGTGGTTCAAGAAGTTCACGGCAAGGCGACTGCGTAGTTAAGGGGATCAAGGATGTAGGCTTAAGGCTTGAATTTTCCCACTACGCAGTTCTAGAAAGAGAGAGACATAAGGCTTGTGCAGCTGCACATTTCAAGGAGTCAAGCTATAATCTTGAGGCTTGAGGCAGTGCATAGAAGAGGACTAACCAAAGGTTGATCTACGCACTACTAGAGATCAAGGGGACAGGGTTGAGCCCTAAGACTGCACATTACACATTTATTAAAGGTAGGAATTGTGCATTTTACAGTTCCAAGAGGAAAGTGTTGAGCTTGATGGATAAGACTATGTAGTTTTCATTTCAGGAGGGTTGAGTCAATGACTTCTTCTTGGGTAGGAATTTTTTAGAATTTGGCTAAGTGCGGGATTAGTGAGGTCAAAGCGAACAAGGACAAGACTTGAACATGATCACTAACTCAAAACAATTTAAAACAAAATATTTATCACTTATAACATATGAAATACAAAATCCCCTCAATGTGATGACAAGACGACAACTTTCTCCAAGTGTGACACTGAAGATACACATTGCGACACCAGTGACAACACTTGTGTGACATTGCATAAAAATTAGGGAATGAGTGTAACACATCTATATGATAAGCATGACACATTCGCACCAAATTTAGCCCTTGAAATGAACCATAACTATGCTTATACAATATGTGACACTTCCCATGCCAAGAGATGACATTTGTGACAGTAAGAGAAAAGTGAAAATGACACTTGCAAAATGAAAACAAAACTAAAAGTGACACATTTCGAAGTAAATATAGCATGAAAATGACACTCATTAAAGTGAAGGAAATCAAAAGAAATAGTTGTAAACATTAAAGAGACACTTGCGAAAGCGAAGGTGTGCAAAAGAAAAAAATTGAAAAACTCCTAGGAAGATAAGTATAATCACAACCAAAAGTGAGAGATTGTCAATTGAAAGCATGCACTCACTATAGTCATAGGTTGAAAATTCTACAAGAACTATCTTTATGGCTTGTGCTATGTGTTGAAAAATTCAGAAAGAAATTTTCAATTTTATTTTGTCTTGATTAAATTTCCACATCAACAGACAACTTAAGTGCAGTTAACTTGTGTGACATGGCGTGTGTCACCTAGTTTACTCAGTAAATTCAAGTTGGAGGAGTTAGAGTCCAGTTAAGCATGTTTTATTACTAATTTGTAGAAATCAAAGTCAGTTATCTCAAGTTGTTTTCAGTTAAAATAGTTCCAACTAATGGAGGTGTTATCCTTAATAAAAAATAGGCTAGTCTAGGTGTGTATTTTTGAGTTAGGTTAGGTTATTAGGGTGAAATAAATTCATTAAATTTCATGTTTTGTATATAGTTTAAAAAGTTATAAATGTTCATTGGTCATGTGATTAAGGTATTGTCAAAGTAAAATTCAAAAAATTCAATTGCATGGGTTAATATAGTTATTTTATGACACTTGGCACCTTTTTCCTAAGTCCGCAAAGTTTTTTGTGTAAAACAACTTGTTTTCGCTACAGACTTATGTGACAGTTTCATAGCGTCTACTCTCCCACTAACTAAAATTGCTACGAACTCTGGTTTTTCTGCTAATGGTGGGGTGATCAGTATCCTGTCATCATTTCAGTGGTCAGAACTCCTTTTTTCATCATGTTACATTACAGTTATGAGTCATCATTTGTCATATTTCATGCGTGGTAATCATCAAACCTTACATCATTTCGTTTTCCCTCTCGTTTTTCTTTCATAATTTAGCCTTACCTTATTCTAACAACAACACTTATCCTTTGATCCATGTAAGTTGTTTAATCCCTTTTGCCAGGAATCTTCACTTTTGTTTATTGCCTAGTTGTTGTCTTAGGCTAGTTGTTACCTCTGTTAAGCGAGGTGTTTGTTGTCTTAGATAGTTTTGCAGGTGTTAAAGTTTGAAGTTGGTCAGTGTTGTATTAGAGGGTATGACTTCACATAAAAATCCAAACAAAGGTGGCTCTGTAGTCAGATACGAACCCATGGACATGAAGTTGGTTGTGGAAGACCCAATTTTTTTAGAAGCTTTCACACATGCAGGTTGTTAGAGGTTTTGCCAAAAATTGTAGGGATATCATGCACCGGTGTCCAAGGATTTCGCTTTCAAATTCACTGGCACAGCTTCAAAGGTGGGAATATTAATTTTTACTGTTTCTCCTGAGACCATTACACATGCAACTAAAATTCCGAGGTCTAGAGAAGAGTGGTTCAGGGCAACAAAATTCAAGCTTCAAAATTGTGATGAATTTATGAAGCAAGAGCATATAGGAATTAACATGACCTCAGGTATACCCATGAGTTTCCTCAAGGAGAACTACTCAAAGCTGCTTATGGTGATCCAAAAATATTTTACTTGTGAAGGTAGATTTCACATGATCTACCAATATCATTTCAGATTGTTACTTCATTTCACAAGTAAAAAACTTCTTGATCTTCCATTATTTATCTTCAGAAGTTTAGGCAAGATGGCTGAAAAGGTACAAGCCAAAGCTGAGAGTAGTGATACTTCCATTTTTCATCATGGTTTAATCAAATTTTTAGTTACGGAAGAGTTGAAGAAATGGAAAAGGGATTGGGCAACTTTTCTATTTTTAAGTGGGTATGAGGTAGATGTTATCACTCCAAGAAGGACACCTAAGTCAATGAAAAACACTCTTAAGAAGGAAAAATAACCAAGAGATGAAGCAGAGGTTGAACCTAAGGTAGAGGTGTGGCCCATGGTGGAGCCAATGGAGGTAGAGATTGATCATTTTCAGGAGACAGTGGTACCTAAGAAAACCTCTACCAGCATCAAACTCAAAATTGATACAAGAGCTCATAGAAGAATCACTAGAAGTAAAACAGAGGGGAAAGGAAAAATTGAAGACATCTTGCAAGAAATTGATATTGAAGAAACCCCTGTTGTAAAGCCTGTATAAGTTAAAGGAAAAAAAATCAAGAAGAAGGGTCTTACAACAAAGAATCTTGATTTTTCTAGTGAAGATTCAGGATTTGTCTTTAAACCTAAGAAACCATTCACTAGGTCACAACTATCAAAGGGAGGCAAGTCTGATAAATTTCATAAAGAAATAGAAAAGAAGAAGCAACCAATAAGGGAAGAAATCATAGAGCTATCCCCAGCTGAAGCAAAAGTCATCAAGACAAGGAAAGGAAAAGAAAAGGTTCAAGATAAGTCTGAAGTGGAGCTTCTAAGAGAACAATTGAAGGAAGCCAAAGAAGAAGTTTTAGAATATAAACTAGAGTTAGATGATTTTAAACAACAAAGGAGCTTATGAGTCACAAATTTCAAAAAGGAAGTGAGCAAACAAATTGATTTTTATGATGAAGTTGTAGAAAGGTAAAGGAAGATGCTGAGAAGAACATTACCACTGCATATGATGATGAAGCATACCTTAAGGAGAAACAGGTGGTTGTAGTCAGAGAGGAGGAAGCTACAAGACCAATTCAAAGAATTAGAAATCCAAATGGATATGTTGCATACAAAATTGAAGAAAAAGTTTTTGAAGAGGGTTATAGTGGATGACCCTACTACTCCTTTAAAGAGGATAAGACACATTTTTGGCCAATTTTGCCTTAAGATATTCTATCAAATTAGTTAACATAGCTCTGGACATGTTTTTGCAGGTAAAGAGTGGGAATTTCAAAATCCGGAAAAGACAGGCAAGTTTGTAGCGAACTGTTATGAAATCAACTCCAAAAATAGAAGAAACAGAGAGATCAACACCTTAGAAATAAGCCACCTCGAGGGGTCAACCTCCTATACATTACATAAATGAAAAATTATTGGATGATACAAATGAAAAAACCTCCTTCTATATATCTGAGTCCATGGGGTCACAATATAATCCTAGATGACCTAACAATAATACGTAAGGGCACAATAATAACAATATTAGGGTTACAGGGGCACAACAATAATAATAAGTGGGCTACACTAAAAACAATAAGTGAATACACTAGTAATATAGGGACCTAACATGCCCCCCTCCTTGAAAAAAGTGTTGTACTCAATGCTTGAGTAGATCTAGGTGCTTCTGTATAAAATTCTCATCCTCCCATGTAGAATCTTCAGTGGGTAAGTTCTTCCACTTGATTGGATACTCTGAAATTGATCGATTTCGTAGCTATCGATTTCTTGTTTATGTGACTACTTCAAGTTCCAATATGATTTTTCCTTCCTCATAAAGTTTTGGAAATATTGTTTGAACTAGAAGTTTGTCACCTATAACCATCTTCAAGCATGAAACATGGAAAACTAGATGCACTCGCGAAGAAACATGAAGCTCCAATTTGTATGCCATAGTACCAATATTTTGCAACACCTTGTAAGGACCATATTACTTTGGAAATAATTTATTATCCTTCTTATCTTGCTTAAGGGACATTTTTTTGTATGGTTGTAGCCATAAAAATACCCAGTCTCCTACTTCAAAACTTCTCTCGCTGCGATGTTGATATGCCTGTTGTTTCATTCGATTTTGTGCCAAATTTAGGTTATCCTTTAAGAGTTGGAGAAATTCTTGTTGATGCTCTATATGATCTTCCACTACTTGAACCTTAGAATTTTCTCTTAAAGATGATGTGATGGACAGTGGATGATATACATAAAGTTCCATAAATGGGGTCATTTTTGCTGCAGTATGGAAGGAAGTGTTATACCACCATTTAGCGAGAGGTAACCACTTGAACCATTGTGTTTTTTTATCAGATACAAAACAATGAATATATCCTTCCAAAAATTTATTCACTATATGAGTTTGACCATCAGATTGAGGATGATAAGATGAGCTATGAGCTAGTTGAGTACCCAATCAAGAAAATAATTCCGTCCAAAAATTTCCAATAAAAATGGGATCTTTGTAGCTTACAATAATCTTTGGGTTTCCATGTAACTTTTGAATTGTTTCCATAAATGCAATAGCAACTGTACTTTATTTAAATGTATGAGATAATGCACAAAAGTGTGCATACTTGATAATTCTATCAACTACCACCATGATGACACACTTTCCTTCAGACTTAAGTAAAACTGTGATAAAATCCATTGAAATCTCCTCCCAATTTTAACTTGGAATGGATAAAGTTGTAGAAGACCCGAGGTCTTAATTGTCTCAACTTTATTTTGCTAGCAAAACAAACATTCTGCCACAAACTTCTGAATCTCAGATTTAAGGCCATCCCAAAAAAATTCCTTCTTCACCCTATGGTAAGTTTTTAAAAATCCTGAATGTCCTCCTAAAGGAGAAGTGTGCAATTCCAAAATAATATTTTGTTTTAGTTATGAATTCTTACAAATATATAAGATATATTTGTACAATAAAGAATCATTTTTCCAACTAAATGTATCAGATGTACTAGGATCTTGCTGCAACTTTTGAATGAGTGTCCACACTTCTTCATCCTTCTTCCATTCATCCATTTTTTGTAGATCATTTCAAAGTCATAAACCAACATCTTTATGACCCATTATTGCTGCTCTTCTGAAGATAATATTTGTTCCAATTTTTTTTTAAGACTATCATGATCATTTTTTACCTTGAAGTGTCTTCGCATTAGGTAAGGTCGTCATTTCTTTAGTGCATGTAGCATTGCTAAAATTTCCTTCTCATAAATAGCTTTCTATAAATACTTTCCTTTGATTGGATGACTTTCAAAAGAAATGGGTCTTCCTTCTTGCATTAAAACAACACCAATTCCATTTCCTAAGGCATCGCATTCCACAATAACGATTTTTTTGAAGTTTGGCGTAGCTAATACCGGTGCTAGTCATATTGCCTCTTTAAGATGTTCAAAGGCCTTATTTGCTTCAGGAGTCCATGAAAATGCATCTTTCTTCAATAATGTTGTTAGAGGTACTGCTATTCCCCCCTAATTCTTAACAAACTTGCGATAATACCCTGTTAACCTGAGAAATCCTCGCAATTGCTTTATGTTTGTGGGGACTTTCCATTCCTTAATGGCTTTAATTTTGTTAGGGTCTACCTTAACACCCTCGTGAGATACAATATGACCCAGATATTCCTCCTCTTGTACTCCAAAGAAACATTTGGATGTTTTTGCATATAATTTTTTCTCCTCCAATAGTTTGAGCACCCTGTCAACATGTTGAACATGATCCTTCCAAGACCTGCTGTAGATTAGTATATCATCAAAAAATACCAGCACAAATTTTCTAAGGAAGGGTTTGGAAATGCAATTCATCAACCCTTGAAATGTATAAGGTGCATTGTTAAGGCCAAAAGTTATGACCATAAATTCATAATTACCCTCATGAGTTCGAAATGATGTTTTCAGAATATCTTCAGTCTTCATTCTAATTTGATGATATCCTAAATGAAATCCAACTTGGTAAAATAAATTGCTCCATGTAATTCATCCAATAATTCATCAATCACAAGAATGATAAATTTATCTTTAATAGTGAGCTTATTGAGCTCCCTATAATCCGGACACATGCACCATGATCTATCCTTCTTGTGCACCAATACTACTGGAGCAGAGAAAGAACTTTGACTAGGTTGAATTATACCAACCTCTTTCATTTCTACAACCATACCTTCAATTTCACTCTTTTGGACATAATGATATCTATAAGGCTTGATGTTTGGAGGAACACTTCCTGGAATGAAATGAATAGCATGATCATGATCACAAATAGGTGGGAGTCCTTTGGGAGTTTTAAACACCTTGGAATGATTATGCAAGACTTTTTGGAGATCTGGAGAAATAGATGATTTTGATGTTGGAACTTCTAGTGAGCATAATTGTGCAATTACGTCTCGTTTTTATTTCTTCATAAGATTTTTCATGACATTAGAGCTTATCATCTTTCCTGAATTCCTTGCAATACCCCATAATTCAACTTCCTTTCCTTCTGAAAGAATTTCAAGAAAAGTTCTTGAAAATTAAAAGTTATCGTCCCTAAAGATTGTAACCATTGTACTCCTAGTATAACATCAGCACCTTCCATTGGAATGGAAATAATTGGACTATTCAATACATATTCCCCCATGTTTAGCTTGATATTATGGCATTTTCCAAAGCAATTTATAGTTCCTCCATTTGCAACCATCACTTGACATTCTGGTGCTAGGTATAGGAGCCTATTCAATTCCTTAGATACCTTACAATGAATAAAATTATGGGTACTACCTGAATCAATCAACACTATTAACGTTTTCTTCTTGATATGTCCTTATATCTTGAGAGTTTGAGGAGTGGTAATTCCTGCCAATGCATTACATGATATGGTCAGACTCATTTCTTCTTCTTCTAGGGTTGGTTCTTGGTGTATATCCTCTTCTTTTGAAGTTTATTGTTCATTTTCTTCCTCCTCTTCACAATATATGTAAAATAATTTCTTCTCAGCACACTTATGAACTTTAGTGCCTTTGCTATCACAAGTGTAGAAAAGCCCTTTTGCTATTTTTTCTTCCAATTGTTGTGGTGTCAACCTTGTAGGTTGTGGAAGTCTAGAAGTAGCAACACTTCCATCTTTATAGATGTGAGTGGTAGGCTTCCTTGTCGCCAAAATTTTACATTTATTTTTTCTTGCCAACTTGAATGCCTTCTCCAAATGAATCAGGTTCCCAAAGGCGAACCTCATGTTGGATGTTATCCTTTAAAGTCCCTATGAAGACATCAATCTTGTGTTCCTCTCGAATATCAGTTACCCTTATATTAAATTTTTGGAAGTCGTCAATGTGCTCCACCACTGAAACCCTTTTGTGTGAGATTTATCAATTGGCTAAAGAAGGTGTTTCTCCTTGTATCCTCATAATGTGCTATCATTTCCTCCATAAAAATTTACCAAGTGACCAATTTTTTACGGGAGCAAAGCCATCGATACCATACAAATGTATTTTTTTCTAAATGTAAAGTTGCAATGCGTACCTTTTGTGTGTTTTGCACATTATTGAGATCAAAATATTGCTACATAAGTAGTATCCATGTTAAAGGATCTTCAACATCAAAATTCCTCATATCCATCTTTGGAATATGATGGTTCTTCAATCCAACATTAGAGTTTATGAAATCACGATTAATATTTATTTTGTTCTCATCGTAGGTTCCTCTTCCCTATCTTTTTCATTAAGGCTTATTTCTTATCCTTGTCAGACTTTCCCGCGTCTTCTTTTAGATCATTTTTCATGTTTTCCATTTTTTCATCGATCTTAGCTTCCATGTCATCCATATTAGCTTCCATGCTAGCTTCCATGCAGTTTCCATGCCATCCATATTAGCTCCATGCCATTATTTAAACCATCCATCGTATCTTCCATGTCTTTCTTCAAACCATCCATCCTAGCTTCCATGCCTTTCTTCAAAACTTCCATTTCATTTTGTTGCCCTTTGCGAGAGCGAAATTTGGTGCACTTGCTCTTGTATTTTTGATATGTCATGTTGCACTTATTCATATTCATGAGTCATAGTAGAGTATTTTGAGGGCTTAATGGGTGTTGAATTATTTTTCGGGGGAATTTAGAACCCAATACTGATATCTATGCTTCAATATTCTCTTGGAATAACTTTAAACTGATTTTTCAAACTAGACTTATGCAATTTAAAAACAAATGCACACCTTTTTGTTGCTTTTGAGGAGCTCGATGTTGAAAATTAATTATCTCTTTGATTTTGAGTCTTCAATATCTGAAGTCAGTCTTTATAGTATCCCACTCTAAATATTATTTTGAATGACAGGCCTGGCACGATTTGGATTCTTCAAGGCAAAGTTATGCCCAATATCTCACAATGACCTAATTATGGTGGTTATTCGGTAGAGAAAACTTGTACGGTGTTCCACGTGTCACTGTTTCCTCCTTAGGAACTGAAATTGATACACAGGAAACTTCATTCTGTTTACTTTTGTCTACTTTTTACATAATTTCAATTTGATGCTCGAAGAGATATTTATGACGATTTTCCCACGGTCACCTCTTTGAGATGGAATTCAGGAGCCTGAAAATCCCTAACTTCCACAGGTCATATCTTCGAAAATATTGCGAACCAAGACCTGAAATTGTTACAAGAAGTTTCTCTGGATTTCGGTTTCCTGTGGTAAAAATTTCAACTTTTGAACCTTCGTAGAAAAAAAGTTATAGCGAAAATTCCAAGATGACCTGTTTGGAGCAGCGAAACCCTAGAATCCAAAACTATGATACCAAATGTTATGAAACCAGCTCCAAAAGAAAAAGAAAAGAGAGATCAACGCCTTAGAAATAAGCCACTTCGAGGAGGGAAACCTCCTTTACATTACATAAATGAACAATTCTTGGATGATACAATGACAAAACCTCCTTCTATATATAGGAGTTCATGGGGTCACAATATAATCCTAGCCGACCTAAAAATAATAATGTAGGGGCACCAGGATGCGGGTGTTTCCAAGGTCAATTAATGGAATGGGACGGAGGGCGACACCTGCCCCGGTGGTACGCTGTGTTAAATGGACAGCTGCTCCACAGCTTGTCGCATCTACACTCCTCTCACTCCAATGCTATGGGCTCTGCAACCCAATGCACTCGCGCGCCTTCAATCAGGTTGAGCCCTGCCTTCGCATGCTCTGGCGAGATTTTCACTCAGATTGCAGTTATGAAGATGGATTTGCTTGGTTTGGGCAGGACGAACTCAACGCATGTTCAGTCCGGTCTCATGGCAGATAAATTTCACATGCAACAGGTTAAATTGGCTCCGGTCTTGGCTTTCCCTCAGTTTCGTTTGGGCGGCGTTGGTTTCTGTCTGCATAGACGGGTGAACGACCAACGACGTCTGGTGCGCTCCACGCAAAGGGAGGTCTCTTTTCCTGGGCATCTTCAGCTGTCTCTGCGTCTTTGTTCGAGTTCGGGCCTCCTTGGGCTGGTTGGCACTTTGGTTAACGCTTTCAGGTTCCTGCTCCCTCACACAATGCCGAGGCTTCGACATCGTATGCGGAGTAGGAGGGGCAGCTCTCGGAGCCATCCCACTCGCCTGCCTTCCAGTCCTTCCCCGGATACTTCTTCCTTCGATGATGGCTCCAGCCATTACCCCAGAACCCGCAGTGGCAGGGGGCGCTCTCTGGATTTTTGCTCGTACTGGGGTCCCCATTCCCGTCGCTCGTCCGCTGCCTCTGCTAATACAACTAGCTCTGCTCGGTTTACTTTCCAGAGTTCCCTCAATCGTCCGAGGATTACCGCCATTCTCTCGGTGGTTTTTATTGAAGACTGCTTGCCTGAGGCTTCTAGTGGGCAGCCGGCTGTTCCCATGGAGACTTCTACTCCTGCCTCCCAGTTTTCACACTTCAATCTGGGCAGTGGCCGCACTCCTTTACAGCCTCCGTCTCGCCTTGCTGACTTTGTTCCTGATGAAGACATGCTTTCGGCTGAGCCTGGTCCCCAGGCTTCTCAGGCTGAACTTGCTCCTGATATGCTTGTCACCGGAGGTTGCAGGATCGTGGAGAAGATTCCGGAAGACTAATGGTTCGATGGTTGGTCTTTTTCTCTGTGTATGTTGCCCAACTCCTGGGGTTTTTTATGTTTTGGTTGCCATGAAGTTTGCTGACCCTTTTCTGTCTGTCATGGGTCATAGAAGTTTTTGGAGAAATCTTTTTATGCACCCCTGCGTGGGTTTCGACAGTCCACTTCTCTGTTTTTTCCTGAATCTTCTGCCTTCAAGGCAGTAGCTTTTGACTTCGGTCTCGATGTAAATTATTCAGCTTGTTAATAGATCAGTATTACTTAGAAAAAAAAAAAAAAATAATGTAAAGGCACAGTGATAACAATATTGGGGTTACAAGGTACAAAAATAAGTGACTACACTAGTGATATAGAGACCTAACATGAACTCTAGGCTCAAAGTTGATTTTTCGCTATGAACTTGCTTAAGAATATTTTGAGGTGAAAACTCCAAAATATATCATAACAGGGGTGAGTGATAGCATGTATTTACCTCATTTTTCCTAATGAATACCCTCCAATAGGAAACAAAGTTAGAAAAGGTTCATAAAGTTCTAAATGGAAAACACTACAAAATTTACGCTACGAACTTGCCTTAAAATGCTCTGTTTCTACAGCGAGGTGGAATTTTGATATAACACTTAATGTTTTTAGGGGAGAAGATGAGCCATCATAAGAGGTTGAAGAGTATCAGTGAGGACACCTGTTGATAAAGGCCACTCAGCAAGAAGCTGACATGGCTACTAGCTCACCATTTTTTCTGCTTCATCAAGACACAAGCACATCCTAAAATTTCGAGCATTAGAGCCTAGATTCTAGCATGGAAGTTTATCACTTGATCATGGTTATTGCCACCTTAGAAAAAGTTGTTTGATTCGATAAGAATCATTATTTATGGTTTATTTAAAGTTTGTTAATGAAGTTAATAGTCATGGAGCTTTTTTAGGTTACAAACTCCTTCTAAACAAAATTATCTCTATTTTATCTCCATGTAATGAATTCCTTTTTGGATTAGATCTCTTCAGCAATTTCGAGGGTCTAGCTCGGGTGGAAAATTTTATGTAAAAGTAATTTCACTCTATAAATAGGGGCATGGAAAATTTTAGGGGCTAATATTCACAGGTGGGAAAATTTTCCATGCTTTTTCCAAAAAAAAGATTCGCCAATTCCCATTTTAAAAAAAAATTGATTCACCCAAATTTTATAGTATAAAAATATTTTACCCTAAAAATCGCCAAAAAGTTATATATACTAATATAAAATGATTACAAAACTAAATATTTTTACAAAAATAACATCAAAAATTTTATAATTCACATATTTGGGACTACTAAGATTCACCAAGTTTTTAAACTTTAAGATAAATGTCCATCCTTAAAATTTTCCCTGAATAGGGGGATTTCAGAGCTAGAGAGGGTTGATTGATGTTATGACCAAAGCTACAATTGTAATATTTTCTCTACTCAGTGAATATACAGTTGCAGAAAAAAAAAATTCCGACCTGAGATTATTTGTGGGCTCTTATGTGTTTGTCTCCTTCACCTATTCAATGTTAATTCGGCTTACTTCATGCATAATTACTTGGAATTCATAAATTATTATGATCCAACTTCCTTTATGCATCTTGTTGTTTGTCAAATTTATTTTTGTAAGAGTTCATATGCCTCAGCTTCCATGAATGATGTTTATATGTAATTGAGTTTCATACTGACTCCATTCCCAATGGTAGCCATCACACATCTTTCACCTGTAAAAAACCATCCAAAGTACATATGAGAGTTAGGCACCTTAATTTTTAAGCTTTATTATTGAATATCATACATTTTCTTGAGAGAGCCCTCTCTTGTTGGAAGGGCTAACTTCCAACCCTAAGTGGTTTGAAACAGTTACAATGAATTGACTGTTGAGCAGCTCAATCAGTATCAGTTTGGTGATAAAAGAGGAAAAAGTGGAAGGTTAGTTGTGAAGTGGGACTTTAGTCAAACTCAGTGATCATCCAGTGAAATGATCAATCAAACTGAAATAAATAGTGCATGCAAAGAATTCAAGTTACCCAGTTGAGATGGATATTCCAAGGAAATTTAACATCCTTTTCTGGAGTTTACAAGTGTTGCATGCACCCTGATGATCAACATGAGGAATTTCATAATCCTTTTTGGAGAAATTCCTAAATAATAGGGGCCTAATTTCTCAAGGAATTGCGTAAGGAAATAGGGGCTCAAGCAGAGGTGTAAATTGACTAAGTTTGGCTCATATCTTCTTAGTAAGGAGAGAGATAGGTTATGCACTTGCACGTTGTGCTCAATTCAGCGAATAAATTGTTATGCAGATCTATTCATCAGATTAATTCAAGCAGGAATTGGGGTTTTTAGTAGTTTTATTTCCCGAGGAAAAATACTATTTTCATGTGTGTGATTTATTATTGCATGTCTGAGATTTTTGTTCTAAATTGTGAATTAATGTTTGCAGAGTAGTAGAGTTGGTTTTTGTATTGTGATTTTGATTAAAAATTCATTAGTAGTTTCAAATATAAATCGTAATTACTACATTATGCATGTTCAATGTGTAAAATAGTGCACTCATGAACTTGTTATAGACTTAAAATGTGTATGAAAGTGACTTCGACACTAAAAAAATGAGAAGAAGACTTCAGCATAACATTTATTGATCATGAATTGAATATATCGTTATATCCTCAGTAGGCTCCAAAATTCACGTGTAGGAAAAATTTTGGAGGGTGTTGATCATTTCATCAACACTTGGAGACACATTGGTAGAACTATAGCTTCTCTGTTCAGGTTTTATCCTTAATTGAAAAGTTTCAATATTTCAGGAAGTATTAGTTTTCCATACATATTACCCTGGATTTTCTACTCATCTTAGTTAAATATTCCTTTCTCAGCTTCATACACATCTGCATCAGACTAGTCATACCTAAAGTATTTCGATAGGGGAGAAGGATAATAAATATACCTATATTTTTAAGCAAATTCCCTAGTGTTTCTTTGTTGTCAGCAATCCTGTACAGTACCCCAGCAGAGTCACATCAAGGAACCACAAGCATTTCTTCACTCACATTGATCCTAAATAGTACCCCGATGAAGTTACTTGCTTCACCTCTCTATGCAAGAAGCCTTTCTCTTCTTCACCCTTTTATTTAGTTACTAATAGAAGGTACAAAGGAACTTATTCATTTTTATGGTTGAAGAGGTATCTTGACTTATTGAGATAAAAAGAGGTTGGTTATTTGTTTAAGGTATTTTAATTCTAACCAAATTTATATGCTCATTTGAATTTTTTCTCATTTCCCTTCTCTACTCGGTTGGGTTGACATGTATAAACACTATTCAATACAGGGTTGAGTCAGGAATGAATATCCTAATGAAGATATAGGATTCGTAGTTTGACCAAAGGCTTTCTATCTGGAACGAATCATATTTTCTATTCAAACATCATCGAATTTAAATATATGTATAAACATAAGATAAAGAAGATGATACATATAAGCCAAGAATTGTTCGTCATCACAACTTCCATTTTCAAGTTTTTTCCACATTGTCTTTCATGCAAAGTGAGAGTAGTTTCATGCAAAGTTTTATTAAACAGGAAATATAAGATAAGGCATAACACAAAGAAAAAATAAAAAATGGAGCAGAAGTAAACCTTAACCAAAAAGTAGCATGGGAGACAAACAAACCAAATGAAAGGACTAGTGGAGGATCGTGCAATATAACTAGAAAGTTAACATGCACCTAAACCTACTCCTATCCTAATGGGCTAGAATATTAGCTCTAAGTGTAATGGAATTTCCAATATAGCCACCATAACTACTCTAGACCTGCAATCACAAAGATATAAGAAATTTAAAGCAGTATAAAGCATTTTTCCCAAGAAAATACTACAACATGACAAACTTGCTCAAATATGAATAGAAGGTCTCGCTTAACAACAAAAAGATGTGCCATAATTACTAGCTTTAACCAGTATGAAGCTTCACCTTGTTGCTTGAAATGACAATCATACAAACCTTTAAGGCTTCCCACTAAAGTACATTCAGTCATGTTTTCATTTTTTGCAAACATCAAGAAAGATCAAAACTTTTTATTTGTGACAAAGCTTCTGATTTAAGATTGCTCTAACCATTTAGTGATTGCATCTTAATATTTAGAAAAATAAATTTGAAAACCTAATTCTCATGAGAAAATGAATTTTCAAATAATGCATTTGAATCACAAAGATAATCTTCTAAGGTGAATTCAGTTTGATCTCGTCTAGAAACTTTCTCAAGATGGTGAGAACCTAACATAAACATCAGATCATACTGAAGTGTCTCAACTATGTGTTATGAAACCAGCTCCAAAAATAGAATAAAAGAGAGATCAACGCCTATAAATCAGCCACTTCGAGGGGGAAACCTCCAATACATTACATAAATGAACAATTATTGGATGATACAAATGACCAAAATCTCCTATAGGACTCCATAGGGCTACAATATAATCCTCGCCGACCTAACAATAATAATGTAAGGGCACAATAATAACAATATTGGGGTTATAGGGGTAAAACAATAACAATAAGGGGTCTACACTAATAACAACAAGGAACTAAACTAGTAATATAGGGACCTAACATGCCCCTCTCCTTCAAAAAAGTGTTGTCCTCAACGCTTGAGTAGCTCTGGGTGCTTCTGTATAAAATTCTCATCCTCCCATGTAGAATATTCAGTGGGTAATTTCTTCCACTTGATGAGATACTCTGAAATTGATCGATTCCGTAGTTGTCAAGTTCTTGTTTCCATGACCGCTTTAGGTTCCAATATGATTTTTCCTTCCTCATCAAGTTCTAGCAATATTGTTTGAACTGGAAGATTTTCACCTATAACCTTCTTTAAGCATGAAACATGGAAAATTGGATGCACTCACGAAGAAGCAGGAAGCTCCAATTTGTATGCCATAGTACCAATCTTTTGCAACACCTTGTAAGGACCATAGTACTTTGGCGATAATTTATTATCCTTCTTAGCTTGCTTGAGGGACATTTTTTTGTATGGTTGTATCCATAAAAATACCCAAAACTTCCTACATCAAAACGTTGACTTGGAATGGATAAAGGTCATAGAAGACACAGGGTCTTAATTGTCTTAAATTTATTTTGCTAGCAAACCAAAAATTCCGCCACAAACTTTTGAATATCAGATTTAAGTCCATCCCAAAAAAATTCTTTCTTCACCCTGTCGTAAGTTTTTAAAAATCCTGAGTGTCCTCCTAAAGGAGAAGTGTGCAATTCCAAAAGAATCTTTTGTTTTAGTTGGGAATTCTTACAAAGATATAAGCGATCTTTGTACCAAAAGGAATCATTTTTCCAACTAAATGTATCAGATGTACTAGGATCTTGCTGCAACTTTTGAATGAGTGTCCATACATCTTTGTCCTTCTTCCATTCATCTCTTGCTTCGGTTATCCAATTTGGTTGGATTATAGAAATGGCACAAAGCAATGCTTCCACCTCTTCATTCTTTCTTGAGAGTGCATCTGCAACAACATTAAGCTTTCCTTTTTTGTAGATTATTTCAAAGTCATAACCCAACATCTTTGTGACCCATTTTTGTCGCTCTTCTGACGATAGTCTTTGTTCCAAAAAGTGTTTAAGACTATCATGATCAGTTTTTACCTTGAAGTGTCTTCCCATTAGGTAAGGTAGCCATTTATTTAGTGCATGTAGTATTACTAACATTTCCTTCTCATAAATAGGTTTTTGTAAATACTTTCCTTTGATTGGACAGCTTTCAAAAGCAATGGGTCTTCCTTCCTGCATTAAAACTATGCCAATTCCATTTCCTAAGGCATCACATTCCACAATAAAGGTTTTTGTGAAGTCTGGCATAGCTAAGACCGGTGCTAGGCACATTGCCTCTTTAAGACGTTCAAAGGCCCTAGTTGCTTCAGGAGTCCATGAAAATGCATCTTTCTTCAATAATGTTGTTAGAGGTGATGCTATTCTCCCATAATTCTTAACAAACTTGCGATAATACCCTGTTAACCCGAGAAATCCTCACAACTTCTATATGGTTGTGGGGTCTTTCCATTCCTTAATGGCTTTAATTTTTTTAGGGTCTACTTTAACACCCTCGTGAGATACAATATGACCCAGATATTCCACCTCTTGTACTCGAAAGAAACATTTGGATGTTTTTGCATATAATTGTTTCTCCTGCAATAGTTTGAGCACCCTGTCAACATGTTGAACATGATCCTTCCAAGACCTGTTGTAGATTAGTATATCATCAAAAAATACTAGCACAAATTTTCTAAGGAAGGGTTTGAAAATGGAATTCATCAACCCTTGAAATGTAGATGGTGCATTGGTAAGGCCAAAAGGCATGACCAAAAATTCATAATGACCCTCATGAGTTCGAAATGTTGTTTTTGGAATATCTTCAGTCTTCATTCTAATTTGATGATATCCTGAACGAAGATCCAACTTGGTAAAATAAATTGGTCCATGTAATTCATCCAATAATTCATCAATCACAGGAATGGGAAATTTGTCTTTAATGGTGAGCTTATTGAGCTCCCTATAATCCGGACACATTCGCCATGATCCATCCTTCGTGTGTACCAATACTACAGGAGCAGAGAAAGAACTTTGACTAGGTTGAATTATACCCGCCTCTAACATTTCTGCAATCATACGTTCAATTTCGCTCTTTTGGACGTAAGGATATCTATAAGGCCTGATGTTTGGAGGAACACTTCCTGGAATCAAATGAATAGCATGATCATGACCACGAATAGGTGGGAGTCCTTTGGGAGTTTCAAACACCTTGGAATGATTGTCCAAGACTTGTTGGAGATCTGCAGAAATAGATGATTTTGATGTTGGAACTTCTAGTGAGCATAATTGTGCAATTACGCCTCGTTGTTCTTTCTTTAGAAGCTTTGTCATGACATTAAAGCTTATTATCCTTCCTGGCTTCCCTTCAATACCCCGTAATTCGACTTCCTTTCCTTCTGAAAAAAATTTCAAGAAAAGTTCTTGAAAATTAAAAGCTATTGTCCCCAAATATTGTAACCATTGTACTCCTAGTACAACATCAGCACCTCCCATAGGAATGGAAAGCATTGGACTATTCAATACATATCCCCCCATGGTTAGCTTGATATTATGGCATTTTCCAGAGCAATTTATAGATCCTCCATTTGCAACCATCACTTGACATTCTGGTGCTGGGTATAGGAAACAATTTAATTCCTTGGCTACCTTACAATGAATAAAATTATGGGTGCTACCTGAATCAATCAACACTATTACCTTTTTCTTCTTGATATGTCCTTCCATCTTGAGAGTTTGAGGAGTGGTAATTCCTGCCAGTGCATTACACGATATGGTCGGATTCATTTCTTCCTCTTCTAGGGCTGGTTCCTGGTGTATATCCTCTTCTTGTTCATTTTCTTCTTCCTCTTCACAATCTATGTAAAATAATTTCTTCTCAGCACACTTATGACCTTTAGTGTATTTGCTATCACAAATGTAGCAAAGCCCTTTTGCTCTTTTTTCTTCCAATTGTTGTGGTGTCAACCTTGTAGGTTGTGGAAGTCTAGGAGTAGCAACACTTCCATCTTTATAGATGTGAGTGGTAGGCTTCCTTGATGCCATAATTTTACATTCAATTTTTCTTGCCAACCCGAATGCCTTCTCTAATGAATCAGGTTCCCAAACGTGAACTTCATGTTGGATGTTATCCTTTAAAGTCCCTATGAAGAAATCAATCATGTGTTCCTCTGGTATATCAGTTACCCTTATATTCAATTTTTGGAAGTCCTCAATGTGCTCCCCCACTGAACCTTTTTGTTTGAGATTTATCAATTGGCTAAAGAAGGTGTTTCTCTTTGTATCCTCATAATGTGCTATCATTTCCTCCGTAAAAATTGACCAAGTGACAATTTTTTTATGGGAGCAAAGCCATCAATACCATACAAATGTATTTTGTTTTAAATGTAAAGTTGCAATGCGTACCTTTTGTGTGTTTTGCACATTATTGAGATCAAAATATTGCTCCATCTGTAGTATCCATGTTACAGGATCCTTTCCATCAAACTTCCTCATATCCATTTTTGGAATATGGTGGTTCTTCCCTCCAACGTTAGAGTTTATGAAATCACGATTAACATTTATTTTGTTCTCATCATGAGTTTCCTCTACTATATTTTCACCATTAGGAAACATTTCTTGTATCAACTTTGTCAAACCTTCCATGTCTGCTTTTAGATCATTCTTCATGTTTTCCATTTTTTCATCGATCTTAGCTTCCATGTAATCCATCTTAGATTCCATGACTTTCTTCAAAACCATCCATCTAGCTTTCCACGCCTTTCTTCAACACCTCCATTTCATTTTTTGTTGCTCTTTTGTGAGAGTGAAATTTGGTGCACTTGCTCTTGTAATTTTGATATGTCATGTTGCCATTCTTCATCTTCATGAGTCATAGTAGAGCTTCCTGGTTTACTTGATTGGTCCCAAATTATCGATGGCCTATACCAAGCTCACCAAGTCCACAGCCTTCCATCCCCAAACAGATGGCCAGACAGAGGTTGTCAACAGAATGATTGTACACATTCTGCGCATGTACAATTCAAAGCATCCTCGCACATGGGATGAGAGCCTCCCTTATGTACAACATAGTTATAATCGAGCTCTCCATAGTTCAATCGGCCATAGCCCCTTTCAGGTGGGCTTGGGATTCCAGCCACTATGCCCCATTGACATAGCCATGCCATTTGCAGCTGCTCAGGCCAATTCAGCTCATGTCCAGTCTGAAGTTGACAAAGCCAGTAGCTTCATCGAGCGCATTCAACACATCCGCCAACAGGTTCATGATATATTGGACAGAGCCAATGCCAAGTACAAGTAACGCCATGATCAACACCGGGTGCCACACAACTTCCAGGTGGGTGACAAAGTATGGCTACATTTGCAGAAGGAGCGCCTCACTGGACCCCACCGCAAGCTTCGCCCGCTCCGATACGGGCCGTACACCATCACCAAGGCTGTAGGGAACAATGCATTCGAGCTCAGTATTCCACCATTCCTTGGTCTGCACCCAGCCTTCAATGTGGATCGCCTTCGTCCTTACTTCCCACCTCTACTGGACACCTCGGACATTGCAGAACAACTCACACCAACTGAGTTAAATCCAGACTGCATGGAACAGGCCACCACAGATTGCATCATGGACATGCAAATCAAGAACACTTGCCAACAGAAGATCCAACTATATCGGGTTGTCAAAGCTGGCCAACTCCTGCACCAAGGAAAGTGGTTCACCAGGGACCAAGTTCAGCAGAAATTTCCTCATCTCATGGAGGAACTTAACGCAATGGGGACCATTGCTTCCTAAGGGGAGAGGAATGATCCAGGTGGATATTGATGGTCACCCGCCTATTCCACTTGGGGCTCCACCATTGTCTATTTCAGTTTTTCAGTTTCGGCACAGTTTACTATTTTTAGCAGTTTTTCGGGTCCTAAACTTCCGGAGCCGTTTTGAGGCCCTAAACGACGTTTTTTGGGAAAACGGAGGGCAACATGGGTCTATGGACCGATGTTGCCCATTCCAAATTTGTAGTCCTCGGATAGATCTTTCTAACGAGGTATGGTACGCGTCAAACGGAGATCATATGCCAAAGTTACGCCCCTGGGAAGTTGAAACACCAATTTACCCAAACGGGGCCCATAGTTTTGGCGCTTCATCTCCTAGGGTTAGGGTTTTGGCCGTTTAGGATTTCCCATTGTTTCTAAATGATAAATAGGCCCTCGAGCCTCATTGTAACACAGTTCAGAGGCCTGTAGCCGCCACATCTCTTCTCAGAGATAGCTACCAGCGCCTTAGCTAGTTTTATTTCCATTCTGTCTGTAAGCAAATTTCAGTTCTTTGATATTAATGAAATGAAGTGTTATTTCCGCTGCATCTCTGTCTTTATGTTCATATGTTTATTCTGTTACGTTCCTGCATAAATCCGATCAGTATCTATTCTACAATATGCCCTTGGAATCAATTCAAACTTATTTTTCACACAAGACTTATGCAGTTGAAAAAAAATACACTCCTTTTTCTTGCTTTTGAGGAGCTCGATATTGAAACTAAATTATCTATATGATTTTGAATATTAAATATCTGAAATTCAGACTTGTAGTAGAAATTTGAAGCTTCTTTCAAATGCGACAAGTCTGACCTAATTTGGATTCTTTAAGAAAAAGTGTTGTCCAATCTCCCACAATGAATCTGAAATTAAGTGATCACGAGAGAGAAATTTTATGGTGTGCCACGTGTCACTTCTTCCCCCTTACTTGGAATTGAGTTATCACAGGAAACCATGTATCGTTTGTAATTTAACACACAATGTATACATAATTCAACTCAATGTTTAGAGAGAGAGTTATGACGATTTTCCCATGTGCCCTCCTGAGATGAACTGTGAGCCCGAAACCGCCCTAACTTCCACGTATCATATCTCAAAAAATATTGTGAATCGTTTTTGAAATATTTCAACGTTCCTCAGGATTTTGGCTTCGCTCTATAAAACTTTCGGCTTCTTAAACCTCGTAGAAAAATAGTTATAGTGCAAATTCCACGATGACCTATTTAGGTTAAATTCAGGAGCCTGCAAAAAGCCCTAACTTCCATATATCATATCTTCGAAAATATTGCAAACCAAGATCTAAAATGTTTCCACGACATTCCTCAGGATTTCGACTTCACACTATAAAAATTTTAGCTTCTGAACCTTAATATAAACAAAGTTATAGAAAAAATTCCACGATGACCTATTTGGAGCAGCGAAACCCTAGAATCCAAAGCTTTGATACCAAATTTTATGAAACCAGCTCCAAAAATAGAATAAAAGAGAGATCAACACCTAGAAATTAGCCACTTCATGGGGGAAACCTCCAATACATTACATAAATGAAAAATTCTTGGATGATACAAATGACCAAAACCTCCTTCTATATATAGGAGTCCATGGGGCCACAATATAATCCTAGCCGACCTAACAATAATAATGTAAGGGCACAATAATAACAATATTGGGGTTACAGGGGTACAACAATAACAATAAGGGGGCTACACTAATAACAATAAGGGACTAAACTAGTAATATATGGACCTAACACTATCTGACAAGAATTCGAATAGTGAAATGATGAACCATGAAGATCATTGGTTTGAGAAAAATCAATCAATGTAAGACAACTATCATCATATGTGCTAATGGGGCAATAATTTATTGAGAGATAGATGTTAGAACAAACACCGTGATCAGATTAGTGATTGTAAGATCCTTGATTCTCCATTGGTTCCCTTTTTATTTGATTATAAATCATGTAGGCAATATTAAATCTTAAGGTATTTAAAAAAATCACTAACATCACAAATTCAGGAAACCAATTAATATACATTGCTAGCGAAAGATTGGAAACAAGTGTAAAATAAAACTGGGTATTTGTATCAACACAAGGGTTTTGATTCACCAAATGGCTCAATAATTTTTTATCATTCAAAAAGAGATATTATGTGAAAAATATGATTGAATCCGTGACATTCACGAAAATGATAAGAAGGTGACCGATCTCAGAAGCGTTTGATAGGGAGGAATCTTCTAACCGAAAATGAATTTCTTCTTGAAAATAAGAATGAAAATATTTGAAGTTATGTACATATGTAAAATATATTCTCCCTAATCCTGAGTGCGATGCAAAGGATTCACATAATGAAATATTAACCAAATGTGAAATTTTTAATTGATCATAAATGTTTCCTTGAATATCGTGATGATCAGCTTGAAAATATTGAAATTTCTTTAAGAATGACCTCACAACCAGTGGATAAATGTTAAAGAAAGAATTATGCTTGAAAATATGGATCCAAATCAGTTCAGAGGTGTTAATGGGATTGTGAGAACTTTCCATAACCAATAACGAGGGTTGAAGTGTCTTGATTTACTGACAAATCTATGAACTTTCTACTATTGGATCATCGAATTTGGGTTGCTTAGAAAAATAAACAAGTAAGTATGCACCACTATCATATTATGTATCAATGAAAACACTATTAATTGCACTGGTTTAATCATATTCAAGATTTAATATATCAGATTCTTGATGGATAGAAAATTGAGATACATCAATTATAAAAATCCCTTGATCATTTAGAATTGTAATATATTTATCCTAACGTATGAAATATTTACAATTGAACATATCATGAATAATAGAATCAATATTCTCATCCTCTAATCATAGTACTACACCATCATGTACTTGATTGCGACCATGACCAACCGGATAAATATCTAAAGGATTTAGAGAGAGTGATGGTATAATAAACTTATCAGGTGTATCTAGGTACAATGAGTAGTGTGCTAAAGGTGTGTTAATATGAGAAGACTCAGGTGGAGAAACACTAGTTGTAAAATTTGAATGAGCTTTTAAACACAACGGATTAGCATGAATGTTATGTCCCATGATATTATCATTCATCATCATACCGATCGAATATTGGAATACCCATGTAACATTCAAATTGATCGTGCTTTTATTTAATAAGGTATACCAAAGATTCAAAATCATGGAAACTCATTTCTTTATATTTGATATTTGAATATGCATATATTGAATACATTTCATAATAATTATGAAATGAAAGAGACTCCCATCGAACAAATGAAGATTGCAAGCTATGAGAAACTTGTTCTCAATCGATGCTTCGAAAATATAAGCCTTAAAAAGAATAAAATATATCATTATATGTACTTGGATATCCATCACCACATGTGTTAATGGAAATAGGGATGTCATGGTGATGGTTTTCCAAAATCTCAACTTAAATGAAGGATTTGAAATCATTTCTCGAGTTATTAAGATTACTAGATTCACGATCAACTGAGAATACCATATTGTCATCCTGAAAGAGGGAAGAAAGATTAAACATATCTTCAACACTTTTCTCCTATACCTATGAAATACAACTACCTTATCTTGATTTTTTCTTGAAACAACAACTTGAACATCATTAAATTTGAAGTATGTTGATCAAGAAAATCATGAAACAAGGAATCATGATATGTAGATGGTAGAGGTTGAAAAGTATCCCTTGAGGAAATTTTGTTTTCAGTTAGATCAAATTCAATATTAGGAATATGTACATTAATGCAATCTTGAAAAAGTAAATGATCAACTTTTACTTCAGTCTCCGTATAATTGCTAAACCATTCAAAATTCTCCTTAATAGGCTTTGAATCATGGGAATTGGATGAATTTTGAACATATGGAACATCAATTTTATTTTCATATTTTTCTACTTTAACATCATCACAAAGAGCATCCAAATTGGTACTAGAAAAGGAGGAGGAAACGGAACACACGGAATAGTAGGTTCCTCCTCACAAATTTGGTGTGTCTCATTATCAGCATAAGTTGGGAGAGAAGAAACATCTAAGGGCTTAGATGCAATTGATTTTATGGAGAGAAGAACCAAAATCTTAAACTTTTCACTCATAAAATCTAAATCAATCACTCCCTCGGGAAATTCATAGCAAAGATGAAAAAATCGATTAAGAAAATCCTCTATAGATTCACCAGATTTCATTATTAGCGGATCAATCCTATTAAATACATCTTGGAAATAATAAATGTCAAAGTCTTGATGAATCTCCTTGAGAAATTGATCGAATGAATGAATGGAAGTAGATGGTAGAGTCAAACTCCACTTCTTAACTTGACTTTCAAGAGTGATGGTGAATAATATACAAACAACATATTCAACATTAATTTAATTAGATTTACAAAACCAAGAAAATATATATATATATATATATATATATATATATATATATATAGCTATGAATTTACCACCCTCACCATCAAACCAAATTGAGACAAGTCATGAAATTGTTCCTTGGAGATGAAACTTTTATTAGGGAATAGGTTAGAAAAACACTCTAGCATTATGATTTGGGAAAGATGCATTTAATATGAGAGATTCAAAACACACTCAATGGGCACAACTTGTCATCTACCCTCCTTCTAGTGCCAACTATTGACGGTGCCCAAAATCTGTCCCCAATGTGAAGTCCCAATTACACTTCACGTCGTTTGGAGTAGGATCCCCAATCAAAAATATGATTGGTTTCTATTGTACTTAGGGATTACCCCATGCTGTAATTGTTAACATAAGTAATTTGAGATTGTGAGGCAAAAAATTGTGATGTATACATGGTACTTTCACTTCAGGAAGAAAGAGAGTAAACCTCTAGAAGAAAATTAATAGTACCATCCTAAAATAGAATCGCAATTTAATCTGCAAGGTAGTTCACAAGCCAACCACATTCATGAAACCAAATAAAACACATCTTCAACAAGATATGTACCAAAGCAACCGAAATAGTTCAATTTCCTTGGTATATATGAATGAAACACATACCGCAAAAATCTAAAGAATATTCCTACGATATTCACGATACATGCATGAAAATGTGTTGGCTCATCCATCTTCATATATTAAGCAGAAATTCCAAGATATAAAAATACAATGTTGCCACACTAGCCCCAATAATGGAACATTAAGTCACCACTTGCTTCTCCAAAGAAATACCTTCTCTCCTATGCCATTGCTAGAGAATCCAAGGTGAAAGTAAAAGTCCCAAAATTCCATTTTCTTGAGTTATGAGGGTGTATTTATAACAAATGAGGTGACTCTTCACCTCCCATGTGACTCTTCACCTCCCTCATGATCGTTTAGCTTCTACAATGAATTTTTGAATTCTTACATGAGCTTTGAGCTTCTACATGACTTTATAACTCAATAGTGACTCTTCATATTCCATGTGGGACCCTTGGTACTCCACATATTTTACATTTTCTCATTTTGGAGAATTACATAATTACATTGCAAAAATAATTTTGAAGGACACTATAACACATGTGACTCTTGACATGACTCTTGACAATGATAACATGGAAATTCATGATGATGTGGCATTGCCAAGATGTTTCTTTTGATGCTTTATTTTAATCTTCATTATGAATCTTACATGTGCTTTGTATTCATCCTCTACAGGGTTTATTGATATGGAGTCTTCATGTGATCCTGATCTTTGATCATATGTCGGAAGCTAGTATCTCTTCTTCTTCATGTTCAAAGATAAACTTATATTTTCAACCGCATAGGTGTCTTTTAGAATGGTCTACTTCTTCATCTCCTTCATCTTCATCTTTTCATAACAAGATATAATACCTGAAACTAAAATTCACTCATGAAAAGACGGCATCAGTCCCAAAACTCCTAGCCTAACATGCTTCATAAAAATCACCGAGTGATCTAGAACTAGGTGTTGGAATGATAGACTGGCTTAGGGATTATGCAATTCAATAGGTCAAGAGAAAGGATTAAGGCTTGATACTACATAGTTTGTAGTTCAATAAGGACAAGGTAGGTTGTCTATGTAGTTTAGGGGCTCAAGGAGGCAGACTTGAGGCTTGAAGTTTCCAAGTGCATAGTTCTAGAAAGAGAGAGTCTTAGGCTTGCACGGTTGCATAGTTCAAGGAATCAAGTTGGAAGTTTGAGGCTTGATACTTTGCAGTGAAAAAAAGTGGACTGATTGGAGTCTAATCTACATAGTTCCAGAGCTCAAGGGTCCATATTTGAGCATTGAGATTGCATAGTGCGCAGTTCTGGAAGGAAGGAACTGCACATTGCACACTTCCAAGAGGAAAGGGATAAATTTGAGGGCTGATACAGTGCAGTGTGCAGTTCAGTAGGGTTGAGTGAATGATTGTTGCTTGGGCATGAATTTTTCATAATTTGGTTAAGTGCGGGATTAGTGAGGTCAAAGTGAACATGGTGTTGACATGCAGAAAAATTCCTCCTGCAAGGAGTGAGTATTTTCTTGATCAGAGTCCCACTTAGACCATATCTTGTTTAAATGGTTGTATACTCTCTCGAAGTAAGGCTCTATTTCCTATGTTAAAATAATATAAAAACTAAAAGAGATGAAAAAGAAAAAAATTAAAAATTAGGGAAAATATATGACATGTTCTAATATTTACAATTATCTACAAAAATATAAACAAACTATTGATTACATGAATTCAATTTGAACAATAGTTAGGATGGGGAGCAGGGGATTCATTCAAACATAATAAACCACATGAAATATTTTTTTTTTTTCAAATCCAGCTAGAATTTAGGTCCACCTAGCCACACAAATAAGTTTTGGGAGATTTTTTATACAAAAGCTCAAAATTATGTTTATCGTTTTTTCATCCTATTCAAACTAATTTTTATTTGTTTCCCTAAATTAAAATGTATGCATTTACTATAAATAACAAGAAAGAGCATTATCTCAAAAATACAAAAATTTATATTCTTTCTCTTGAAAATAATATTTCAATCATCAGATTAGAATATATAAGAGTTAAAAATTCATAAACTTATGTTTATAATGTTAGTGTCAGTCTAGTCATACTGCCATCAGTGATCAAATTTATTCTTTTGCATTTTCATATGAGGAGTCCCATACCATAAATTTTCACCATTCCGCTAGGTCATGGATTCATTGATGGTAGTGGTTTTTCATCAGTTTTCCCTCATGCGAAACTTGCTGATTCTCCTATCTATGGTCTTTAGTCATGAGTCACTTTTGCTCTAAAAAACATATTAGTAGGTCATAGGGTTGGTCTCATTAGGTTCTAGGGTCTCACCATGGTCAAATTAATGAGTCAAGTGTCAATAAATATTAGCAAGGTCATGAGGAGGTCAATAAACTCAAAGTCACAGCACCTGAGAAGATGAAAGAAATGTTTTATTCGGATTGATGTAATTTTCGCCTCAAAACTATGTTTTGAGGTGAAAACACACTAATTTTCCTTTATTATCATCTCTTATGTAATTTCATGTCATTATATGTAATAAGTCACACTTCAGAAGCTGCTATCTCCACAAAGTTACCGCCCTGCCATTCAAAGAAGTTTTCCACAACATTTTCAGTGTCAAATCGTGTTCTAAGTATGTCCATCAGAAAGAGCTCGGAAAGAGATTTCCAACGGTATATTACAATCTCAAAACTGACTTATGGATCCAAAATTATGCCTAAGTGAATAAAGCTCCCCCATAGCCTAACCCTTCCCCTTTTCCCTCATTTTCCCTTAAACTTTATAATAACATTTTAAAGTTTTTATTATAAAGTCCCTTTTCTTTTAATTCGATCAAACCCCTTTTTCCCTTCTGATTACATAATCGCAATGCAAAAGTTCTTTTGACTTATAAAAATATCTGATGCGATTAAGTTAAACCACTTCCCCTCATGTCCCTTTTAACTTTATAATAAAGTTTTAAAGTTTTTATTATAAATACCCCTCCTCCGATCGCATCACACCATACTTGTTGTGCATTCTAATTGGCCCTTGTAAAAACTATGATGTGATCACATGTCTTCGATTGAACCCCACCCGATTACATCTTGACCGTTGATCTGATCAACGATCAGACGACCCATACTGCATCACCCCATCGCAATCGACGATTTCATAAAGTGTTACACTCGATTGAGTCCCGCTGATTGCAAACCCCTGATTGACCCCGCCCGACCGCAGCATGTCCGTCGATCTGCCCATCCGATCAGACGTCCCACAGCCCGTCGCTCCATTGCAATCGGCGTTTTCATATAACACTTTACCTCTGCTCCCAAACTCCGATTCCGATTGCGATTGACCTTGGGTCCCACCACGTAATGTTCCGGCCATTCATAATAAAAGGGCATTTTCCCTTTGTAAAAATCAAATTTTATTTTATTTCGTTTTACAAAGGACTTCCTCCTCATCGCTTATTCCCAATTGCATCGGTAAAATTCTATTGTGTCATACACCCGCCCCAAGCCCCGATTGCGATTGCGATTGACCCATGGGTCCCGCCTTAAACCCCTCCGCTCTTTACAACGAAAAATCGTCTTTTCCTTTATAAAAGCGTCGAAATTTTTTTATTTTTTCTTTCATCCTATTATCCCTTTGGCTTATCCTTTACCCCTATTTCCATTATGCCAATCACATCGAAAGTTTTTAGGGTCTCATTGTAATAACATCTTCCCCTTTCCTCCGATCCATGATTACAATTACACCATCGCAACGTGTATTTTTTTTTAATGCTCCATTATATATTATATCCCCTTCCTCCCCTTCGATTCTGATTGCGATTGCGATTTGAAACCCACCTCCTTTCCTTTTGCCCCTTCTACTCAAAACGAATCTTTTTTTCATTAAAAGCATAAATTTCAGTTTTGTTGTTTTCAAACAGATTTCTCGGCATATATGAGATTTTTAATAAAGAAAAGAAACAGTCAAGGGCCGAGAGCTAATTATGAAATGGAAACTTCTACAGCAGTAGAAAAATAGGGATCAGCTCTTCAGATTTCCTATTTTTCATTCATCCAGCATATCAGTGAATCTGCCAAAGTGATCAAATTTATTGTTGTTCCTTCTTTTCAGGGACAGATTGTTGGTTCTCTTTCCTATGTTCGAATTTTAGCTCCTTTTTCTATGGATCTACTTCCCACAATTATGTTCTATTTAAATGTAATTTTGAATCATTTGTAATCAATTAGAAAGTCAGAAAGTAAGGGAATAGTGTGGAAATCAAGGAGGACGCTCTGGACTCCATTGTAAACAGTTTGACATGGAATTAATGAGATATGCAGCTCTGATTTCTGGGATCCATGTGGTATGAATTTTAGCATTTTTTCTCTTATTTGTGCTCATATGTAAATTTTTATGTTCATCATTCATTCATAAGCATCTTTGGTTGAATGTTTTCAAGATATATAGGTAGAATCCATTTTAATGCTCTGGCTTGGGAAATCATTCAATATTCTGTGTTTTCTTCTGTTTGAAAAGGATCCATCTCTTGTGCCCTTTTCAACTCCTCACCAGTCTTTCCATTTCATCATTATTTAAACTTGATTGCTGAAATTCCTGCCTACCTTGCCCCATGAAATACTCTGTATCCCTGATTTAATTCCCCAGATTCAAACTATCCCATTTGTTCCATACATCCCTGAAAAATGCATTCATTAAAACATTTTCCCATTATTATACCTAGCCTAAAATCAGTTCATAATTGTACTTTGTTTGAATATATTTTTATGGAGAGAGCCCTCTCCTGACCTTGTAGGGCTAGCTATAAGGTTGAGCGTGGTTTTGATGTTACCCTGATTTTCCTTTTTCAACTTGAGGTTCAAATTAGGTGCTAACAGATAACAGATATAAATTGCCAAAAAATCCTAAGAAATGTTTAAACATAATAATAAAATATTCCTTCAATAATCAAATATGTACACATAAAATAACAATACCATATTCATCCATCAAGGAATTAAAAAGATGACGATACATTAGTCTCATAGCTCAAAACACATTTCATTCTAAAATTGATCTTCAAAATAATTTTAAATTCAAATACAAATAAGTTTTGGGAGAGTTTTTATACAAAAACTCAAAATTATGTTTATCTTGTTTTCATCCTATTCAAACTAATTTTTATTTGTTTCCCTAAATTAATATGTATGTGTTTACTATGAATAAAAAAAAAGAACATTATCTCAAAAAATACAAAAATTTATATTCTTTTTCTTGAATATAGTATTTCAATCATTAGACAGGAATATATAAGAGTTAAAAATTCATAAACTTATGTTGATAACAGATATAAATTGCAACAAATCCTAGGAAATGTTTAAAAATAATAATAAAATATTCCTTCAACAATAAATATGTACAAATAAAATAACAATACCATATGCATCCATCAAGGAATTAAAAAGATGTCCAGACGTGAGTCTTATAGCTCAAAACACATTTCATTCTGAAATTGATCTTCAAAATAATTTTAAATTCAAAATTTGATTCGAAAATTCAATTTCTAAGTCTTCACAATTTCTCAACCTCTACTCCAATGTAAGAGGTCATATAAATACTTAAAACAAGATAATTTTGTTTGACAAATAACAACTTATAAAATCATAAACATTTCTCTAATAAATAAAAACTTATAAAAGTAAAAGTTTCATCGTTTAAATTGAAACTTTATCTTTCATCGTTTAAAGTTTCATCGTTTCTTGTTGTTTATCTTTCTTCCTCTTCCTCAGATTCTTTATCCTCCACATTGAGTAGCAGATGTGGTGCATGAATTTGGATCTTATTCACCCATTCTAAATATACCTGAGTCACAACTGAGAAGTGAAATGGATGAAAATTATTTGTGCTAACCTGGAAATACAAAATCAAACTTTGGATTGGTTTCTTCTTTTTCTAATACTTATGTCCAAACTTAGAAATGAGTTTAATTTGTTCAAAAGGGAATTGTAGATATTTCTAGAAATCTTGTCGCGTTGAGATTTTGATATCGCTTATTTCTTTATGGTCTTTGATGATGATATCTTCTATTGACTGCTTTATCTCTCTTGGAAGGACTTATTTTAATGGTTTAGAACCTCAGAGATCAAACTCCTCAATAAAATCAGTTCCCTTTTCCCATATTGCTAAAAATTGTCCTTGGGCATTTTTATCCCATTCTTTGACCCCCTTGGCCTCTATTTATTTGCGGCTTAATTATGCATGACATAAATATTTTATCATTATTGGAAACTTTTGGAAAAGAGTTGTAGAATACCTTTGTCAGTTTTCCTCATTAAACAATTTTCTCTTCTCCAAATGTTTTTCCAATGATTTAATTCTTTTTAAACTATCTTCATATGATGTTGCAGACTCATTAATATGATATTTATTATAATTTACAAAAGCACCCAAAGCTCATGAATATTATTTGGCATTTTCCTTAACATCACCTTGGGCTTGTCAACTGTATTCAGTAACAGTTTCTAGAGAATCAAACTTTACTTTCATAGTTTTTCTAACCACTCACTTGGTCTAGGAATTAACTAAATATTTTGTGATAGAAGGAATAGTATCAGAAATTGTTTCTAATTCAAAAAAAGGCTTAAAAATAAAATAATCCCAAGAAATATTAGTGGAAATAGGTAACATAGAAGTATTGGGAGATGTTTGAATGAATGAATATTTATCAATATTCGTTTTTTATTCTGATGTATCTTGATCCTTCTCATAAAAAATATCATCAGATATTTCTTTTATCTTTTTTTGCTTCAACCTCCATTTATTGACCTGTTATGTTTTTTAATTGTTTCTTCTCGGCGTCTTCCGGATAATTGATAATAATGATCTAATGTCATACGTTGTTTTCTTGTCTATTGACTTCACTATTTCTGGGTCATATTTATTTTTCTCTGGAGATTATGTAGTTGTGGTATTTGTTATGACATGCTTATCTTTATTTATTTCTTCTCTTGTGGCTGATTCTTCTGTTGATTTTTGAAATTGAATTCCTTGATCTTCTTGAGAGATAGAGGAAGGATCTGAAGTAATTTGTTTGAAATTAAACTGAAAGAACTCAAACGTTTTAAGTTCTTGTAAAGAGACATTGACATGGATACTTTTCTCCTTTAAGAATCCTTCAAAAATATTTTCCCTTAATTCTTGTAATGTGGCTCTTGCTTCAACATATAGAAGTTTTCCTCTTTCACAAGCCTATTGGAAATCATCAATGGCTGTGAAAACCTCGCTAAAAGAATGATCCCGATGAGTGAATATTTTCACATAACTGATTATTTTATAATGATTACCAATGATTACATGGGGGTCATATTCATAATGAGGTAAAGAATACAACCAAACATCCTGAATCTCCTTTGCTTCTTTGAATGCATATCCTCGGTCTATGATATTTATCTCTCTAAATTTAATTGGAAATACAAGCCAAATTTTATTTTGTAGTTTACATAATTTTTGAGCTTGATTGTACAAGGCATCTTGATTTTATACTTCCCTCAGAGAATGTATTTCAGGAATATATCTAAGTAAAAGGTGAGGACCAACCTCACTTCCATCGACTCTTATGTAAGAAAATATTTCTTCAACAAACCAGTGGACTATTGATTATAGGCCATCTTTAAGAACTTAATTGATTCTAGGAGGGTTTTAATTGGAAATAAAACTAAAATTTCTTTTGTAGTTTACTCAATTTATAAGTCTGGTCATACAAGGAAGCTTTATTTTCTACTTATCTCAGAGAAAGTCTTTCAGGAATATATCTAGGTAAAAGGCGAGGACCAACATCACTGCCATAGACCCTTACGCAAGAAAATAGTTCCTAAAAAAACAATGGCATATTGATTTTACGCCTTCTTTAAGACCTTCACTAATTTTAGTAGGGGATTTTACAAAAATAATTTCATGAAGAGGGATCACAACGTAATGAAAAATATCATAAAGATGGAATTTTAAATTTCTTTCCCAAAGGATTTGGGCATAATTATGAATTGGGAGTTGTTGATTGAAAGGATAGTTCCATTTCATTAAGGGAAATGGGACTAAGACAATAATGATATCCATTAGAAAAGAAAACATATAGAATATATGTTTCTAGTCGAGAGGAGAAATTAATGATAATTTCAAAGCGTCAGTGATGTTTTGTGATAAAATACTATCCCAATTAAGGCGATTTTCATCATGCAAAATACTATGGATTATGGGAATCCATTTCATTTTACAATTTTTTGGATACTTTTCTCCATATAGTCGGGTTAACAGTTTGATAGAAATATGATGGGTTTCTTAAAAATATAAATAAGGTATTCGTAGGAATATTTTAGATTAAACCCTTCTTCTCGCAACTAGCTTTCTATCACTTTGTCATAATTCTCCTCACATGGATTAAAAGCAATATTTCAGAAATTGTTGAGGAATTCAACATTGAGATGGATTTCAGGGGAACTTAGCTTATAAATGGAAGACAAGACTCCTCATTTCGAGGATGCTATAAAATTCTTGTTGTGGTCTGAAATAGAGAAGGTTGGGATGTCCACATATGAGAAAATACAATAAATCATACAATAATAAGGGAAAGTTTTAGCCCTAGAAACTACCCGATGCAATTATGTTTTCTTAATTCCATCCAATATATTATTCTTTGATTTAGAATATCTTGCACTTTTCAACCACTCTCTCTTCACAAATAAATCAAAAATATCTTCCCACTTGATTGTACCTGCTTTTTTATTTTTATATTTGGATTCTAACATCAAAGATGGGTTGAGGTTATATTCCTCTGGTTCCAGATTTTCTACTTCTTTCAGTTTTCATTTTATATGCTCCACCTCGTGTCTCATTGCAGGTGATTTTCCACTTTTTCCCATTTTATGGCATGTGAACAAAAAAGGAAAACATGAATTATTTATGGTAAAAATTCTGAAATAAGAATGAAAAATATTTTATGAATATAATTTATCTACAAAGAATCTATGAAACTTGGTCTTTTTCTTCATGTAATTCAAATTTCTCTGAGGAAAGCCTAATAGTTTGAAACGATATGCAAACTAAAAAATGACTTATGAAGTTATAAATTTTGATTATAAATTAGAGAACAGGTAAAATAATTCATATGTCTTGATCATTAATTTCTCGTTATGAAATCAAACTATTATTTTTCGAAAATCGAGAAAGTATAGGTGAATTTTAATATGGGGATCTAAAAAAACATTTAAGCATGAAGCAATGGAAAAAGGTTTCAAATCAATTTATTAAGAATAAAAAAAATTGTGGAAATCGATTAAAAAAATATTTTATTAGAAAATCAGATAGTCGAGAAGTTGGTAGGTTGGAGAGTCAGGTGGTTTTTTATTTTTTTGATGAGATTTTACTTCAGCTGACCCCCACTATACATGAGTTGGGTGATATTGAAAGGTCGGACGATCGGATAGTCATATAGTCAGAGAGTCGGGATGTTGGGAGTAAAACATGATTAAATATAATTGGAAGTGGGCCCGACCTTGTAGTCGGGAGGTCGGGGAGTCAACTTTGTATTTTTGAATTATTCATGAAGAAAAAAAACCTGGCCTCCGGCTTAAGTTTTCTTTTTTCTAATTTTTTCAAAATATTGATCTTTTAGGGAAAATAGAAAATTTTTATATAGGGACCTTTGTGTTTTCCTTTTATAAAAACAAAAAGAGGGTTGTTGTAATCCTAACTACACAAGGACAAGACTTGAACGTGATCACACACTCAGAACAATCGATGAGACAACATTGATCACTCATAACATATGAACAACAAAATCCCCTCAATGTGTTGACAATACGATAACTTCCTCCAAGTGTGACACTAAACATACACTTTGTGACGAAAGTGGCGACACTTGTGAAAAATGTATAAAACTTGTGAATGAGTGTAACACATGTCTATATGATAAATAGGACTCATTTTAACCAAATTTACCCCTTGAAATGGAGCATAGTTTCACTTATGTGATATGCGACACTTCCCATGCCAAAATACGACATTTGCGATGATAAGAGAAAACTGCAAACGACACTTGCGAAAAATGAATGAAATTGAAAGAAACATATGTTGGAGTTATGATAACATGAAAAAGACACTCATTAAAGTGAAGGAAATCAAAAGTGGCAGTCATAAACATGAAAGCAACACTTACGAAATCAAAATTGCGCAAAAGTGACAATTTGAAAAAAATCACTAGAATAGAAGTAAAATCAAAGTGAGAGACTATCAATTGAAAATATGCACTCACTATATTCATAGGTTGAACATTCCATAGGCATTGTCTTGATGTAATATGATATTCATTTTCTAGATTGCATAAAAGAATGTGCTCATGAACTTGTTACGGACTAAATAATGTTATGTAAGTGACTTCAATACTCAAAATCCTAGAAGAATAAGTTAGCATAGAATTCATTGATAATGAAGCAAATATATTGTTATATCCTTAGTAAGCTCCAAAATTAAGGTGTAGGAAAATTTTTGGAGGGTGTTGATCACAGCGTCAGCACTTGGTGATACACTAGTAAAACTCTAGCTTCTTTGTTCATGTTTTATCTTTAAGTGAAAGGTCCCAGTTTCTTAGGAAGTGTCGAATTTCCATACATATTACCCCAGATTTGCACCTTATTTCGGTTAAATATATAGATATTCATTTCTCATATTCAAACATGCATGCCTTAACTATTTCGGTAGGGGAGAAGGATAATAAGTATACCAAGCTTTTTAAGCACATTCCCTAGTGTTTCTCCACTGTCAGTGAGCCTGTATATTACCTTGGTGGAGTCACCTCAAGGAACCACAAGCATTGCTTCGTTGCTAGCGAGCCTAAATAGTACCCAAACGAAGTTACTTGCTTCACCTATCTGCACAGGAAGATTTTATCTTCTTCACCCTTTTATTTAGTTACTAATAGAATGTGCAGAGGCACTTATTTATTTTGACAGTGGAAGATGGATCCCAAATTATTAAGAGAAAAAGAGGTTGGTTCCTTCTCGAATGGATTTTAAATACGACCAACATTATATGCTCATTTAATTTTTTTCTCTTTTCCATTCTCTACTTGGTTGGGTTGACATGTCAAAACACTATTTAATACAGGGTTGAGTCAGGAATGAAGATATGAGCTTCATAGTTCAACCAAAGGAATTTTGTTTGGAAAAAATTGTATTTCCCATTCATACATCATCAAATTTAAATATATGTATAAACCTAAGATAAAGAAGAGGATAAAAGTAAGCCAAGCATGTTTTCCATCATAACTGCCCTTTTTTCATTTTTTCCACATTGACTTTTGAGCCAAGCGATAGCAGCTTCATGAAAATTTTTATAAAACAAGAAATAAAATACAAGGCATAACATCAAGACAAAAGAAAAAATAGAGCAGAAGTAAACCTTAACCGAAAAAAAACATGGAAGACAAACAAAGCGAACAAGCCAAATACAAGGACTAGGGCAGGATCATGCAATGTAACTAGAAAGATAAAATGCACCTAAACCTACTCCTATCCTAATAGGCTAGAAGTTCAATGCTAAGTGTAATGGAATTTCCAATGTATCCAACGTAACTGATCCTAACCTGCAATTACAAAGATATAAGAAATTAAAAGTAGTATAAATCATTGTGCACAAGAAAAGACTACAACTTGACAAACTTGCACAATTAATCGAAGGAATTGCTTAACAACATAAAGATGTTCCATACTTACTACATTTAACCAATTTCGAGCTTTACCTTGTTGATTTAATTAATGAACATACAAACCTTAAAGGTTTCTCGTGGATGTACATTCATTCATGTTTTTAGTTTTTTCAAACATCAAGAAAGATCGAAACTTGTTATTTGCGATGAAGTTTGTGGTGTAAGATTTCTCTAACCATTCAGAAATTGGATTTGTGGTGTAATATTTCTCTAATAAATTTGAAAACCATGATACTCAAGAGAAAATTAATTTTCAATTTATGCATTCAAATTGCAAAGAGAATATTCTGAGGGGAATTCGTTTTGATCTCATCCAAAAAAAAAAAATTTAAGATGGTGAGAACTTGACATGACCATCATCTCATGCTGAACTGTCTCAAATATCAATCTAAACAATATAATGATGAACCATGAATATCATTGGGTTTAACAAAATCAATCAATGTAATACAACCATCATCATATATGCTAATGGCATAATGATTGATTGAGAGATAGTTGTTAGAACCAACACTATGATCATATTAGTGACTATAACATCTTTGATTATCCATGGTTCCCTTTGTACCTTAATATAAATCATGCCATAAATATGAAATATTAAGGTATTTAAAACAATCACTCGCATCGAAAATTAAGGAAACCAATTAAGATACTCGACTGACAAAATATTGGAAACAAATTTCATATCAAACCAGATATTCATATCGACACAAGGGTTTTGATTCACTTAATGACTCAAGAACGTTTTATAATGTAAGAAGAGAGATTAAGTGAAAAAAATGATTAAATATGTGAAATGCCTGCAAGTGATAATAAGGTTAATGATCTCAGAAGCGTTTAACAGGAATGAATCTTCCAACCGAAAATGAATTTAACCAAAATGATAAGATTTGAAGATGTGAACACATGTAAAATATATTCTCCCCAATCCAAAGTGTGATGCAAGGGATTCACATAATCAAATATTAACAAAACAAGAATTTTATATCCGATCATAAATATTTTCTTGAATATCGTGATGATCAACTTGAAAATATCGAAAGTCCTTTAAGAATGACCTCACAACCTGTGGATAAATGTTAAATAAATAATTATGCATGAAAATATGGATCCAAACCAATTCATAGGTGTTAATGGGATTGCAAGAACCTAACATGGCCATCAGTGAGGGATGAAGTTTCTTGACTTCCTGACAGGTCTCTGAACTCTCTACTAGTGGATCATCAAATTTGGGTTGCTTAGAAAATTCAATAGGTAGGTATGCACCACCATCATCAGATGTATCATTTAAAACACTATTAATTCCATTAAACATGTCAGATTCTTGATGGCTATAAAATTGAGATACATTAGTCTAAAACATCCCTTAATCATTTAGAATTGTAACATCTTCCTCCTAAGATATAAAAGATTTACAATTAAACATATCATGAATAATAGATCCAGTATTTTCATCCTCTGATCGTAAGACCACACCATCATGTACCTAATTGAAACCATGACCATCCAGATAAATATATAAATGATTTAGAGAGATTTATGGTATAATAAAAGAGAATATCATCGTAAAAATGAAGATTTCAAGCTATAAGAAACATGTTTTGAATGATTCTTCGCAAATATAAGCCTTCAAAAGAAGAAAATATATCATTAGATGTACCTCGATATCCATCACTACATGTGTTAATGGAAAAAAGGATGTCATGGTGATGGTTGTCCAAAGTCTCAACTTGAATGAAGGATTTGAAATCATCTGCCAGGTTATCAATATTATGAGATGCACAGTCAACTAAGAATGTGATATTGTCATCGTAAAATACGAAAGAAATATTAAACATATATTCAACACTTTTCTCCTCTACCTGTGGAGTACAACTACCTTGTTCTTGATTTCTACCTGAAACAATAGGTTGAATATCATTAAAATTTTAAGTACATTGATAAAAAAAATCATGAAACAATGAATCATGAGATGTATATGGTAGAAATTGAAAAGTATCCCTTGAGGAAATTTTGCTTTCAATTAGATCAGATTCAATATTAGGATTATGTACATTAATGTGATCTTTAAAAAGTAAGCGATCAACTTTTAATTCAGGCTTCATGTAATTTCTAAACCATTCCAAGTTCTCCTTAATAAGATTTGAATCATGGGAACTGGATGAAGGCTGAATGTACTTAACATCAATTTGATTTTCAGATTTCCCTACATTAACCTCATCACCAAGGGCACCCAAATTGGTACTAGAAAAGGAGGAAAAGGAACACATGGAATAGTAAGTTCTTCCTCACAAATTTGGGATGTATCATTATCAGCATAAGTTGGGAGAGTTGAAACATCAAAGGGATAAAATTCAATTGATTTTATGGAGATAATAAAAAAGCTCTGAAACTTCTTGCTGACAAAATCTAAATCAATCACTCCCACGGGAAATTTGTAGAAAATGTGAACAAACCGATTAATAAAATCCTCTATATATTCACTAGATTTCATTCTGAGCAGATCAATCCTATTACATAAATCTTGAAAATAATACATGTCAAAGGCTTAATGAAGCTCCTTGAGAAATTGATCGAGTGAATGAATGGAAGTGGATGGTAGAGTCTAACACCACTTCTTAAATCAGCCTTCAAGAGTGAGGGTGAATAATATACAAAAAACATCTTCATCGACGATTTCATTAGATTTACAAAAGCCAAGAAAATTGGATATATGTTTAGCTATGAATGTACCACCCTCACCATCAAACCTGAATTGAGACAAGTCATGAAACTATTCCTCAGAGATGAAACGTTTACCAGGGGATAGGTGATCTAAATGAAAAGTGGCATCTACCCATGATATTCATTCACCCATGGATTATACGAATGGTATTGTAAGTGGAATATACCCATGGTATTCATTAACCCATGGTATTTATTCACCCATGGTATATACCCACCCATGGAATTTACCTGTGGTATTGTAACTAAAAAAGAATATAAGTAACAAGTCACATTTTGTAAAAGGAGAGATTGTGCACCACAATGTAGCCTTTAATCAGTGGGTAAATACCATGGGTAATACCATGGGTAGATGCCACTTACAATACCATGGGTGGATGTCACTTACAATACCATGGGTATATGCCACTTTCCATTCAAATCAATAGGTTATAAAAACACTCAGGGATTATGATTTGGGAAAGATACATTTAAGTTGAGAGATTCAAAATAGACTCAGTGGGAGCAACTTTTCATCTTCTCTCTCTCTAGTGCCAGTTATTGATGGTGTTGAAAAAGCCTCAACCAACGGTGTCTCCTCGATGTGAAATCCCAACTAGAACTCACGTCATTTGGGGTAGGATCCCCAACTAGAAATACAATTGGTTTCCAATGTCCTTAGGGATTTTCCTTGAAAACAATTATTAACATAAGATTTTATATAGACATTCTTTGAAACATTCAAGTTTACACTGTGAGGCATACAATTGCAATGTATACAAGTTACTTTCATGGTAGGGAGAAAGAGAGTGAGCCTCTAGAAGACAAATAATAGTACCATCCTAAAAGAGACCCACAAGATGATAACAGAATTGCAATTTACTCTACAAAGTATTTCACAATCCAACCATGATCATGAAACCAAATACAACACACCTTCAACATGATAAGTACCAAATCCACTGAAATAATTCATTTTCCTTAGTACATATGAATTAAATACATATCGCAAACATATAAATAATAGTCCTACAATATTCATGAGACATGCATGAAAATGTGTTGGCTCATAGAGCTTCATATATTAAGTGGAAGTGATAATACATACAAGTATAATGCTACCACATTGGTGCCAATAGTGGAACATTAACTCACCACTTAATTCTCCAAAAAGAGATCTACTCTCTTATGCCAATGCTAGAGAAGCTAAAGTGAAAGTACAAGTACCAAAATTCCATTTTATTGAGTTATTAGGGTTTATTTATGACAAATGATGTGACTCTTCACCTCCCATGTGACTCTTGACCTCCCTCATGATTGTTGAGCTTCTATAATAACTTTTATAATTATTACATGACCTTTGAGCTTCTCTATGACTTTAGAACTCAATAGTGACTCTTCATATTCCATGTGGGACCCTTGTTCCTCCACATATTTTACATTTTCTCATTTTGAAAAATTACATAATTACATTCCATAAATAATGTGGCAAGACATTATGACACATGTGACTCTGAAGATGACTCTTGACAGTGATGTCATGGATTGTCATGATATTGTGGCATTTCCAGGCTACTCCTTTTGCTTCTTTCTTTGCATCTTCATGATGGATCTTGAATGTGCTTTGTATTCATCCTCCAAGGGGTTGATTGATAGGTAGTCTTCATGTGATCATGATCTTTGATCTTCTATCAGAAGATAGTGTCTCTTCTTCTTCCTATTTCAATATCAACTTTTCTTTGCAACTACATGGGTGTCTTCTAGAATGGTCTCCTTATTCATCTCCTTCATCATCATCCTGTCATAAAAATATATAATACCTACAGCTAAAATACACTTATGATAAGATGACATTAGTCTGAAAAGTCCTAGTCTAACATGCTTCATAAAAATCACTGACTGAGTTGGAACTGGGTGTTGGACAGAGATATTTCCTAAGGGATTGTGCAGTTTTGCAACTCAAGAGGTCAGGAGCAAGGGTTGACACTTGATATTGTGTAGTGCATAGTTCAAGAATGAGAGGGCATGGCGACTACACAATTGAGGGGCTCAAGGAGGCAGGATTGAGGATTGAAGTTGCCCACTAGATAGTTTTAGAAAGAGAGAGGAATAGGGCTTGTGCAGTTGCATAGTAAAAGGATTCAAGTTGGAAGGTTGAGGTTTGATACTACGCATTGAGAAGAAGAGGACAGACTAGAGGTTGATCTGCGCAATTCTGGAGCTCATGGTGTAATGGTTTAACATTGAGACTGCATAGTGCACAATTATTGAAGGCAAGAATTGTGCATTGCACAGTTCCAAGAGGAAATGGTTGAGCTTGAGGGTTGATACTACATAGTACGAAGTTTACAAGGGTTGAGTGAAGGGCTTCTTCTCGAGCATGAAGTTTTCATAGTTTGGCTAAGTGCAGGATCAGTGAGGTCAAAGTGAACAAGGAAAAGACTTGAACATGATCACACACCTAGAATAATATATGACACAACAATTATCACTTAGAAAAATCGACGACACAACATTTATCACTTAGAACATATGAACAACAAAATCCCCTCAATGCGATGACAATACAACAACGTCCTCCAAGTGTGACATTGAAGATACACTTTATGACGAAAGTGACGACACTTGTGCGATAGTCCATAACACCTTGGGAATGAGTGTAACTCATGTATATATAATAAACATAACTCATTTGCACCAAATTTACCCCTTGAAATGGACCATAACTACGCTTATGCGATATGCAACACTTTTCATGCAAAAATATGGCATTTTCAAAGGTAAGAGAAAATTTCAAACGCCACTTGAAAAATGTGAACGAAATTAGAAGCGACACACGATGGAGTGAATATAAAATGAAAATGAAACTCATTAAAGTGAAGGAAAGAAAAAGAAATATTTGTAAACATGAAAGTGACGCTTGCGAAAGGGAAGGTGCACAAAAGTGATAGTTTGAAAAACTCACCATAATAGAAGTATAATCACAACCAAAAGTGAGAGATTTTCGAAGGCGTGCACTCCCTATCGTCATAGGTTGAACATTGCACAAGAACTACCTTGATGGACTATGCTATGCTTGTTCAATCTTGCATAAAATGTGTTCATGAACTTGTTATAGACTGAACATGTGTATGCAAGTGACTTTGACACCCATAAACCAAGAAAAATACTTTAGGATAACATTAAATGATCATGAAGTGAATATATCATTATATCCTCAATATGCTCCAAAATTAATGTGTAGGAAAATTTTTGGAGGGTGTTGATCGCAGCGTCAATAATATAGTTGTGTTATAATCTAAGTTAAATAATTAAAAATAATTAAAAATCATAATATAAGCATAAATTTAAAAGGATCCTTGGTATTTTATGAATTCTTCATATCATAATGGGGGTTATTTGTGAAGTCTACCACGAAACCCCATAGCCCTTATAGCACTAGTTTTATTGATCTCCTCAAAAAAAAAATTGAAATATGTTTTCATCATTTTTTTATTTTTTTTTCAAACTATGATTTTAAGGTTTTAATCTTTTGAATGAAATTTCTACATCTAAGTTTGATTTTTGTTGTAAAATTTATCTAACAATTATCTCTTTCATCCTAATAATTTATTTCATGTATATCTGTGAAGTTGGAATAAGGCATGTATATCTGTGAAGTTGGAATAAGTAGGTTAGTGCACCTAGTTGAATATCATGCGTATTCCAACTTTTCATATTTGTGAATCTCATTCGGTTTGGAAAATAAATCTAATACGCTTTATCCATATATGTTTCCTTTATTTATCTTGCTCTTTCTTTGAAATGAATGGTTAAATGTTCATCTCGATGTCAGTTTCTTCCATTAAAGATTTTAATTAGAAATGTTGGGCCATTTTCATGGTTAGTTCACTTGAAGTAATCAAATTTATGCCATAAAAGATGAAACACCTCACTCCCTAAGTGAAGCAACCTAAGTACAAGAGACTTTGTAACCTTGTGGGATAATTAACACACCACAATAACACAGAAGTGCATGCTAAGTCAGACAATTTGGTTTTTCAACTATCTCTCACATGTGATAAAGGTTTATGAGCTACATAATGGTCAATGCTTTTTTTTTTTTAATCTTCATTTTATTGCGATGTTTTGAGCATAATCATGTTATTATTGTTCTCCTTAAGTAAATTAATGTACTAATTTATGGGATGACATAGTCCTTAAGGAAAAAAATTCACTATTTATAAGGTTGTTTACATGCTTATTCACTACACATTTATGGTTTCTTTTCTAAATATAAAATAACAAACATCCTTCACGCATATATTATAAGCATTCATCTTAGCTTAATAAACCCCATTGTTGATATACTATTTACATAATTTACACAATGAATAATTGTTTGGACATTGCTATTAACACCTGGTATTTCTCATTGTTTGGAAATGATTTATGTTATGACTTTGATCTCTACTCTTCATAAGTTTAATATACTCTAATACATAGTGATTAATGTGACTTGAATGCCTACAAAATTTTTCATTATGTACTTGTTATAATATCACATTTTGGAATGTTCTAAATACATAATTTGGATAATTTTATTCTTGGTTACAAATTGTTAAAGTCACATAATGAAAAATATATGCTCATTTTATGGTTCTTTTAATACTATAAGTAGGTGTGATCCACTACATAACTCTTGTCTTCGCTATCATTAATAACAGTTAAGCAACTTGGCAATTTCATGGTTCATCATTGAATTTAACAAACACATGTCATTATTCTTTTATTGTCCCAAAACAACATGATTACTATTGACATATGATCTCTTGAACGTGGAATGATATCTTGATGATGACAATAAGACTCTTAATCATTTATGTTAATGACGTGATGAATGAAATCCCCAATTCTCTAATCTCATTTCATGGTATAATCAGGTACATGTTTAGCACTTTGATGACATCTCATGGTTCCATGGTTTATTGAGCAATACATGTCTTTCAATCCCTATGCATAACTTTATCACATGAATAAGAAAACATGCTACTTTGAATTCATTTGAAGCTTGTTCATATTTGGTCATTAATTTTTTATTTAACACTTACACTCATCTCCTACCTTTAGAGTGACTAGTATCAAGTCATATAAATTCCACATGAAGCTTATTTATAAAGTTTCCCTTCCTTAATCAATGACCTAGCTTAGTTTTGGCATTTAGGGATTCCTCGCTTGAGTACGATACACAACTTGTAGACTAAAGAGTGGGACACTATCGCAAATATGGAAGTGGATAGCATGCCTAAGAGTTACATCTATGATCTCTTATTGGGGTTAGGAATTTCCCCACTAGGAGAGAGTTTGAGTGGTAACACTACTTAAATTGTATCATTTATATTTATTACTGTGTATTTTTAAAAAAAAATCAATTCTCTATGCTATATTATATTTCACGTCTTTGTCATGCTAAATTATAAATGGTATCTCTCAAAATAATAAATTGGATTAATTAGAAAATTAGTAAACATTTTTTAATATGAATGTTTTATTATAAAAAAAAGTATAATTTTAAGGTCGCATCCAAGAGAGATATCAAATTTGTGTAGGAGACCTCTTTTTTGTGAGATAAGAGACCCACCTCCTTGTTCCAAATCATTTTTTCGCATCGAATCAAATGGTCTGGGAACTGGATCAATAAATATCCTTTGAAACTTTTCATTTATCCCCTACAAAGCCTAGAACACTTTATTTCCAAAAAGTCTAAGAATTATGGGTTAAATGGCTCAAAATCCTATTTTTTAGACCCATCGCACTTTCCCTTCATGCAACCTTCATAGTTGTAAGTTGTCCACTGAGTAACTGCACTGACTATTGCATGTTTCCTTTGTTGCAGGTGCGATGGCCTCTAGAATTCAGTAAAAATAAAAAATAATTTTGAATATTCTCTTTCTAGAAGCTTCCTGAGTGGTTTTAACTATATACTATTATGTCAAGATCTTAGACTCCTATACTTTAGGTCTTAAATCTTATCCCTAGAGCTCCCTCGTATGTGGTTCTAAGTCCTAGATTAGTAAATCTCAAACCACCCCATTTACCCTATAAATTCACTGCCTCCCATAGAGTCTAGGTTGGATTTTGGAGACTCTCAATTATGCCCTCATGTTGTTGCATTGTGCTTAGGGATCCATTATCCATCCATGCACTTGAGTTGTGATTGAAGGCTTGCTTTCTGGCAAGGGAATGATAAGATAGTCGAGAGACATCTACAAGGTCAAGATCTATAAAGGGTTGTAATTTATCCTACAGACATTAATATAAAAAGTGCTTTGTTTTCCTCTTATTATGTCTCATTAATGCATATGTATTACAATTCCTTCTTGACTGGTTGCTTAGAGATGTTAGTACATGCTATTTGTATATTGTAGTGCTCTTGCTTGTTTTAGTTGTTTTGCAGGTTCCATTTATAGCATTTGGGTTTGGAGCTTAAGCATACATGCAAGTAGAAGAGGAGAAATTGTGTTGGATTCTAGGTAGGTCTTTAGTCCATGTTCTAATTTCTCTAAGGAAAGCATAATTGTTTTTGTCTCTGTTGTTTCTAGATCAAGAAACCAGATATAGAGAGTCAACTTCTTTTTGCAAAACAAAATTATTTGTCAAACACTACTCCCAACAATTTTATTGTTAAATCTATGGAAGTGTACATACTCTACCCCTTTATGGATTTGAAATTATAACCTCTTAAAAAAAACATATATTCTTAACGACTAAACTGACTCAAATTATATTACAAATATAATATTTTATCGATATATTAACACAAATAAAATGGTTTCAAAGTAAATAGTAAAAATTCATATAATAAATTTTAAATTTACATAATTATAAATATTTTTTAATAATATTTCATAAAGTTATAAACGTATTCACATACATACAAGTTGTCTCAAACCTATCTTAATCGAATGGTGGCCAGGATTTGGCACTATCCCCATATCTTCATATCGGGACAATGCAACCATAAGTTAATTTTAGTATCGAGGTAACCAACAAATTATGCCTACTTCTCTTTCGATGGAGAATGAAAACTTTTTGAGAGTATGGGACCAAACCCATCGGTTTGGGAGCTTTGTTGTAGATCAATGTTCTTGAAGTTGTGAATTTTGGAAAATATTGGACTTTTTTTAGTAGCCAAAAAGAGTTTCATGCTTCCCAAAATTCCAAAACATTATAAAATAATTAACAAAAACATATAGCAAAAAGCATACAAAACAAAAGATTAAACAAGACGGGCTGCGAAGCAGTAAGTCCCTGCCAATGTTAATGCATTTGTAGTCATATACTCATGATAGAAAGATTGCTACTAGGATTAGAGCATAAGCCAATGATGCTTTTGGCCAACTATATGTATTATTAAAATAAGTTTAATATTATGTTTAAGGCCAAGTTGTAAGTGGTTAATCCAACTTGCAGCTCTTTCTGCCTTTCTACAAACTTGTATAAGCATTCAAGGCAATATGATAAATTGTACATTGTTTTTACCAAAAAAACTTATGTATGAACACAAATATAGTAAAATTAAAATTAATTGTGTAAATCATAAAATGTACATTGTTTTTACCAACTTTCTTTTCACCTTTCTACAAACTTGTATAAGTACTCGAGGCAGTATGATAAATTGTACATTGTTTTTACAAACAAACTTATGTATGAAGTTACACAAATATAGTAAAATTAAAATTAATTGTGTAAATCATAAAATGTACATTGTTTTTAACAAAAACCTTGTACATTGTTTTTACCAAAAACCTCTTGTATGTATAAAATAGAGATAGGAACACACGCTGCTGCGTCCTCTCTCGACCCCTCTTTGGCCCTTCTGCTCCCGCCTCTGTTGATCGCAATCCAACTCCAGCATGGCCACTTCGGAGTCCTCCCCTGAGATGGCCGCCTCTTCGATCGAGGCCCGAGATTTCTCAGATCTTATCAGCTTCTTGGCTCCTTCATGACCTAGACTAGCGATATCTAAATTCATAAAAAAGCTTGAAGGCTTACAAGAGGTTGTTCTCCCTCCCTCTCTCCCTTGTATGGTTGCTCTCTCTTTAGCAGAGAAGGGATTAATAGGTCAATTTATAGGACTCTGGCCCTCTCCGAAGACAGTTCAACGTTGGGTTGAACGCAACTAGTCAGACAAGATCAATGGTAAAATCTCCATTCGATTCTGTGGAAGGGGATACTTTACCCTCCACTTCGAAACTAAAGAAGATAAAGTTCTGATCTTCAGAAATGGACCCTATTTCATGGACACCAGGGGCTTGTACCTCAACAAATGGACGTTGGATTTTGATCCTGAGCTTGATGTCCTGAATGCAGTTCCTGTTTGGGTGCATCTTCCACACCTCCCCCTTCATTGATGGGTAGATGACTCAGTAAAAGCTATTGGAAATTCAATTGGAAAATTTATTGATCGAAGTGAACCAAAGGAAAAAATGCAAGCCTGCGCCAGGATCTTTGTCGAAGTGGATTTGGGCAAAGGTCTCCCAGAGGCCATCAAACTAAAATTCGACAAATGGACGCACATTCAATAGATTGATTATGATAAGATCCCATTCAAATGTAAGGTATATCACGAATATGGCCACTTTGCTAATCTTTGTTCAAAAGTTATTGATGTTGAATCCCCAGAGACGGAACAGCAATGGGAAACTATTAAAAGAGAGAAAACCAACCCAAACCCTCAGAATGTCTCCTCTATTATTTCTCCCCCTAAGTCTAATCCCTTTCCATCTTCTTTACCCTCGATCCTGAATCCATGCAATCCCTCTACATCTTCCACTCCCCTCAACTCGTTGGGGTAGTCCAATCCTTTCTCATCCATCTCCCTCCTCGATGATGACCCTCCCCTTATCACTCCTCTCCCTCAGCATGTCTCCCCACAAATCTCCCCCTCCATGCAGGACCCTCCCTCCTCCTCCCAAGAACCCTCTTCTATTCGAATCACCAGGAATTCATTAAAGGAACATGGGGAAAATATAGAAACTCAAAAAAAGCATGGCCGTGGAAGAAAAACTACAAAGCAGCACCGTGATGAAAATGCACAAAAGGATATAGCATTGGGAGCACATAACCCCATAGAAAATTACATATTGGGACAAAACAACAAAGACACAGGACAAAAGGATCAAGGAGGGAAAGCAACTCTCCGAACAACATTTTTTCAATGATAAAAGTTCTCTTGTGGAACATAAGGGTTCTAGGGCACCCCTCCAAAATAGCAGCCCTACGAGATTTGACAAATTAAGAGAAACCAGAAATTATCCTCCTACGGGAAACAAAGCAAGGAGAATTAGAAATGAAGGCAATAATAAATAAAGAAAAGCACTATGATGGATTCCTATCTGAGTCAAGGGGAGCCTCTGGTGGGTTAGCTACTCTTTGGAATTACAACATATGGAAACAAAAATACATCATGGTAAACCTTAATTGGCTCAAAGTGACATTAGAAAACTGCACGGATCAGAAAGAGATCATAGTTTACAATGTCTATGGTCCCAACCATTATAGGGACAAAGAACTCTGTTGGAACTCCATAAAGGAAAACATGAGCAATGAGGACAACAAGAGCATCATAATGGGAGGAGACTTCAACCTTATTCTCCATGCAAATGAGAAAAGAGGAGGTTGTTTTAGCCAAGATCCTTTCAGGAATCAACTTGAAGATATAATGCAAGATCATGAGTTGGTGGACATAGCTCCAAAGAATCGTAGATACACTTGGAGAAATAGAAGAATAGGTAGAGGAAACATCATGGAAAGGCTGGATAGAATCCTGGTCACAGTCACTCTTCTCTCTCATTATTCCACAGCTTCAGCAAATGTGCTCACTTTTCTAGCTTCAGACCATTATCCCATTACACTCACCCTTGGAGAACATCGTTCTCTTGGGCCCATTCCATTTAAATACAGCCCCCTTTGGAATGATAATGCAGATGCAAATTAGCTTGTGCGAAACATATGGGCTCAACATGTTGAAGGTTCATCGAACTTTATATGGGAGACCAAATTAAAGAAAACAAAGATGGCCTTAAAGGATTGGGCCAAAACACATTATAAAGAGCTTGATCAAATCAAGACTAAAATAAAAATCCACTTGGATGAAGTACATGGCAACATTGAAAACCAAGGACTCAATCAAGATCTTCATTATTAGGAAAAAAATCTTTATCGACAACTCTATCGAGCCAACAGAAATGAAGAAGAGAAATGGCGCATTAGATCAACAAATTTATGGCTTCAAGCTAGTGATAAAAACATAGCTTTTTTTCATAATAAAACCATTGTTTGTAGAGTAAAAAACAACATTGTATCCATCATTAACGAAGCTAGCCAGCTTCATACAGATCAAGAAGCGATTAAAAGTGTGACTACAACACATTTTAAAGAGCTCCTCATTGGGACAAGCACGCCTAAAGATTACTTGGATCTGCTGCAGCACCTTCCATCCTTAATCACTGAAGAGATAAAAAATGATCTCAACAGAGAAATAGATGAAGAATAGGTCAAGAATGCAATCTAGACCCTTCACCCGGATAAGGCTCCTGGACCGGATGGGTTTTCTATCACCTTTTATAGAACATATTGGGATCTTATTAAAAAGGATCTTTTGAAAATGTTACATTGGATCCAATGCAAGAAATAATTTGGGGGGTACACTAATTCTACATTCCTTGCCCTTATCCCCAAATAAAACTGCCCTTCCTCCTTCTCTAGATTTAGACCCATCTCCCTCTGTAACTCCTCCTTTAATATCATCACTAAAATTCTCGCAACCCATCTCAAACCTCATCTTCATAACCTCATCTTGGAAAACCAAGGAGGCTTCATATCTCAAAGATAAATTTATGAATCCATCCTCCTTGTTCAAGAAGCCATTCATTCCAGTTTCTCTCACAAAGAAAAAGGCTTTATCCTAAAGCTAGACCTTGCCAATGCCTTTGATAGGGTTAGGCACTCTTTTCTATTAGATGTGTTCCAAAAAATGGGTTTTGACCAAAATTTTCTTTCCCTTATCAACTGCCGCATCTCAGGCCCCTAGATATCTCCTCTCATTAATGGTAGACCTGTTCCTTTCTTTCAATCTACTAGAGGATTAAGGAAGGGTTGTCCTCTCTCTCCCTACCTCTTCATCCTCATGGCTGAATCCTTCAGCAAAGCTTTGGGAACATATGAGATGGGTGGGCCTCATCACCAGCATCAAATTTGGCAATGGAGTTAAAAATATGAATCATTCCCAATTTGCAGATGATACCTTGCTGATGGGAGGCGCTTCCAATATCATTGCTTAGAGATTTAAAAATGTCTTGGAAAAATTCATGCTCTATTCTGGAGGGCTGATCAATCACCACAGAAGTTTCATTTATGGTTAGAATGCCTCTAATCAAACCTTACATATAATTTCTAATATCTTTGGTGTTCCTTGAAAATTGAAATGGGATCACTTCATTTATTTAGGCATGCCTGTAAGTATCAGTCCTTTGAAGTCTGAATTTTGGAATGTCACTATCGAAAAAATTAAGAGGAAAGTTCAGCAATGGGGCTCAACATGGCTCAACCCTGCAGGTCACCTTGTGCTTCTCAAATCTGGACTCTCATCCCTTCCGCTATATCAACTCACCCTCCTTCAAGCTCCTGCCATCATCCATTTCAAAATTGAAGCAATCATCAGGAATTTCCTATGGCAAGGAGGAAAGAATGATAAAAGAAAATATAACCTTGTCAAATGGAGACAAGTAATACAAGACCAGGAGCATGGAGACATTGGAGTTCGCTCTCCCAAACTCCTGAAAAAAACCTTTGGAGGAAATATTGTCTAGAGGCTTATCAATGGGAACCAAGCTTGCTGGAAAAAAGTCCTGGAAGTTAAGTATCTTAATTCTACCCGGCAGCAGCCCTTTGATCACGATATTCCTAACAGACCTTGCTCTAAAATATGGGCTCTTTGCAAAAAATCCATTCCCTTCCTAGCTCAAAACCTCTCCAAAGTTCCCATGGGAGGCAACAGCATCAATGCTGGAACTGATCACATTATGGGACAAACACCTATTATAGACAGGCTTGGTACTCAGAGCATTCTCCTTTTCTTCAGTAGTATGGGTTTAAAATTTTTTATTCAATTCTCCAAATGGGATACTCAAACCCAAAACTGGACTGGATGGCACTTTCCTAAAGTTCCTGCACACCTTGAAATGAACTTAGAAATTTTCAGATCTACCTCCATGGCTCTGCCCCTTTAAAAAAAGATAGCATTGACAGATTTCGATGGGACCCCTCTAGATCAACATTCACAATCAAAGCAGCCTATCAGCACCTTTGTAATGACCAATATCCAATACCTATCTGGCCATCATGGAAGGTTTTTTGGAAATCGAAAGCTATACCTAAGATCAAGTTTTTCATATGGCTCCTCTTGAAAGAAAAAATTTTAACCTCCGAAAATCTCAAAAAAAGAGGTGTAATAGGACCATCAATGTGCCCAAACTGCCAAAATGTTGAAGAGACGGTCCTACATCTCTTTATCGAGTGCCCCTCTGCTTCTCGTTGTTGGACTGAGCACACTTCATTTTTTCAGCCCTGCTGGACACATCACTCTATTGCTGATGTTCTCCGCTCTTGGAAAAATGGCTTCCCATGGGAAAAAAAAGAACAAAATTTTGAAGAGAGTTTGGGACACCCTCCCTTATGTGGCATTGTGGAACATTTGGCTTTTCAGGAATAGAAATATATTTAGGAATAAAGAGCCATCCTTCAGGAAAGTGTGCAGCAAAGCTTGGAGCCTCACCCTCGAAGCTATCTATGCCAAGAACAATAGTATCGATCACAGTGAACTTTGGGCAGAGGAAAGGACCTTCCTGGGTGATCTACTAGCTCGAAACAGCAGCAGAAACCCCCCTCCTAAACATCCCTACAGAACAGAAGCAAGCTGGAAGATCAGACTTAAAGAGGAGGACTTCGCCATTTGGATAAAGATCAGTGCTAAACCCTCTCTCTTCTTTGATGGAGCTTCAAAATCCAATCTGGGAAATGCAGGGGCGAGGGGCATCATCAGGAGTGGAAATGGCATCACTCTCACACCTTTCGAATGGGGTCTTAGCATTCTCTCCAATAACAGAGCAGAGGCCTTAGCCCTCCTTCAAGGCTTGCTTCAGTTGAAAAAGATTATATTCACAAATGCTATGATTTTCAGAGATTCCGCCATTATTATCAATCTAATGATCCATGACTGACCGGCTGCCAACATCGCTCTTCAGTAAACCATTAGTAGATGTCGTAATCTCTTGGATGATATGAAGGATGTTTCATTCTTCCATATTCTCCGATCTCACAACAGAGATGCTGATCTTCGGGCCAACAAAGCCTGTGCTTGTATCCCGGGGAAATTGCTTTGCAATGATTCTATAAATATTACTCCTCTGCCATGATTTTGACCCTGACTGCTGATTTTCTTATCTGGCCCCTCAGAAATTTCCTGCAATCTTTGTACTCTCACATCTTCCACTCTCATGATCTTATCTTCTTGGTTCTCCCCCCTAGCTACATTATTTCTCCTGCCCTCTCTTATTTATACCATCGCCTCCCGCTCCCTCTATCATTCCCCTCTTTCCTCCTCAAGCTTAGCTTATCTCCCTCCGCAGACCTCCTCTCCCTTCAATTTTTCATCGGGCTGTTGCTCCTTCGGGCCTCTACCCCTATGCTCAACGCCCTTTGCCTCTTCTCCTCTCGACCCTCGTCTGTTTTTCCTTGCTGCTGTATCTTTTTTTCTTCTTCTTAAAGCATATGCGCTATTATTGCGCTACTCTGCCTCTCCGGACTCTCCCTGCAAAGTCTGAGTGTGTTTTTATCAGTGACTTTGTGCAGTTTTGTACAAGTGTTTACAAGATCCGGCCCTTCTATAGAGCTTTTTATCAAGCTTTGTATCTCCATTCAACAGTTATCTCTGGTAGCATGGTGCGCAACGAAGAGTGTCTCCATTGTGCTGATCTTCAAGCTGAGCTTGAAAAAATCAGAGCACATCAAAAGATTATTGATGCAAAGATAAAAAATGAGGTAAAAATTTTGAATGATAAACATGAAGTAGATGTTAAAGTCTTTCTTACAAAGGTTTTCTCTCTCTAAAGTCAGTTTGAAAATCTCTCAAATCGATGTTCTCATGTCGAAGAATCGGTGCAAATTTTGAAATACATGCTAGAGAAACGAACCGCCCCAAGCTCTAGTTCTAACAAATTCAGGAATGCTGGCAATGAAGACAATCCTAAGGACTCTACAGCCCGCCATATCAGCCATATCAATATTGACTAAAACTGCTCCCCATTACTACACATGTCTTTCAAATTTGCTTATCTTTTGTCTCAGTTCATCTGCATATATGCTTTATCTGTATTCCAGTTTTTTTTTATTACTAGAAACACAGGAAATATAGCATATAGTTGTAGCTATTTCCTCCACTACTCTACAAACAGTCTAACATGTAATCTTGAAGTCACCATTCCTTATTTTTGAAATACAAAATAGCAACTGATTGTGTTAAAAAAAAACCTCTTGTATGTATGAAGTTAAATAAATATAGTAAAATTAAAATTAATTGTGTAAATTTCAACTTTGTATGTATGAAGTTACACAAATATAATAAAATAAATTAATTGTGTAAATTTCAATATATTTTAAGTAAAATTAATTATGTAAATTTCAATATATTTTAAATGTTAATATTATGAATCATGATTGATGGAGTTTGAATTTTATATTTATCAAAACTACTTAGACAAACACATCGTCTAAATTTTGAATCAAACATATAATCTTTATTTTAATACCTAATTATGGTATTAAATGAAAAAAATTAAGGGAAAATAAAATAAAAGTAAAAACAAAAACTATTTAAATTTACACAAAATAAATTTTAATTATTATAAAACTTCCATCTGTTAACCTTACATATTTGGAAATTTGAATTTCATGCTTTTGTGTTGTTTAATAAAATAAATTGAAACGAAATAAATTTGAAGTAAATCTATATTATGAATAAAATTATAAGTAAAACTATAAATAAATGAACACGTATTTTATAATTCTCATATAAAAAGATATGTTTAAATACAATTATAAATGGAACGCATTCGTTCGACTTTTAATATTCAATGTAATATTTGTCTGTTAATGCTATGAGAGGTGCTGGATCGTAGGTGTCATTAGTAGCAGGAAGATCCACATGTGTTTCCTAAAGACGAGATCATGATGGTGGTAATGCTTGTCATGTCGTAGATTCATTTCACACCTCGTCTTCTGGTGAAACGGTTGATGGAAGAGTTGTTTGTTCATGGTCCTAGTGATCGTGCTATCTGTTGTTTCCCTATGCCTTTCTGTAGAGCATTGTTGGAATGGAGGAGGTTTCCCTGAATTGTTGACTACTATGTGAACTCCTAAATTTCCTCCACCTTGTCAAATAGTCGGGCCACATCCTCAGAGCTTGAGACATCAGATCTCATGGCAATGGCTGCCATGTGACCAAGGGATAAGTTGATAGCAGAGGCGATATGTTCTGCTTTTTTCTGCGTTGTTCAGGTATTTGACCACAACATTTGCACTGTCGACAGTCATGTGAGAAACCTATATCACTATGCAAATTCCTTTTAATAGATTCAGAAAATATATTACCGTTATTTGTTGTAAAATCCCTATACATGTCATTTGCAATTTTAAAGAACAAGAGAAACCATAAATTTAGTCAAATATGGCTTGATTTATATTGCATGAATCTATTGCAAAGAAGTAAGAAACTAAAAAAATATGGTGTAATTGTAAAAAGTTATCGATTTGCTGCTAAAAGCGGAGAGTACATGGTGGCTGTAAAATTATTTTAAAGTGGCCTGTGAAGTACTCCAGAGCTTCCATAGTCTAATAAAAATTGTCTTGAAATCCTAAAACCTCGCAGGAATGATAATAGCGAAATCGGTATGGTGTAATAAATAAAATTTCTAGAAAATTTTAAATCCTAAAACTTTCGCAAGAATGACAATAGTGAAATCGGTGATAATTAAGAAATCGGTGAAGTACTCCAGGGCTTCCATAGTGTAATAAAAAAAATTTCTAGAAAATTTGAAATAACACTTATTGGCAAAGACTAAAAAACGTGTATACTATGTTTATTACATTTGAATGCGTTGTTTATAGATTAGAGAATTTAAACTCTCAAGACAACTTTATAAATATATAAATATAGTCCTTATAATACTTTTTTTTTTGTTATGTTTGAAATTTTATTACATTTTTAACAAAAGTTTATATATAAACTATTTAATTTTTAAATTTTTTAAAAATATATATTTTTCAAATATTTTGAATTTTTTAATGAATTTACCATATTTAATCTCAAATTTATTTAATAAAACATTTTTTTTAGAACGATAGATTTGAATATATTTTATTTTTATGTGAAACATTAAATTGTATACCATTTTAATTGTATTTTAATTATCACACTTCATAATAAAATGAATATTTTTCTTTTCTCCTAAAACTCTTTTTAACCAAATAGATTTATATATAACACAACATAAAACTCCATGCTCAATATTAAAATGAAAATGTAATTTAGGTTCACATCAAAAACATAATTTGCAGTGGATATTCTATTATAAAAGTCCTCTACCTAATTTGAATGAGAGGTGAATATCAACACAACATATGAATTGCTAGTGTATTTAATGCCAAAATTCAATGTCTATTTGATATAGTGTGGCACTTTTCTTTTTTTTAAATTTTCATTCATATAAATTTGGTAATTAGATTTACCAGATAAAGTATGTCTAGTTAGAATTAGATATTTTAAACCTATAATTTAAGTTTCTCTCATCAATACCAAATTTTATATTCTAATGTAATGGTGGATAAATGGTGGAAACTACTAATGGTGAATTTTCTTAATAGCACTAGTATTACAATAAGAAAGGCATAAATGGGAGTAAATGTATACATAATATGATTCAATATTAAACTTCTTGATGTAGGAACATGAGATTGAGCTCGAGATGAAGAAATGGAGTCGAGCTTAACAATGTGGTGGACTAGCCGCATGTTAATGCTAGCAATTTTTTTTTTTTTTTTGTTAGAGTTTGAATATTTACTTAAGAGTAGGATTGGAGTAAGTCGAAAAGTCTAAAAAATTCATAAGTTATAACTCATTTTAATAATTAGCTCACAAAGTGCCTTTTCGACTTCCCTCATTTGGAGAGAAGGGGAAACGAACCATTTTTTGAAATTGTGAATAAAATAGCCATTGAAATAGAGGAGGGGCAACTCTTCTCCTGCCTCCGAGTATGTATGTTGAGGGGAATAAAAGAAATTTTATGCAACTGTGTATTATTCATAAAATCTATGTTTTTCTTCTCTGTTTTCAAATCGAACTGTGTGTGCATTTACTTAAGTTTCAAAATAATTCATTGTGACCATTTTTTAAATGTCTTATGATCTCAAACTCGACTCTAAGTTGTGAATACTTGTGCATATTCCACTTATGGAGACCCTTAAAACTATTTCGCAACACCTTTGTGATTTTACAATATATGACACGCCCTTTTGATTGGAATGTGAATCATTAGTGAGCAGAAGTGTAATCATTGACAAGGAGAGGTGGGAGGAGAACATTCCTTAAGTTGGGAGATAGGTTATACCGTGGAGGAATTGATTTTGTAGAGGACCAAGTCATTTCACCCTTCAAAATTTGAAAAAAAAGTTTTTTAGAGCGCTTCGAAAGCATTTCGTAACACCTACAAGTTTTTAAAATAGTGCTATGTAATAGCGCCTATAGCCAGAATTTTCTGCATTGTGTTTTTTCATCTAATTTTCCTTTTTTCCTACCCATTTCGATCATTTTTTGGTATCAGAGCCATGTATGACATTGGGTGTTGTCTAAGGCATAGGGGGATGGAAATGTGAGAAAGAAGAGGACGAGTTTGAGGAGGGATACTAGTGACTAATGTAGAACTCTAAGAATAGATACAGAGGCTACAAGCTCGTTTAGATGCCATGGAGGCAAGTAGGAAGTGAGATACTGAGACTGGAGATGAAAACAGATTGGAGGAGGAAGCTAGAGTAGAAAGAGTAGCACCTTTGCATGAAGCTCCAAAAGTTAAACTCTTGAGGTCAATGTTAAGCTCGAGCTCAATACCAAAACCTGATTTTTCTACCTATGATGGAAGCCTGGTAGATGAGAATTTGATGGATTGGATCAGTGAATTAGACAAGTATTTTGAGAATGAGGATATTTAAGAAGACATGCAGGTAAAAAAAATTGTAACCAGGTTGAAAGGCCATGTTGCATTGTGGTGGGAAAATGTGCAAACTGAAAGGAGGAAACAAGGGAAACCATTGATAAAGATTTGTGACTAGATGGTACTGAAGATGAAGGGAAAGCTTTTTTCAAAGGACTATTGGAAATCCCTCTACAGGAAGGTGCATAACCTAAAGAAAAGTTTGTTAACATACTAAGAGTATATCGAGGAGTTTTACAAGGTGAATTTGAGGGCAGGTTATGTAGAAGACACCCTGGAGAAAATAACAAGTACATCAATGGTTTGAAGATAGAGATTCAAGATGAAATCAACATGCTTTCTCCTAGGATGATGGAAAAATCATATCATTTTTCCTTAACGGAAGAAAAGAATATAAAATGGAAGCAAAATTCAAGTAGAGGCTGTGATTTTTCTAGAGGAAAAGGATAGATAGATGGAAGGGGGGAAAATTCAGCTCAAAATAATGATGCAAGTAACACAAGGAAGCAAGGAAAAAAAGAGAAAGAAGGTGACTCCATAGGAGGAAGACCATACAGAAGAGGTATAGGTAGAGGAAGAGGCAGAGAGACTATCTATCGGTGTTACAAATGTGGGAAGTTGGGTCAAAGATCTTTTTAGTGTCCTAATTGTTAGACCCATGTATTTCACAGTATCACTAGGTAACTGATTATTTCTCATATCTCTCATTTTTAAAATGATATTCCATGGTTGTCATTTATTTTTAGAAAAGAAGGGAAATCCCGACTGTCAAGAGCTTCAAAGGAATCAATCTTCCTTTCAATTCAGTAGAAGGAAGAAATTGTTCTTGATAATGTGTGATGGTGATCAAATTTCTTTTCTGCCCTCATTCCATTTCATTCACCCTCTTTTCCCCTAATATTCTCCATATTCTAAAGTTCTACACCTTATTTCTTTCAAACCCCTTATTTAACTATTAAAATTCAAATTTTATAGTTAAAAAAGAGCAGCTCCACCCACCCACTAAAATTCATATCATATAAGACTTACCACTTACAACAGCTCCACTTGCCCATTGAACAAACGCGTTATACAACACTATACCATAAACCTTACCTATTGCCCGCACTTTGCACCCTGCAAGTTTTAACCTTTTCTTCTTAACTCATCGCCAAAACATAAAACTCTACCAATATGATTTGGTGGGACCCAACTTCCAACCTTTATACATTACAGAATCTGCATGCAAAACTTTGTAGTCAGTGTTTTCCTTACCTTTCGCCTTTTCGCGCTTTCCAGCATCTAGCGCGCCACATTTCGCACTTCAGACATTTTACAACTTACCTTTTAAGCGTCTGCAAGTTAAATGTTTTAACTTGCGATATAACCATCGCATAGCACACATCACATGTTTTAAAAGTTAAGTGCAAAAGGTTTGAGTTATAATCGCCGAAGTGCGATATGCGATGCGGTGGGACCCAATCGCAAATTGCAAATCACAAAGTTTAAAGAATAAGTGTGGAGGTAATTGTTAAATTCGTCGAAGTGCGATATGTGATGACGGTCGGACTTGATCGCAATTGCAAATCGCAAATTTTAAAGAATAATTGTGGAGGTAAGTGTTAAATTCGCCGAAGTGCGATATGTGATGATGTGGCAAGGTGACATGGCAAGATGACATGGCAGTGATGTGGCAAGTGATGTGGCAAGGTGACATGGCAGATGACATGGCCCTGACCCCACATATCCCAGTTGATTTATGATGATGTGGCAAGGTGATGTGGCAAGGTGACATGGCATATGACATGGCAGTGACGTGGCAGATGACGTGGCCCTGGCCCGTATACCACACATCGCAAGTTTTAAAGGTTAAGTGCCAAGGGTAAGCGTTATAATCGTTGAAGTGCGATGTGCGATGCGATGGGGCCCAATCAAAAATCGAAAATCACAATTTTTAAAGGATAATCGTGGGAGGAAAGTGATAAAGTTGCCGAAGTGCGATGCTAGGTTGGACCCTATCGCATAGCGCACATCACAAGTTTTAAAAGTTAAGTGCTAAGGAAAAGTTAAAGACAACAAAATGCAAAATGAAATATTGGCACGAACGTGATGTGGTTCCAAGATTAAATCTAAAGGATTTCAAGTCCAGGCTTATGTGGTTTTTGTGCCATTTTATGAATAAATAGGCAAAACACAGCAGAAAGACTTGTGGTAGAATAAGACCCGACAAGGAGAAAAAGGCAGGGTGAGGCTGAATGTCACAAGGAAATAGGCAGAAAATGTTGATTCAAGTGTTTTGTGATATAACAGAAGAAACCAAAGGGGCAACGAACACATCAACGCAACTATTGATCCAACCACCTCATCAATTTAGTAATCCCACAACGGTTTTCTGGAGATGAAGAGCCAAGGTGTCAAAGCTTCCCTTGCCTCTTCGGCATCACACTAGCTAGATCCTGATCATTGAAAAATGAATAAAGGACTGCTAAAAACCACTGTTGAAGGCCAAGCTCATCTTATCACCACTTGCATGTTTCCACTTGTCCATTTTTTGCTTGGATGTAATCACTACAATAGACAAATTAACTGACTTAAGTTTTCTATAAATATTGCATACATTAGCAGTATGAAATGGGGCCCAGAAGGGGAAAAACCATTGTAATAAACTCAACTAGTTGTAAGCACTCTCTATTGAATGAATGAAAGATGGTGTTGTTTTCCATATTCTTGTGTTATGATCTGTGGTGAAGTGTTTTCACATGTAATTTTTTATTCTCCCGTTTTCGCATATTGTTGTTCTTTCTCTACTGCAGATAGAAATTTTTATGTAGGATTTACCATGGCATACCCTGCTTAGTCTTGAAACAATATTTTATGTTTTCCTCTGAGACCGAAAATTAGAATTCAAAGACGGTCTACTCTGCATTCCCATTGACCCTTAACCTCCTCCTCTTTTCCATTTCATAAGCCGTTAATATCCATTGACATGGCTAGCTTTCCTGGTTTCACTTGACCTCAGTTGTTCATCCATTTGAATTTGTCTGCACCTGTTTGACTCTATAGCCTAATAGCTCCCTTCTGCTGCCTCAACCAAATATTCAAACAAACCCCTATGCACTAATAGCTAGCCTAAAATTTCCTTATAAAAAAAGCTATATCTAATAGAGAGAGCCCTCTCTGAATCTAGGAAGGCTAGGTCCTGGATTACAAAGCATTTTGATGTTTCCCTCCCTTGTTCTGTCTACAGCCTTCGTAATTACGGAGTGATAACACTAATAATGAGAAAGTTAGGCAGAGATATGCATATGTATCTCAGCCAAAAGCAGAAAAAGCACATGCACCTGTGGTAGAAACCATCCAAGGAGAATATTGAACCAACACAAAAAAAACCTTGTTTAGGATTGTTTTCAAGGGCATGGGAAAGTGCTTCAAAGTGGTGATCGACAGTGGATGCACTGATAATCTAGTTTCCACGAAAATGGTGGAAAAAATCAGACTGAAAAGTTTGAAGCACCCAACACCAATATAAAGTTTCATGGTTGTAGAAAGGTCACCAATTGTTGGTAAGTGAGCAGAGCGAAGTGGAGTTCTAGATAGTTAGATATAAGGATAAGATAGTTTGTGACATCATGACAATGTATATATGCCACCTCCTTTTGGATCAACCTAAGAATTTTGACAGGAAAGTGGTGAATGTTAGAGAGAACAACACATACAAGTTTGAAAATGATGGTATCAAGCATACTCTTGTACCATTAAAGGAGGAGATTTAAATTGGGACAAGAAGTTCAAAAGTGTTTCTATTAGGAGGAAAAGAATTTCTACAACAAATGGAGAAAGAAGAGGTCAAATCTGTGGTGATATGAAAACCAAAGGGAATACTTCTGCACACTAAAATTGTAGATTTACCTGTTGAAATTCAAGAGATGTTGCATCAGTTTAGTGATATCGTAGTAGATGATTTGTCAAGTGAGATTCCACCTAAGAGAAATATCAACCATCACATAGACTTGATACTAGGAGCAAGCCTTCTGAATAAAGTTTCCTATCGAATGAAACCCAAGGAGAATGAGGAAATAAAGAAATATGTTCAAGGACTTCTAGACAAAGGTTTGATAAGGGAGAGCTTGATTCCATGCATTGTCCCTTCAGTACTTAGTCCAAAGAAAGATGGAGAATGGAGGATGTGCACATATTTCAGAGAAATAAGAAAAATTACAATTAAGTACAGATTTTTGTTGCCATAGATGGACGAAATGATGGATTTCTTGAGTGGAGAATCCTACTTTTCAAATTTTATTTGAAGAGTAGTTACCATAAAATCCATATTAGAGAAGGGGATGAGTGGAAGACATGTTTCAAGAAAAATATTGTACTACATGAATGCCTAGTATGCCATTTGGACTGCCAAATGCACCAAATAATTTCATGCATTTTATGAATGAGGTCTTGAAGGAGTTTGTCGGTAAGTTGGTTATTGTTTATTTGTATGATATTTTTATTTTCATTCGAACAAGGGAAGAACACCTTAGGCATATAAGGTATGTTCTATAAAGGTTGCGACAAGAGAAATTGTTGATTAACTTGAAGAAATGTACCTTCCTGAGGTCTGAGTTGGTATATTTAGGATTTTTCATTTCAAAGGATGGACTAAAAATGGATCCAAAGAAAATAGAGGCGATTGTTAGTTGGCCTTCACCTAAGAACATTTTTTAATTTAGGAGATGCCATGGCTTAGGTATATTTTATCGAAATTTCATCAAGAACTTTAGTGGTATTTGTGCACCCATCATTGAAATAATCAAGAAATATAGACTGCCATTTTGTTGGACAGCAACAACAAAGAAAAATTTCTAGCTATTGAAGAGGAAGATCATTGAGAAACTAGTGTTGAAACAACCTGAATTAAATCAACTTTTCCAAGTCAAATGTGATGCCAACGAAACAACCATTGGAGTAGTATTGAGTCAAAAAGGTAAACTTGTTACATATTTCAGCAAGAAGTTTAATGATTGAAAATAGAAAAATCCTCTTATGACAAGGAATTATATGTGGTCGTTCAAGCTTTGAAGTATTGGAGACATTATTTGATACCCTGGGAATTTGTACTATTCTTTGAAAATTATTCATTACAATATATAATGAAGCAACACACGTTGAACCATAAACATGTCAAGTTGGTGGAATTCATACAAAGTTTCACCTTTGTTCTAAAGCATGTGAGTGGGAAAGAAAACAAGATAGTTGATGCTTTGAGAAGGGGGAGTTTGATCACGCAGGAGTGTCATGTACAGATTTTTGGCTTTGATTATTTGAAGGAATTTTATGAGGATGTTGCTTATTTTTTAGAATCGTTTGAAGCATGTAAGAACCCCATGAGCAGAGATAACAACCCATGGAAGCAATTTATGTTGCCAAATGGTTTGTTGTTCAAGAACAATCGATTATGCATTCCTAGTTCCTCAATGAGAAAGTAGCTGGTACAAGAAAAACACAATGTAGGATTGGTGGGGAATTTTGGTGTGAATAAGACACTTGGGCGACTACAAGATTTTTATTTCTGGCCAAAGATAAGGGCAGATGTGCAGAAATATGTAAGCAAATGTAGAGTGTATCAACATGCGAAAGAGAGGAGTTAAAATGTTGGACTATATACTCCTTTTCCCATTCCCAACATTCCATGGGACTTAGTGTGTATGAATTTTGTATTTGGGTTTACCAAGGACAAAGCGAGGTAAGGACTCCATACTTGTAGTTGTGGACAAATTTACCAATATGGCTCATTTTTATCCCATGTTGAAAGACTAGTGATGTTACGCATGTGGCTCATTATTTTTTCAATGAGATTGTTTGATTGTATGGATTACCAAAGAGTATAATATTTGACAGGGACACGAGGTTCACAGGGCATTTTTGGAGGACCTTGTGGAAGAAGCTTGGAAAAAAATTTAACTTCATCTCATGGAAATGGTCATAGATGAATGACTAAATTAACGTAGTTGAATCCCAAAAATGATATCTCATATAATGCACTGCGTAAACCCCTCATACTTAAAATACTAAGAGTAAAGGGATCTCTTCTTAAATGGTTCATGAGGCACAATAGTTGCTAAGGTTTTGCAAATGGGGTAGCAAGCTAAGTGGGCTTGATTGTGGGGAAAACTCCACAGTTAAGCGCGCTTGAGCCAGAGGAGTTCTGGGATGGGTGACCTCCCGGGAAGTTCTGGCTACCGGGTGCAAGCCCCGGAAGTGATGATTGACGCTATGTGATTCATTTCACTAGTTTCAATCCCACTTCTTCACCCCTGTGAGCATCACCTGATGCAATGATTGCTAAGTGGACTATTAAAAAATCATGAGAAATTAGTCAGTTACGACTACCTCTCATGGAAATGGTCATAGATGAATGACTAAATTAACGTAGTTGAATCCCAAAAATGATATCTCATATAATGCACTGCGTAAACCCCTCATACTTAAAATACTAAGAGTAAAGGGATCTTCGAATGGTTCATGAGGCACAATAGTTGCTAAGGTTTTGCAAATGGGGTAGCAAGCTAAGTGGGCTTGATTGTGGGGAAAATCCGGGCGAAGCGCGCTTGAGCCAGAGGAGTTCGGGATGGGTGACCTCTGTAGTTCGGCTACCGGCAAGCTCCAAGTGATGATTGATGCTATGTGATTCATTTCACTAGTTTCAATCCCACTTCTTCACCCCCGTGAGCATCACCCGATGAAATGAGTGCTAAGTGGACTATTCAAAAATCATGAGAAATTAGTCAGTTACGACTACCTCTCATGGAAATGGTCATAGATGAATGACTAAATTAACGTAGTTGAATCCCAAAAATGATATCTCATATAATGCACTGCGTAAACCCCTCATACTTAAAATACTAAGAGTAAAGGGATCTCTTCTTGAATGGATCTCAACTTATAATCCATAATCTAATGGGAAAACTGAATTTGTGAATAAGAGTCTCAGAAACGTATTGAGGATCATTTTGAGTGAGTGTCCAAAGAAGTGGGATCATGTGTTAGATCAAGCTAAGTTTGCATACAATGATTCACCAAATAGGAGCATAGGGAAGATTCTATTTCATATCTTGTATGGAATGCATCCTAGAGGATTTTTTGAATTGAGACGTTTGGAAAAAACTGAGCAGATGAGTGTTGATGGGTAATATTTTACAACAACAATAAGTGAATTACATGAACAGATAAAATAAAAGCTACAAGACAGCAGCTACAAGTACAAACAAAGAGAATATTTATGAAGAATAGAGGTGAAATTTGAGGTATGGGACATGGTCTTAGCCCACCTGAGGAAGGAAAGATTCTTAAGAGGATAATATAACAAACTCAAGATGAAGAAAAGTAGGACCTTGCAGGACACTCAAGATTTTTTCTACAAATGCTTATGAATTTGAGTTACCTATGGGCATAGTTATCTCGCCTATTTTCAACGTGGATGATTTTATCCTTATAAATTTGATGATGAAGGTGCCACTACAACAAATGAGGCTTGTGGAGAAATCAATGAACAAATATGGATGAAGCAGATGCCTATGAAAAAGGGTTCAGAGGCTGAAATAATTTTGGATGCTATAGTTGCAAAGCACAATAGCGGGAAAGAGTATCTGGAATTTTTGGTGAAGTGGAAGGTCGATCTTTTGATGGAGGATTCTACATGGATGAGTGTTATAAATATATAGAAGGAAGGTTTCTCTGTAGAGGACCTTATGAGCAAGAGTTCATGAATTTCTTTTCCTTGACAGGGAGTCTGATGTAGAAGCATTAGATTGAGCTCGAGATGAAGAAATGGAGTGGAGCTTAAAAATATGGTGGACTAGCCACGTGTTTATTCTAGCAAATCATTTTGTTGTTTTGTTAGAGTCTAAATATTTACTTTAAGAGTAGGATTGGAGTAAGTCGAAAAGTCTAAAAATTTCAGGAGTTATTTCTCATTTTAATAATTAGCTCACAAAATGTCTTTTCAACTTCCCTCGTTTGGAGAGAAGAGGAAAGAAACCATTTATTGAAGTTGTAAATAAAATAGGCATTGAATATCAGGAGGGGAAGCTCTTCTCCTACCTCTGAGTATGTATGTTGAGGTGAATGAAATAAATTTTATGCAACCAAGTGTATTATTCATCAAATTTGTGTTTTTCTTCTTTGGTTTCCAATCAAATTGTGTGTGCATTTACTTAAGTTTTAAAATAATTCATTGTGACCATTTGTAAAATGTCTTATGTTTTTAGACTTGAATTTGAGCTATGATTACTTGTGCATATTCCACTTACAGAGACCCTTCAAAATATTTCACAATGCCTTTGTGATTTTGCGGGAAATGACACACCCTTTTGATTAGAATACATAATATTATTGAGAGCGAGTGTAACCTTTGATGAGGAGAGGTGCAAGGAGAACATTCCCTAAGTTCAGAGACAAGTAGACCATGGAGGAATAAAATTTGTAGAGGACGGAGTCGCTTCACCTTCAAAAATTCAAAAACATAGTTTTTAAGGGTTCTATGAAAACATTGCGTATTGCCTACAGCCAGAATTTTTTGCATTGTGTTCTACCCATGTTATCAAGGCCCATATGTGAAATGAGTTGGAATGGATATATATACATATATATATATATATATATATCCATTTTACATGAACATGTGATTTAGGAATATGAATGTATTGGGGTTATCTAGGGAAGGTTCTCTTATAATTTAAAAATATATTACATAATCTATTTCTAATATATCTGTATAGTTATGCTCCATGCTCACATTTTGTATAGGTTGTATGTACTCTACTTTATTTTGTTATTTTTAGAATTTGGTACATAAGTTGGCATTTAAGTAAATAAACATTGTGTTAGGCTTCTTCAAATGAGACATCTTACCATTTTCACTTCAATATATTTTTGAGAATTTTAAGGGTGTAAAATTTTTACGGACAATAAAGGACATATTGAAGTACATTGTGTTTAAGATAACAAATTTTGATTCACTATACTTTTGTAATTGCAAGTTGTAGAAGTTAGGTTTTTTTTATGAGTCTTAAAACTAGCCACAAATAGATAGATTGAGTAAAATATCCTCATTATCAAGCTCTAAATTGAATTCCACCAATGATATTGGAAGGAATATAGATCATGCCATTTTTAGACTTAGTTTTAGACCTCAAATAGAAGTACTAGTTCTTTTAACATGACCATAACTTTCTATTAGAGGGTCAAAATTTAATGAGATCACTAGGAACTTGAAGATAACATTATATAGTAAATCTTGTAAAAAAATTAGCAATAGAGTATGAACATTTGTGAAGTTGTAGGAACTTGAATATCAGCTAGTAGGATAGTCTCTAAATTATGGTCTTAAAATATACGTTAGATTAAAATTATCATATTATTTTATTAAGATGACTTAAAGTGCCTCAATAGCATTATATTTGATTAGGATGTCTTAAAGTGATTCAAAAACCATTGAAAAGAGAAAACATATGACAATTAAATGGGAAAAAGGATAATAATGTTAATTTTAGGATAGTTAGGTGGGAAGTTGAATGCTTTGGTTAGAGGTTAAGTAATAACTAGTGACAATACTAAATTTAGAGGAGGTGAATATGAGGTTGATCCATCAAAATGAATGAGAGTGGCAATGAAAAATTATAGAATTCCTTTTGATTTAGGTTTTAATTTTTATGGAGGACCTAAAATATGGTGATATATATTTCATAGAGATATTACAAAACACTCTACATAGTATGAATTTGAAAAAATATTTTCAAATAGATAGATCTAGGAGGAAAATAGTACAATTTCAAATGAATTAAAAAATAAAGAGTAAAATTCATATTTGTAAAAAAAATGATGAATTACACGAAGAGCTCAAGAAGAAGGGTGATCAATTCTCCAAGATGCATGTCTTTAATGAATAACTCATTAAGGATGTTAAGAAATTAAAGTAAATAAATTACCAAATGCAAGAAATATGAAGAAATATGTAGATTATGAAACCATATTCAAACATTTCTTAACGATGATAAGAAATTGAAAGAATGAAAGAAGCATTTTGAAAATCAAGAAAAAAGTAAAGAGCTTAGATGAAGGGACTACCAAAAAAATCTAAAGTGGAACTTTTGCAAGAAGGTTAGAAAATTACTAAGTATATAAGCAAATCATAGATGAAATCTAAAATTGAAGAAGAATAAAAGGATGTGACGGATATGATAAATCTTCAGTTTCAAAAAGTGAGGATAAAGATCATTCAAGAGGTCACCAGAAAATTTTGAAGAAGTTGGGATGTAGTTTGAGGACGTACATATCAAATATGATGGTATTCTCTCAAAAGTAACCTTAATCAAATATTAAGAATGAAGGATAGTAAATGCTATTTTTTTTAGAAGAAGACTAATGATATGAGTATGTAAAATTAATTACCAAGAAATATTTTTTTTTAATTACCAAGAAATATTTTAAGACAAGAAAATCAACATCACCATTATGAAGGAAGAAGATGGAATCATCAGTGCTATTGTTGGAACAAAGAATCACAAACCATGATTTGACAAGATTTTATCAAAGACCAATGACTACGAGAAGTTAGAGAAGTCACAACAATAGTACATGGAATCAAAGGAAAAATAATTATGGCACAAGTAAGGATATAGATTTAAAATAATTGAATTGATGGATTATTCCAACAAGAAAAATATAATGAATCCTATTATTTAATTTCATCACACATAAAACCCTTAAATGCAAATTTTTTTTTTCCAAAAAAAGTATTATGATATGACCCCAAAAGAAACATTTATTGAAATAGATATATGTCAAATAAAGATCATATAATAAAAAGTTCACATGTGTAATGAGTATGAAGTTAATAAAATTCTTATAAACAAGTGCTACATAGTAGTAGTCCGTGTAGCTTAGTTTGAATATAGCTAAATTAAAGTAAAAACATTGAATTCAAGTTAGTGTTAAGGTTTAGGATCCAATCAATTCAGATTTTCCTAATTGGTAAGTTGTGGTATTTTGTTAATTGTAGTTCGTATTGTGGTGGTAGAATCCAATCCTACCCAACCATAACAATAATGTTTTATTAGTCCCAAACATAGCATGGATTATAAAAATCAATTTCCATGAACATTTTCAAAAATTATAAATGATTTTTAAAAATATATTAGATTTTCTATAGTTCATTATATTGTTTTGCAAAATTAAATAATTATAAGAATATTATAATTAAAGAAAACTGTTTTCTTTTATTTTATTTAAAAAAGATTAAATAAAAAATTATTGATTGCTTGAAACATATGAAAAAAGTAATTAAGCAATTGTAGTTGAATATTAAATAATATTAATAATAACAATAAATAGAAAACAAAATGTATTTTTAATTAGAAATTAGAAATGTATTTTTAATTTAAAAACAAAATTTCGTTTTAAAAAATGTACTTGAAATTAAAAACTAAAAATGTAGTTTTAATTAAAAAAAATATGAAAATAAATTAGTTTGCATCAGCTAAGTTTTACATCATGATTTATATACCTACACGTGGCACATATAACATCATAAACATACATTATGGAGTTGATATTAGGCATAGGCAGCATATAGGAGACACAACAATAAATATTTGAATATGAATTTAATTAAATGTAAAGTGTTATTATTTTCTGAATTGTCATTTTTATCTAATATTGGAGATAGTTTTCCTCCTTGATTTGCTCGCAATGAGTAAAGTTGCCCGTAAGAAACAAGGTCTGCTTGCAGAAGCAGTCCCTATCGGCTCTGGGTCTCAGAAAAACCAAGCATAACATTCATTACCTAGAATATTTGGATATATATAAAATGATTGTTTAGCATAAACATCCAGAACTAGAAAACATTGACCTTGATACCCCACCTGATGTGCTCATTACTGTAACTTGATATAGTTAATACTTGTTGCATCTATACATATTTTATAGCTTCTTTTTTCTAATATTTTCCCTGTATTTAATTGTCTTATGGGATTCACAAATGTAGTTCACAAGAAAGCATCTGGAATCTATCATGGCTAAACAAAGATATGGATTGGGCATTTAGCTTGTCCAGTAAGAAATTGGGTGATAGTCAATGAAAAACACAATGACCTCATTGATCTGGGTTAATCTAAAATTCTGGGATAAGAGGATTAGTCTAAAATTCTGGTATATGACTCTTATCAAGATTGTGTATATTGATATATATATTCTAGCTTATTCACTAAAACAAATAGTGTCATATCTAATAATTTGCACATGTGTACAGGTTTTGTTGAGAGGCCAGTTTATTTTGGAAAGTAATCAATTAGCTTGTCCACTAAATATTTTGTTTCAGTTATGATTGGAATCAATTAATTGGTTAAGATTGTTGTCACCTTCAGAAGTATCTCTATTACATCAGCAATGTTTATGGAAAGACAGGAAAAATGTCTTCTTCAATAAGAATACCAATATTCCCAGGAGGACACTATCACCATGGACAACTTGGTGAAGCTCCAAAGTGGGATCAGTGAACTAGTCCGGTGAATTGGGGGCCCTTATTGGTTTTGGGGTTTTTTTTGGATTCTTTCATATGTTGGAAGCAATCAGATAATAGATATAACTATCTCCTTCGTCCCAACTCCTATTTCTTGGCTTTATTTTTTCATCCCATATATTTTTTTCTCAGAACTGTTTTGTAGGAAATTTTTGAATGACACAGTCGTAGTAGTGATGATCTTTTTTTCAGAAGAAAAAAACGTTGTTTATATTAAAATATAAGCAGTACATAGTCTAAATATTCTCAAGCTGTTAGACCACAGCGAGAAAAGCAACATATATTGGCCAATTGAAGATTGCTCCCAATAGAGAGATAGAGCAGTGAATATAAGGATGGCCACCACATAGCAGGATAAGATCCTTCCTTTACATATAAGCTCAGCTTATGAAGCGAGCAGAAGGCACAACAGGAAAGATTCATCAAAGAAAAACATTTGAAATGAGCATATGATATGACAAATTATAAACTATAAATGGCAGATAAGATATAAAGAAAGATGTATCGAAGACGAGAGGATAGGATCCGGTCCAGCCCAGTTCTGATCTGACAAAGATGAGATGTAAATCTATAAAATTACGACCGGCTGATACTGAGAATCGCTGAAAGAGGGCATATTTGTAGGAAATTGATTTGTGCATATATAGCAAATAATGCCCATGGATCTATCCCAAAAAAGATAAGCGGCCTCGCTTGTATTTTAATGATCAGATCGCTTGCAAGAGAAATTTGTCTAATCAAGATTAAATAGAAGTAGCATTGATTGTCATGTGGATAAAAATATAAAAACAGGCTCGCTTGTAAATAAATCACACCGGCTCGCTTGTAGACTTGTCACAGACTCGCTTGTGGAATTGACTCTGGCTCGCTTGGTATTCTGTTGACCTGGCTCGCTTGATAAGGCACAGGAATATATATCTAATGCAACGAACATCTCGTACACAAATATGTAAACTGGCACGCTTGATAATAAATAAAACCAGCTTGCTTGTAGAGTTGTCACAGGCTTGCTTGTAGAAATGTCTCTGGCTCGCTTGATGTTCTGATAACCCGGCTCGCTTGATTTGGCAGAGGAAAATATATCATATGAAAAATTGCCACAGTCACAAAAATGTCGTAGCAAAATCGCCTCGGATACAAAATTTACATAGCAAAAACGTATTATGGAATCGGAATAGTAGTTTTCCAAAATGGATGGCCATCTCTAAACAGTTGAACCTGCATGATCCCAAAATCAGAGATTAAGCCTTTTTTTGAGAGCCCATCAGCCCTGGTGTTGTTTTCCCGATAGATGTGACTGATTGGAGACATATTGAGTAAGGACCATAATCTTCGAGCCCTGTACACCCATCCCTGTATATTTGGTCGCATCATAGCTGTGGTGTCAGTAATCCATCCAATAACAACTTGTGAATCCCCATATACATGTATATTCTGAAGTTGTAAGTAGGCAGCAAAACGAAGACCACCCCATAGAGCAATAATCTCCGCTTTGTTATTGGAGCCTTGACCACCATTCCAGTGAATATGGACCTGCTCCCTCTGTGATAATTTAATCCATGCGCCACATCCCATGACTCCATCCACACAAGCACCATCGAAATAAACAGCCGGGATTTCCATCTCATGTGGCTGAATGCGAGCGGAGCAATCTGATATAGTCATAATAGGAGAGGGGCGATCCTCCATCCATTTTAAAATAGCAGAGAAAATACAAGGAATCTGGAAAGGCACATTGTCAAATATCAGTTTGTTCCTCCCCAGCCATACCTCCCATATGAGGAAAAAAGGCAAAGATCTGAATTTTCCCCGCATCTTGTCCCATTCCATGGCAGCAGACATGAAATCATCTGGAGACCACGTTGGATCCATGAAGTGGGCAGAGAAGAGCCGCCACAAATTCACTATAATTGGACATCGAAAAAACAAGTGATCAATAGTCTCGAAATCTGAACAACATATCTGACATCTGAATGGTACAGAAAAACCTCTCTTAATCAAGTTTTCACCAGTGAGGATCTTGCCTTTCCAGACCAGCCATCCAAAGAGTACAATATTTGTAGGCATTTTCCTCCTCCAGAATGAATAGAAAGATGTAGACATCTGACCCTGATAAGAAACAATATTAAGGCATCTATAGATATCTTTGACAATAGGAATGCCCACATTCGTGGGACCATTCCAAACTATGGCGTCTCCCCCGGTATCCCAGCAGAATCTAGCAGCCCGAAAAGTGTCTCGAAGCAACTCCCATTCAGCAGCCTCCGGTTCCATCAAACCCAGTTGGAGAGCAGTTTTAAATTCTGGGGCGCCATAGGACCAAACCCGAATTGTCTGTGCAAGATAAAACATACCCCTGTGAGCAAGCCTATGAATGAGCTATGGAGACGGTCCAGCAAGTGGTGGGAAACCGATCATCGATTTGAATGTCATAGGGATACTGCCGCCATCCTGAAAAAGCCACGCCAGCCTATCCGACACATGGGTCAAAACCTTCTTGAAGCTGCACCAGATGACCGAGATAGAACGAGGGTGAGAGAATTGCATATAGAGGATTTGTTGTAGAATGTCACCCATGATGTATTTACTCCTAATGATAGCATTCCAAATGCCATTTTCGAGTATATCCCTCTAGAAAGACTTTATAAACAGTGCCTTATTGAAGATCCTTGTGTTGAAAATCCCCCAGCCATCATGTTCTTTTGACCTGCAGAGGCGCACAAGTTTGCAGAGGTGTATTTTGTGAGTCATCTGGGCATCACCCCACAGAAACTTAGCGATAATGCAGTTTATCATTCTAATAATGCTATCTAGAAGATAATATAAGTGTCCCCAATAAACCATCATTTGAGAGAGCATCGCTTGAATCATAATGAGCCTACCCCCCAAGGACAACCATCTATGTGTCCAACTAAAAATCCTTCTACGAAATTTGTCGATCAGCCACATCCAATCTTGGATTTTGTACCCACATGGTTTGATCTTGAAACCCAGATATGTAAAACCGATAGAAGCCTCTCTATAATCAACCCCCATAAAATCTGCAATAAAGGCGATCTCCCGTAGGTCTCCAAATTCATATATGATGAATGATTTTTTTTTGTTGATAGCCAGACCAATTTCTGATTCAAAACGAATAAACATAAGGTGAATGTAGAACCAGTGGTTCCTTTTCAGGTAACCGAATAACAATAGGTCATCAACAAATAAAGAGTGGGAGCATGAGACCGAATTGGAGAAAGAGAAACCCTTTGTATATCCATGCTGCACTGCATTGTGCATAATACAGCTGAAGCCATCCATAATTAGAATGAAGATTAGTGGAGACAACGCACAACCTTGTCGTTGACCACGTTCAGCAGCGAAAAAATGTGTAGGGATACCGTTGATAATAACTGCATAACGGACCGTGGATATGCAGGACATGATCCACCTAATAATCCTGATTGGAAGACCTACCTTCATGAGCACTAGCCTAATATAAGACCAGTCAATAGAGTCGTAGGCTTTATGTAGATCCACCTTCATCATAATAGCCTCCCTCTTCTCCATGTGAATGGAATGTAAGACTTCTTGTGCAATAGCCGTAGTGTCATGTATAGATCGGCCTTTAAGGAAGCCATATTGCTCTTTTGAGATATAGGTCGACAATATTCCCTTTAAACGCTCAGCAATAATCTTAGACGTGATCTTATAGAGAACATTACATAGAGCTATTGGCCTAAAATCAGCAAATGTTTGGGGGGCATCCATCTTAGGTATTAGGGCAATGAATGTGGAGTTTAGATTGGCCGGCATGAAATCCCTGATTCGAATGTGTTCCACGACCATAGTCAGCTCCTCACCCATCAAGTCAAAAAAGTGGATAAAGAATTCCGCGGGCCACCCATCAGGCCCCAAACATTTATCCTTAGAGAAGGATTTCAGGACCTTCAAAACTTCATTCCCTATAACAGCAGCATCCAATGAAGAAATAGCGTCAACATCAAAGAAACGATTAACATGTTCCAGCAGCCATACCTGATTATCTTTACTGATCCCGTCCTGTTTTGAGTAGAAAGATGAAAAGTGTGCAAGCGCCTCTTGTTGGATGTCATGGCTTGTATAGGCGACAGAGTCATCCGCCCTCTTAATACACCAAATGGTGTTCCTATTTTTCCGCCCATTTGCGCACTTATGGAAATATTTTGTGTTCTGATCCCCCTCAGCCAGCCATGTGATTCTGCTCTTCAGCCGCCAAGTGATCTCCTCAATCCTCAGTATTTCTCTTTTCCTTTCGCCCAGCCTCATAAGATTTTCCAATGTGTGCTCGTCGGGATAACACGTGAGGAAAGAAGAGATAATCGACTCCATTTGCCTCTGAATATCCATATATTCAGCCCTCAGTTTCAATTTCTTCTTTCGTTCCCATGACTTGGATGTAGCCTTTATTTTCTGCAGTATGTGATGAAAGAATTCCCATTCCCCAGAAAACGGCATATCACGATCAGCCCTCCAAATCCCTTCAACAATGCTGGTGTATTCAAAATCCTCAAGCCATATTTTGTTGAATTTTAAAGGACGTCCAGAAACAGTCTCAGTGCTAGACCATGTAAAAGTAATTGGCATATGATTCGAGATGTCGGAAACCAATACCATAGATCTGGGGTCCCCCATGAGATCCATTATTGAATCTTTAACCATCACCCTGTCAAGCCGTTTCCTTATGAAATTGTCACCCGCACACTTGTTTGTCCATGTGGGCGCAATTGGATGTGGTATTATATCCTTCAACCCATGAGTAAGGAAGAGATCATTTAAATACCCAGCCAGGGAATCCAGACGAGCACAGTTGCCCCAAATTTCATCAGCGTTTAATGTGGAGTTAAAGTCGCCCATCATTATGAGATTTGGGAGAGATAAGATACCCGCCAGCTGCATTCTGTTCCAGAAAACCGCCCTATTTGAATATGGAGCGTATATATTGATGAGATTAAAAATACCTTGTAGGCCTCTAAGCTGTCCAGTTAATAAAATACCCCCGAAGAAACTGAAAGCTTTGAAAGAAACATAATCTGGATTCCACATAGCAACCATACCCCCTGATCGGCCATTTGAAGAAATCGCGACCACTTGCCAGCCTTTTTGGATGTTTAGAAACAAATTAATAGCCTTCGAACGTTCGGACATAGTCTCCTGACCTAAAAAAATTATAGGATTCTTAGACATGAGAAATTCCTTCAGGCAATGGAATTTGGGGGCATCGCCCAAACCCCTTAGATTCAATGATATAATGTGAGTCATGGGGAAGATGGCCGAGGGTTGCTTGCTCTAAGCGCCCTAGAAGAGCTGTCAGGACCATCATATTTGGCAATGGGAACATCTGAGAGGCCCACATCATCATCGAAGAACAGTGATATAGACTTTAGCTTACCTTTATTCAGGCGACATGCAGCCTTTTCCTTCTTCTTGATAGAAATAATAGCAGTCGATAAACCAGTAGATTGTTTTACGGGTGAGGTGATGGGTTTGTCAAAGACTGTTAGAGCAGCCAGGTCAAGGTTGGGGTTCCCCGAAAGGGAGTCAATATCACTCCCGATAGAGTTCCTAGGAGATTCAGATAGATTAATAGGACCAGATTTGTCAGGAGGAGTATATGGAGACACAATATTTTTCCCATAGTCAAAAGTTTCATCTAACAATATACTAGTAGATGTACTCGATGACACCCCCCAGAGAACATGGACGGTTTATATGTAGGCGGGTAATTTGTAGGTGAATGATGACCTACAGATTGGATAGGAACCATAGGTTGTTTGTCGGCACCGATAAAGTTGGTCGGTGTCCCTTTAGTATATTTCTTCTGGCTCATATGAACAGAGTGTGTAATGGGGTTATTATCAAGAAAAGTTGAGTCTGTGGGAGCGAAGGAGGGACATGAGACCGGGGCATCAAGGTCATCCTGAATGTTAATGGGTTGTGAGAGGGCAGAGTTTGACACCTTATCTGTCTGTGATTCAAGAACTATATAAAGATTACGGCCAATAGATGGATGAATAGCAATATTAGAAGGAACCACAGAATCAGGAATAGAAAATTCGTATTGACCCTCTGCAGATTTATATGCTTCTTCATCAGTAGACGTATGAGCAGTATTACCTGTATGGGTGCCGCCCGCCGAGCCCGAAACTGCGTTGTGTTGACGGTTATCACCCGCCACCTTTAAGACCCAGATCTGCCCTAGCAATGCGCAGCCGAAATGGGTAGTGTTCCTTGATATGGCCAGTCTTGTGACATATTAGACACCGAAAAGGTATCCCCCAAAAATCAATACATTGACATTGCCGTCTATTGCTCCAGAGTAAATCAATGTCACCTGGAAGACCACCCACATAATCCATCTCAACAAGAAGCCAAGCAATCCTTTTATCAAATTCCCCCACAATGTTAGGGTCAATGTATTTGGTGGATCCAATTGAGTCTCCGATTGTCCGCAGCGCCTTGAGGATCTAGAATTCTAATGGCAGACCTGGTAGCTTGACCCAAACCACTCTACTTCGCGGAGCCTCTAGAACCGGGTTAAAGCCGAGATACCACGGAATGATTTGCATGAAGCTTCGACCACGAACCCATGTCCTGCCCGTGATTTTGAATACATCCTTCTCATCCATAAAATGGACGCTGAACCACCCATTGAGGAGCTTACTTACTTTGGGCGAGTAACCAATAATGGAGGTCCACTTCTGATCGACCCAAGAAGCTGTGTCAAAATCCTATCTATCAGGAAACACCCATCTACACATAACAGCCCTTCTCTGCAAGCTTTCCACTCTAATACTAAGATCTTCATAATCCAGGCTAACTTCTTTGATATCCATCTTATGTCTAAAGATGTTCCTCTTGCCACGAATGGCACCACGATGATTATGCCTTTTGGGCCATCGCAGTGTATTTACCTTAGAAGAAGAAAAATCCTTTAATGCTTGTTTGATTATAGCATCGTCCGCTTCAAAATCATAGGAAGGGGCGCAACCGCCACATTCGGCCTTATCAATCAGCGATGTCTCAAATCTGTTACCGCCCATTTTGAAATTACTTCAAAACCATGCCAGGAGTCACTTCATCTGCATGGGCAGAATGCCGCCATCTTATGGTGTCGTCAGCCCACCAACCACCCAGACCAAAATAGCTTATTCAAAGGACCAAGAATTCAACATATAAGACCATAAATGGCGATGAAACTAAAATAGAAAAGTCACATATCCCTATGGCATAATCCAGAATAATCCAGCATATGATCATTCATTCACGTGTACGTTGCACAAATACTACACCATAAAATGCCTGCAACCACCACTGAGCATCTCTGATCATCTGCATCTGCCCCAGATCATACCCGATCATCCCCACTGCCCCTGATGCCGTCAGAGGAGACGGATCATTCCGTGGATTTGCCACGTAGAAAATCCATGTGAAAGTCACAGACTAAAGCAAGATGTAAAATCGAAGATCAGGATCATAAAAGACCTGAGAATCCCATGCCAAAACAGATGATATTAGGCCAATGAATGCAGAGTGCCGCCACTTCCAAGAATAGTAATTGCCATACCAACAACGGAAATAAATTAATGAGGATAAATAGACCTAAAGAGGATTTCCTGAACAAAATGTCAAAATTTGAATCTGGTAGGCAGACAATCCATAAATAGCAACTGTGACAGGCAGCTAATGTAAAGTAAAAAAAGTCGCAGCATATAAGCCTCGAGAGACTTGGGAAGATCAATGACAAACAGTAGCAAAGTCTATGGCAAAAGAGTCATCAATACATCAGAAAGAAGTGGGAATCCCAATCCACGGAAAGGATATATACAGAACCTACCACAATCTACCTAAATTCTCCATTTATAGATGGCTAGAGAATTAATATTCGATAAGGATAGGTCATCTGACATGACAATCATCCGAAAAATTTTGAAAATGGCTTGAAAATCAGGGACGTGAGAATTTCCTTGAATCCACATTGTTAACCTCTACTAATATGTGGTAGAATTACCTAGAAATTTTCATTTTATATTGGAGAAAGGGATTACACTCCAGAAATATTATACTATAAAAGAACACATCTTCCCAACATTTTGACATATAACTTGTGTGCAACCTCCACACTAATGAACTTTGCATAATTTTTTTAACGATCTCCCCACAAACACATTAATGAATGTGGAGTTCATTTCCAGTAATATGGACTCTAGCAAAAATAAAAGTTAAAGTCTATAATAACTCAAATTAAAACGTGAAATTCCATGCAGTTTGAAAACTCAAGGCCCTTTCAATATTTTGAAGTGTTGAAATCACCTCAGCTATAGTTAATCACTTCAATCTAGCTGGATGAAATTGGAGCAACATACAATTTTGGGAACCATCACATTCTGTAAAAATATACCTCTTTCCTACATTTGACATAGAAATTATGTGCAACCTCCACATCGCTGAAATTGGAATAATATTTTTTAAGAACAGTTCCACAACACATCAATGATCTTTAACTTCATTTCCTGTAATATGGACTCCATAAATGTTAAAATTAAAAACATTTATTAACTAAAACTCAAATGTAAAATTCCTGGCAGCTTGGCGACTTAAGACATAATACATTCTCTCAAGTATTTTGACTACAATTTGTTTGGTAGCAAGTCCATCTAGCATATTAAGGCATAGCATCATAATGTGAAGAATGTATTCAACGTCTTAATCACATTCATTCTTGTTGGTGTGAGTTCCATCTTAGCAGAGGATGAAATAGAGTGCTCTTCATTTCCCTTTTGGAGCGATTGATTGGAGGGACACTTTTCCACATTTGGTCTTCTTAAGGTGCCAGGACTTCATATTCTCCAGTTATGAAATCACATAAGATTGTTCTACAAGTTTAAGTAGAACAATGGTCCAAGAGAACAACACCTCAAACACTGCTTGAAGTGGTTAGAAAAGACATGAAACAAACCTGGAAGGGATAAAACTGAGCTGAGAAAGGATAATGCCACAAGGAAATTTATGGCCTAGAACTAGACGTAGTGCACGACAATTTCCCAAGTTTTCGGGCACTTATCCTTATCCTGATAATATATTCGCATACAATGAAAGAGCTCACAATTTTTGCAATTGGTCGAGTTTGGATACTCCTTGTCATCAATCCCTGCAACATATTTTGAAACAAGGTGAAAATTTCAATCGTTTTAAGGGAAATGACTGTGTCACAAAAAACCTAACTTCAAAATCTGGGAAAACAAAATAAAACGCAAGTTTCCAAAAAATTGAAAATGAGTTCCATATTTGTAGGGAATTTGATATCAACTCAATTGTTAATACAAATAAAAACAACAATCTGGTAGTGGATTTCATAGACTGTATTGTTTTATTCAAAGTAGATATAGGCCAATTTGAAGCAAGATGTTGAATAACATGTGTTACATGCAAGGGGGCCCACATGTGGCACGATGCATGTATGAATGGTAACCTATCGTGACATTATGCAACTCCATAATAATCATCCACATGTTAAAGCGCCCCGCGAGTCTAGCTAGTTGGTCGGTGGACTTGTGTACAAGTCAAATCACTCTCTAATGTGGTATATACCTAGGGTGAACTCAGTGTATGAATGTTGGCAATTTGGCACAGGAAATTTCATTAGGGACACAACACAAAAACACTTCTGAGTTGATCTTTGTCTAGGTGTTTTTCTCTGCAAAGTCTAGTTCTGAGGTGGTTAGGAGAAACTCTTTGATGGAAACTTGTACTTGTTAACATTTATCTGAAAGGCAGAATTGAGCAAAATTCCTTCGTCTTATCTTTATTTTTTTCTTCTAAGATGAAGTCGTGCATTGAAGCATTTGGGATTGTACTATATCAACGTGTTCCTAGATCTGAATGCTTATTCGTCAATGCGAGATGACCTTGGAAAGGATAACCTAAAATGTTGCGAATTCATAATTTTCCTAAAGAGAAATGACAATGCTGGAAGAGGCTCAGATGTATCCTATTGGCTGAGTTTCATTATAGTACCTGGGTGCATCAAGGTTTAAAATACCCGGCGATGTGGTTTCTTTGTACCAAACAGATAAGATATATTGGTGCATATGGAACTTCTCAACTACTTAAACTGCTTAAACTTGTTAATCTGGTGGATTATCCAAAAGAGGCAAGTGGTTTTGTGAGTGAATCTGATGAGTTTCCTATATTATGATATATTATTATATTATAGTGTAAATTGAAAAGAGTATATTTCAGCTCTGAGCAACATCAATTTTTATGCAATCTTTGGTTCACCCTTATTAATTTGTCGCAATCTAGAGTCATATAGGTTTTTTTTTTTTTTTTAAGGAAGGGTTTCATATGAAGATATACAATATTAGTATCTAAAGATGCAAAAAATTATATTCAAAGTATTATAGACATACTTTCAGATAGACTTGAAAGACAAGTTCATCATAGGAATGTACCATCAGCATAGAGGGACTCCAAAATACTTTGTAATAGTTTTCCAGAACTCTAGCCCAAAGGGCTTTCAATAGCGAATAAAATGATCACTATAATTTTATTCACTTTGAGAAGCTCTACAGGAAATTCAAACTTGAAACATTCGAAAATTTAATGCCTCGAAATGGAAGACTATCTGTGAGCTCCAAGAATACAGTATTCATACCCTAATGATTAGGAATTCCCAAAACATTTAGTTTCTGTGTACCAATTATTTATTACAATATTTCTCATATGAAGTAGAAAAATGACTACAACTAATATAGCAAGTTTGTGTGGCAATCTTAATGATTGAGTTTTAAATCTCAAAGGAAAATTGAATATACAATACAAAAATGGCATAGTGGAGAAACTATGTGACTCTTTTTTCCTAGCATGCTTATTTACTCCTAACATCCCTATCGAGTGTCTTCACCCTAAGTGCAACAAGGAATTCAAGTATATTTATGGAATTAGCTGTCAAAAACATCATAGGAAATCATTACAACAATTATGGAATATAGATAGCCCAAATAATGGAGGGTAGTTACAAATATATACAACGCTAGAATAAATATATGTTGCATAGTCCAATCGACTCATAACTGCGTCAAAAATGTCTCTACAAAACTACTAACTTTGTTTTTTCCACTGCTACCGTCAAATTATATTGTGACAAATTGGATAAACTAATTTTGTATGCGAACTGCAATTTTCAACCTCTTACCAGTCGTTGGTTGTACCCAACCACAACGCACCTCAGTTGATCCATCAAGCCAGATGACAGTTCCAAGTTTGTAGATAGTATTATTTTGGTCGTATTATTTTGGTCAGATGGTGAAGCTGCAAAAGAGGGATGTTGTCTGGAAAGTTGAGTTTCATTGCTTCAATAACCAATAACATGGTAGCTTTACCCTCTAAAATCACTATCATAAGTGGAACCCATAATTTCTCCATCCTGCAGGTGAACAACCGCACTTAAACCCCAAAAATTTACCTAATAACATGGTAGTTTTTACCCTCTAGAATCACTATCTCATAAGTGGAACCCATAATTTCTCCGTCCTGCAGTGAGCAACCCCACTTAAACCCCAAAAATTTGTCTCCAAGAGCTTCTACAGTAACGGTGGTCCTTCCATCCATGGGGTCTTGGATAGACAGTCGAGTGTTCTATTATGGCACTCCTTGATGTGAAGTCACTAGTTCAATTCCCTGTGCCGATCAGGGTGATATATTGGACATGATGAAGATTTAGTCCTACCAAGCTTACAAAAAAATAAAATAACTGTGATCCTTCTTGAAACACCTTAATATTTTTCTAATGTGCACTGGAATGAAGAGTACATTGGAATGAAGAGTGAATATTGCAATGGAATGAAGAGGGGCAAGAGGGGGTAGGAGGGTGGTGGAATGAAGAGGGGCAAGAGGGGGTAGGGGGACGGTGGAACGAAGAGTGGCAAGAGGGGGTAGGAGGGCGGTGGAATGAAAAAATAGGAAGAGAGGTGGCTACAGTTGTAAACAATCATGTCAGCGAACAGTGACAAGTGTAAGATGGATAAGTTTCAAAAACTTTGAACATAGTTACCGATCAAATAGGTAGCTAAACTAGTACCTACTTTTTTGAGGTAGAAAAAAAAGCACCAAATTTTGAAAAGTGGTGATGCAGAATCACCCTTTTTTAGAGCATTTTTTTGGCACTTTATTTTTTTATTTTTATTTTTTTTAATGTGGTGATTTTCATGTCGATTTTGAATAGTGGTGGTGAATCATCACCCACTTTTTTTTAGAGGGTTTATTTTGACACTATACATTTTCTAATGTCTTCTTCTTCCGTGAGATTTTTATTTTTAAGTGCATTTATGTACTTGTTTTTTTTTTAAATTTAAATTAATATATATATATATATATATATATATATATATATAGATATTGTAATGAAATCTTCAATTTTTCACATAGTTAAAAAATTAAAAAAAGGGTCAATATTTTAAAGTTTGGATTTTCTATATGTTTATTTATTGTTAATAAATATTTCAATGCACATCAAATAATTGTCACTAAAAAACCAATATTTTTAACCATATGAAAAAAAATACACATTTTCAATATAAATACAATGGAAAAAATGCACTTTTAGAGACTTTTTGTTAAAAAAAACATGTTAAATGAGCTAATTTTTTGGGAAAATATTAACAAAAAAGCTTAATAAAATAGCATTTTTTATGAATTTTATGTCAAAAATTAATAGTAATAACATGTTTTTTGCAAAAAATAAGGAATCTTCTCATAAAATATCAAAGTCTAAACATTACAAGTAAAACTGATTAATAGCTCTCAAAACCGAGCTTTATTTGCAAGCATAATTTAAAGATCATCAATAATATCAACTAATCCATGTTCAACAAATTCTAGAACATCATTAATGTCTTCTTCTGCAACATTTTCTGCTTCATTTTGGTCATTGTCATCTTATAATGGATCTTTCATGTCTGCAAATCTTCCAAAGTGTCCTTTTCCAACCATTCCATATAATGGTGGTTGAGGTTCCTTTGCTTTTTTTCTATACGTGATTCATTAAAATCCCCTTTCCTCAAACCAACTTCTTGCTTCGCATCTAGAAGAAATTGAAGAGCATTAATTCTTTGTTGAATAAAGTTGCATTTCATTGGGTATTTCTCAATGGCAATGCAATTTCTTCCTTTTTTTAGGCAACATGCTAGTGTTGTACCTAATCATCAAGCACAAAGAAATAACTAATAAAATTAGTATAAACACATAAAAATTGAAAAATAAAATATTTAAATTCAAATTTGTATAATAAAACTTACCTAAACCTGAGAATAAATCCAAAACCCAATCTCCTTCATTTGAACATTGATCTATAAGATAGTTAATCAATGCTTGCGGTTTCTTATAAATGTTAACTATATCTCCTTTTGCATCTTTATGCTCATATGTTAGTTTTCTTACAACAACATCATGAACCAGTACTTAACTATGACTCTTCCCATCTACTCGATTCAAAAGAATACGCTTATGGATATCCTCTTTTGTCCAAAAATCAACATGGATGAACTCACAATCATTTATAATAGGCTCGTCTTCGAAAGAAACAAAATTTGACTTCTACCTGTAACATAACATAGTAAAAGTTCATTTAAATTGTACATAAATAAAAAAATTTAACAGTAATTGAACATACAATTTCAATTTCTTACCATGTAAGTTGAATCCTTGAGTTTGTTTTTCCCTCGGAGCTTGTTAATAACATTGCAAACTTTGTGTCTGAATGAAATGTCACAAATCTCTAAAGTGGTGATGTTGTAACTCTTCGAAAACCCATAACCACTTTACTAAAAGCTTGATAAGTATATGGTTCAATATCATATTCAATGTCTGGGAAATTGAAACCATGAGGAATATCTTCAATAACTAGGGCATATTCCCTTTTAGGTATGAGTTTTTCAATGTCTTCACAATCACCTTATATTATTTGATACTGGATATTGTCAAGCCCATTCCAAATGAAATGCTTAAGAGTAGGATCAAGTTCAACATTTATAAGACGTTGTTTTCTCATCTTTTCCAACTTAATTTTTTCAATAAATATTTTGAAAGTATTTGTTACTCCATTTCCATCCTTCTTTGACATCTTTAATTACATTATCAACAACACATGAATTTTTTTTTTTCTTTTTGGGCACCTCCTTGAGAAGTACACACCACTAATGAAGATCATCATGAAGTACTTCACTTATGAGGGAAAATTTTCTAGACTACATGGATATCATGTCAGACTTCTCATGCATTTCACAGGTGTAAAGCCACTCAATTTTCCCTATTACCTCTACAGAAGTTTGACAAAGATGGCAGAAAAGGTTTAGCATAAGAAAAGTAATCTTAAAAGTAGACTCTTTCACCATGCTCTTATCAAAATCATTTTTTTACACCAGCTTGAAAAGAAGAGCATATCTTGGGAAACCTTCATGCAAGAAGATGTATTTTTTCCTTCTAGTAGCCAACCTACTAGCCCTAGTTCACCATCAACACCATTAGCACCACCATCACCATCTAGATATGTGGAGGTTGGCTCACCTAGCACAGTTTTAGTGAGGAGGAAGATTGAGGTCACTCATACATACTAGAGAGGTAGAAGGCTTGTGTTTTCTCCTCATATTGAGGAAGGGGCCAAGCCCACATCAGCAGAGTAGGGATTACATTTACAGCATGAGACATCTTTGCATGATGAGGGGCTCATCCATCATGACATTGACATAGTAGACTTGGAGGTTAGTGAAGAGCATGAAGACATAGAGAAGATCATCAAGGAAAAATATGCTCAAATCAAATAACTCAAGGACAATTTGGCAAGGGCTAATTTCATAATTTCCTTCTTAGAGCAAGAGAACAATTAGTTGAAGGCAAAACAATTGTCTTTAGAGGAAGATCATTTTGAAGCTAGTATGTATGAAGTGAAAGGAAAAATAGTGGTTGAAAGTGAATATTCATAAAATCATGAAGAGCAGGTGGCAAGGAAAAGGCCAAGGATCATGGGTCTTCGAAAAGCACTTCAGAAAGAAAGAGAAAAATCCACCAGCTGAAGAGTTGACATTTGAAAAAAGGATAACCATGGAAATCAATGAATATAGGGAGTTTTGGCTTGATAAAGTCAATATTCACTTGTACAAGCTCCTTGAAAAGGCCAAAAGAGTTAATAATTTGCAAAAACACATGGCTAACCACTACTACACCAGCAGTCATACAAAGTCAAAGTCAAACAATTGCAAGAAAAACTAAAGGAAACCCTAATTAGTCAAAAGGAGAAGGGTAACTTGGAGCTACTTTTTGATGCTTCCTTAGTAGCATAATATACCTTGCCAGGCATCTTTGGACCAATTTCGAAGACTTTTGGAGAAAATTTTGGTTTTTGTGAAATTTTGGTCAAATTTGGCAATTTTGAAAACCAGTCACGCTTGGAAAAGCGCAGTGTGGTTCACACTACTCTTTTGTTGGGGGGTTACATTGGATGAAAAATAATAATTGGTGGATTCCTCTTAATGAGTACATCAATCCTAGTCAACAGTGGATCCATGTCAGCCACTTTTGGAGGGTCAAAATGCCCAAAAACTAGCAAAAATTGACCTTTCTGCCCACTTTTTGGAGGCCACGCTGTGCTTTCTGAGTACTCTTGGGAGAATGAAGTTTTTGAGGGTTAGGAGCCACATTTTTAAGTGCTTGAACATCCTATAATTTAGAATACATCCAAATATTTCCATAACAACTTTCATATCAGAATTTGGACAGCTAGACGGCCTTCAAAATTCCTTTTTCCCCAGTTTGTTGTGCTTTCTCCAGCAGACATTTTTCATAGGTAGTTTGACCAATTTTGACTCTTTACATGTGTAATTGATGAATGATGATGATTTTTTGATGTTATGAAGTGTAATTGAGTTGGTAAATAGTTAAATAGGATAGATACATGCTTGTTGATGTAATTTTTGGTCGAATATATCTAGTTTCCTATGATGAGGTGAATTGGTTGACCTTCACTAAACATTAGGGTTTGTTGAGCATATCATGTAATCAGCTCCACACCTAATGGATTTGACCCCTAAGAGAGGGGAGATGTTTTTTTGGTCTATATCTATCATTTTCAGAGGCATTTGACTAGTTTTACATCAATGGATTGTAACTATTTGTAGCTTGTACTTTCACTTTCATATTTAGAAATCAAAGGATGTAGTTGCAGCTATTTTCTAGGAATTCATGTGCAGTGAGTCAATGATCATGTATATTCTCTGTTATAGTCTTATATGAATTATATATAGCTCCTCTTTCCATATCTTGTATCTTCAGTGGCTTTCCTTACAGTTCATAGGCATTTTTTTTTTTAGCTCTGTTTATATGGAAATGACATTTTGTGTTTCATGCTTCCGGTTTAATGAATTCATGATTGAACATTCTCATTAAATCCCTATACTCTTTCAGACCCTCCATCATATCGAAAAAACCCTAAAGCCATCATAGATCCACTTCTACCTTGATCCTTTATATCTTTGCAGTTGTAAACCATTTAATACCTAGACCTAGCTACTTGTTTTCATCCCTAGTCTAGCATCAAACCCTAAAACACTCAAAACCTACCTAACCCTATCATATCTAACTTAATATCCTTCATATCACAGTCAATTATGTATGTTATCTCATTGAGAGAGCCCTCTTAGCCTGGTAGGGCGAGCTACTAGGTCAAAGTGGTCTGTGGTTATCTTTGTTAGTCTCATTTTCAGCCTTCAGAGAACTGGTGGAGTGCTAACATTCTAACGTAAATGATGCATTTCACTTTTTGAAAAATATAGTTATTGGGATATTCCTCAATAAATTTTCTTTTGGCCTCTACCGAATGGTTCCCTAAAATTACATAATATTTATAATCAAAACATTGTGTCTTTTCAAATGCCTGTTTGCCGGGAACCTGACAGGTATCAAAAAGAACCACATAATCCACCACATGTGCATATGGATTGAACCTGAACAATGTTTTCAGATTATGTACATGTAGGTGATGCACCTTTCTAATTTTATATTGATATTTTCCTTCATCTGGCCTATAAAATTGGCTGACATTAAGCTCAAATGTTTGGTCACCACAAATTTATTTATTCTTCCTCAACTCAGATCAAATGACAATTTTTTTTGTTTTAATAATGCCATCCTTTAACTCAGAACCTAGTGTTATGATTTCTCTGCTTCCTTTAGAGCTTTCAGTTTATTCTTCACCATTGATCATGACTTTAATAGGTTGACCAAAATATGATTTCTTCTACTTATTTGTTAGCATATCGGTTTTTTGATAAAAAAAACTCTTCATCATCAAGTAAAAGAGAGATATCTTTGGTCATTTTTCTTTCTGGTGTCTGATTTGTTTTCTCCTTTTACACAACAGATCTAATCTCCTCCTCACTAATTCTATCATAATTTTTAGCTTCATATTCCACATCTTCAAAAGAAACATGTTTAGGTTTACTAGATTGGCCCACCTTAGTGACTCTTGGTTGATCCCCTCTTTGTACTATTGCAATGTCACGAGCTATTGATCTTTGCTTCATTCTCCTTTCCTCTTCTTTGTCTATGTGGAAATTCTTGATCAAAATCATAACATTTGGCTCCATATAATAAATACCCTCAAACATGTTTGAAAGAGGCTCAAAAAAATCCTATGAAACAACATAAAACATGTCAATGATCAATAATTTATAAAATTGAATGATACTTATAATAATGCATAAAAGAAATATAAATAAGCATACTTACAATGTTATTTTCAATTTTCCTTACGATTTCTGCAGACAACTTTGTAGATCTTTCACTTGTGTCATACTTGACCATTGACAAAAGATAAGTAACTTTTTCACATTTATTAGCCATTCTTGCAAGAACATAAATAGTGTTTGTATTCGGCACCAAACATATGTCTCGTACTTTTCCCATCACCTAATATGATTCACCTAAGTCAATCATACCACAAATCAGATAGATATGTATATCATCCTCCATTTCATCGTCTTCAAGATACCATGAAATATCAGTTTTATTTATTTCCTATACGTTCTTCCATTCAGGAAAAATATTTAATGAATTTGGTGGGCCACTTGCTTGACTTTTATTACATCTTTCAGTTTTTGTGTCTTCAACAGTATGCATAGGGTGTCCAACAATATCCTTATTGTGTCTAGCAATGTCCATAGTGCGTCCAGCTACAACTTTAGATTTGGTAGTTGCATCCCTTGGTCCATAAACATTCACATAAATATTTTTTGATGTCATTTTCTTTATATAGATATATATATATATATATATATATATATATATAGATATAGATATAGATATATATATAGATATAGATATAGATATAGATATAGATATAGATATATAGATATATATATAGATATATATATAGATATAGATATAGATATAGATATAGATATAGATATAGATATAGATATAGATATAGATATAGATATAGATATATATATTAGTTAATGAGAAAACACATATCTTAATTAATCAATTTTTTTTTTCAAGTTTGCCAATATAAATTTTAAGTTAATCGAAAACTAATGTCCATAATTTTTTTTTTTTTTTTAATTATATATTTGTAAAACTATAGAAATTTGAAATAAAATAAATAAAATTATCTATATAACTTTTTTTAAATAAAACTATATATTTTAAAATATATATATATATATATATATATATATATATATATATATAGAGAGAGAGAGAGAGAGAGAGAGAGAGAGAGAGAGAGAGAGAGCATTTTTTTTAATACTATTTAAATAAAAAATAAAAAAATAAAAACAATTTAAAGTTTAACCACTTTTAATATTAAGTTTTTTAAGTTAAAAAATAAAATAAAATAAATTAATGTTAAAAAAAAATAATACTAATTGTTTTATTTAAATATGAATTGGTCTAACCATCATCATCATCAAACAAATAAATTTAATTATAAAATATAAAATATAATATAAAAAATAAAATTTTATTTTAAAATTTTAAAATATAAATTGTTTTTAATAAAATTAAATTAATTTAAAAAATTAAATATAAAATTTTAAATTTTAACATTTTTATGTTTAAAAAATAATAATAATAATAATAATAATTTTCCTGCTCGCTGCGGATTCGACCTCCGCCCAGCCGGGGGCTGAAGGCCACTGGGCAGTACTCCACGGTGCCACTCGGCCGGCCTCCAGCCCCCGACAAGCGGTCAATTTTTTTTAATTAAAATAAAATTAATAAAAAACAATAGAATACAAATTTTTAAAATAACGTGGGCGATAAAAAACTTTTTTATTTTTTATTTTTTTTAATAAAATAAAAATAATAAAAACAATAAAATAAAAATATTTAAAATAATAAAATAAAAAATAAAAAACAATTTAAATCATAAAATTTTAAAAATGAATTAAAAAAAATTTTAAAATTTTAAAAATTATTTTATTTTATTAAAATTAACTATATATATATATATATATATATATATATATATATATATATATATATATATATATAATATTAATAAAAAAACTAATGTTAAATAAAAAGTAACACACACACACACACATATATATGATGATGATGATCGTTAACGTCCATTGAGACCAAACTTTGGTCTATCGGACCTAAAGAAACGAATTATTTTGTTTGTTTTAAAATTTCACACCTATGCTCAGAAGCTTGTAGAGAATCGTCCCGAGCTCACTATAATTTTGACATGTTAAAAGGCTAGGAAGGTGTTTGTTCTAAAATTGCACACCTATGCTCAGAAAGGTTGTAGAGAAGCGTCACGAGCTCACTATAATTTTGACATGTTAAAAGGCTAGGAAGGTCGGTACTACAACAAAGATTATGAATCTAAGATCTAATGTGGGTGTACGTAGGGCACACTAAGAGGAAGTGATTTTCATCCTCAATGTTCATATTCTCACAGAGATGGTAGACCCTTTCCACCCAACGACCTGTTTCACTATGGATCTCATTAGAGTTCGTTCTTATCTTGGCTATATTAATTTTTTTCTTTGAACTAGTTAAAACATAGAGATACTTTTGATCTTCTAGAGTAAGGTTGATGACCTCCTTATAATATCTTGATTTTATTTTAGCATCTAAATCTTTCTCACACCACATTTTATCTTTAAACTTAGAAGTACAATATTATTAATGTTATTAATATTTTGCAATGCAATATTTTCATCGATCCCCCAATGGTTTAACTAGGCCTTGGTATCTTTATACCAACCTCGTTTGAACCTTAGGTGGTTTTAGCTAGAATTTAAAGCTAGCTTAGGAAGTCTTTGGTCTCCCATGTTATTGATTTTGTGCTTGTAAAACAGGAGCCTAGTCATAGCTAGGCTCTCGATATGGGAAAGACCCACTTCTATAAGGAGAATAGGACAGGGTGTATATATATATATTGAAAAAGACAAAAAACAAAAATTATAAAAAAAAAAGAAATCAATAATTTCCTTTAAATTATATATATATATATATATATATATATATATATATATATATATATATATATATATATATATATATATATATATATATAATGTGATTTAAAAAAATAAAATTTCATGTTTTAAAATAAAATTTTTTAATTTTTTCGGTTGCACTTTTAGAAAAAATAAAAATAAAATAAATATAACTAATTTTTGATGTGCATGGTCATTTTTTGGTTTTTTGTTTCGTGGAGGAACCCAGCAACCCTAAAAAAGAAAAAAAATTCAAAATTTTTGTCCTAAAAACCCTAAAGATTTGATTTTTTTTTTCCATTTTCTTCGCTATAAAAGTATACAAAAATAGGATTTTCGAATATAAAATCTATAAAAAAAAAAAATCGAACATAAAAACCAAAAAAAAAAAAACAAATTCTCCCCAAATTCATCTTTAAATGGACAAAATAGAAGGAAAACTAACATTTCAAATGCAAAAAACCCTCGTTCAATCTATTATCTATGCTAATGCAACGCCTCCACAAAATTGCTCCAACAAAACCTAGAACACTTGATGTGATGTGAGGAATAGAAACAATGATTGTTATTTTATAGCAAAGATTGTGTGATTGGTTTAGTGTTTCGCGAATGTGGGATTAAAATTTAAAATTAAGAATATTTACTTGTAGTTAATATTATAGGTTTATATTAACTTTTATTCAATGTCGACAAAAAAATAAAACATAATTTTAAAATTTTTATTATAATACGTAGTCAATGTTAAGTCATTCAAATAAGAAATTTATAGTTTGGAAGGAATGCATGAAAGGAATATTTTGTGGATATTCTGAATAGAAAGTAGGGTGAAATATTTGAAGGCCAGCAATTTATTAAAATGTTTTGAAATACATTTTAGACATATTTTTTACGGAAATATTTCAAATGAAAATTTTGGAGGGAAATGTTTTAGCGAAAATTTTTGGGGAGAAAATTTGGAGGGAAAACTTTTAGCGATAATTTTTGGGGGGAAATGTTAGAGGGAAATTTTCAGTCTTTAAGCTATCTATTGTAATTGGAAGAGAGTGCATTTGTATCATTCAACATATTCTTATTGAAATCCATAGGTTCTTCTGATAGTGAAGCTTTTATTTCTGCAACATCAACATCTTCATCACAAAAAAAATCTATTCAAAATGATGGATAGAACAAGAGTTCGTTCACCATGAATAGAGAGTCAAAAATTCGACTTGGTCGTAATCCTAAGGATGATGAGAACAAAATTAATGAAGGGCAGCAAAAAGAAATTTTTGTAAATCGAGAGCCATTTATTCCACCTAGTCTTAATCCTAAGGATTATGAGAGCACTAGTGATGAAGGGCATGATGAAGAATTTCCAAAGTCAAAATTTTCACTTCATCCTAATCGTAAGGATTATGAGGGCAGCACTGATAAAGGGGGGATGAATAATTTCTAGAGTCAAAATATCCACTTCATCCTTATCTTAAGGATTATGTGAGCACCATGGATGAAGAGGGGAATGAAGAATTTCTAGAGTCAAAATATCCACTTCATCCTAATCCTAAGGATTATGTGAGCACCAGTGATGACGAGGGGAATGAGGAATTTGTAGAGTTAAAATATCCAGTCATCCTAATCCTAAGGATTATGCGAGCACCATGGATGAAGAGGGGAATGAATAATTTCTAGAGTCAACATATCCACTTCATCCTAATCCTAAGGATTATGTGAGCACCACTGGTGAAGAGAGGAATGAAGAATTTTCAGAGTCAAAATATCCACTTCGTCCTAATCCTAAGGATTATATGAGAACTGTTGATGAAGAGGGGAATGAAGAATTTCCAGAGTCAGAATATCCATTTTGCCCTAATCCTAAGGATTATGTGAGCAACACTGATGAAGAGGTGAATGAAAAATTTCCATAGTCAAAATATCCACTTCGTCTTAATCCTAAGGATTATGCGAGCACCACTTATGAAGAGGGGAATCAAGAATTTGGAGAGTCAAAATATCTACTTTGTCGTAATACTAAGGATTATGCGAGAAACACTGATGAAGGGGGGATGAATTTCCAAAGTCAAAATTTCCACTTCATCCTAATCCTAAGAATTATAAGAACACCATCAATGAAGGGGGCGATGAAGAATTTCCAATAAATAGAGATTCAAGGCATCCACGGATTCTTAATCCTAAGGATTATGAGAGCAACAGTGAGGAAGGGGATGGGTAGGATGAAGAATTTCTAGTGAATACAAGTTAAAATATTCCACTTATTCCTAATCCCAAGGATTATGAGAGCACCACTGAGGAAGGGGAGGATGAAGAGTTTCTTGCAAATGGTAATTTTAGAGGCACATATCTCAATAATGCATTTTCTCTAAGTGAGTGTTTCAAAGACACTCATGGTAATGAAGAATTGAATCCTCCAATGGAATAATTTGAAAGTATGGATCAAGATGGTGAAGGATTTCGTCTGAGTCAGGGTTTCAAAAGTGCAAATGATTCTTTTGAACTTTTTTCTTCGAGTGAGGATGGTAATGAATATTTTCCAGGCAATGATGTTGATGAATCACTTAACTATGTTGAGAATGATGATAGTGGGGACAATATTCCTCCTAATTGTGATGAAACTACTTCTACAAAGGATAATGGAATGATGAAGCCATTACAAGAAAATATAGTAACTAGGAGTAGGAGTATATATTTTCATATCAATCCAAAACATTCCAGTTATACAAGGGTTAGGACAACATATCTCACAAAAAGAAGTCATGTCGTTCATTTGATTTCAAGAGAATATTGTCGAAGGGATTTCTTGTAACATATGGATTTCAACTTTTCTTTGGAGAAAGGAAAATATATTTGTCAATGAATAAAAGCATGCAAAATTCATATTTAGTGGGTTGCATGCAAGCTACACTAGCAGGTTATGATTATCATATTGGGTATGTATTTCTCTGCAGAAAGGCTTTCAAAATGTTGCATTCAATTGGGAATTGTTGTTTGTCAAGAATCCAAGAAAGGCTGGAAGAGGATCCCACATATTATTGAGAAGTACGTTATAAATGGGAGGTTGGGCCATTAGAAAACACTGCCATGTCATGGATGAAAGAATTCTTTTCAAAGCATGGAGAGTGTATGCCAAATAAAGACATAATACATATTCCAGATAATTTCTTGAGATGAGAAATCTACAACTTATACAAAGATTATGCAGAAGTTGTTGAAGGAGTTGGTAATTTTATTACATATTCATATTTTACAAGGGTATGGAAGAACGAATTCAACAATGCTTGTATTCCTAAGAAGACAAAGGTTTGCAGTACATGTGCTTCTCTTAAAGAAAAAAGAGATAAATTTCAAGAGGCAGAAAGAGGTATGTGTTCAAAACATCATTTTTAAAAATTAGATAGTTATCAACTATGAAAAATATTTATTCATATGTTTCTTTTATTTTATGTACATATTCTGTCATCAAATAACTTCAAGAGAATCGCAATCAGCAAATAAATGAAAGTGTTATGATAATCCAAATAAATATTTGGGTAATAATTAATGGTATGGACCAAAAGAAAACGCTTTTGCCACATTTTTTATGCATGCCAAAAAAATTACAGGAGGAAAATTTCATTTAGTTTCACTTGATTGGTTATGTGGTCTTTAATGAGAAGATGTTTGCAAGGGTGTAGTTCACAGCTCCAAATATTCATAATGATGCAAATATTACCATAACAATAATCCATGATGTGGTTACTCATTGGTTTGGTATTCTTCCTGAAGTTTTATATGTATAATTAGACAACACAAGCCATGAAAAAAAAAATCAAGTTCTTTTTGGGTATCTAAACATGCTCGTTGAATTGGGAATATTTAAAAAGATAAAGGTTGGTTTCCTTCTTGTTGGGCATACTCATGACCATATTGATCAAATGTTCAGTCGTTTTTCAATAACATTGAGGAGGAAAGGTGTTTGGAGCCTACCATCATTAATTGAATGTATTAAAAATTCCTACGTTCTAGAGTTTGTTTTTCATGTGTTGGAATAAACTATTAACATGAGAAGGTTTACTCTGGGATTGCAGGGTGAGGAGAAATGCATTGAACAACTTAATGACATTAGCTTCTAGCATCAATTTTGTATCAAAAAAATTTATGGGATAACACTTATATGGGGTAAGAAGTATTCAACTGCTGTAGAATAGGGGCCATCATCAAGTTTAGCATTTTTCAAGTTCATTCCAGAGCATCCAATATTTTCATCAAAGGTATTGTTATTACAGTAAGTTGCTAATCTCTATAATTCATGAAGGAATAAGAGAGATATACATTATTTTGAATGTCTGGAAGAAATTAAAATATATATTAGAGATACATATGAGTACTTTGATGTTGATGATTTAGTTTGGTGGGTGATCCGATTAAATTCCTAATACCCTTAACCGAGACCTTTTACTTCGGCTAATGGTGTTAATGTACATAAATGAAAATATGCATGTTGTAAAGAAGAGGAACATAACAAGCAATAAAAACATAAGACATTGATAACGAAGTTCGTCCAGGAGGGACTATGTCTCTGGGCTTAGGTGTCAAGATGGTGTAGGTCGTTGCATTAAGTGTTGTAAGGAGTGAAGATGTACATGGATGGTGTTTTGTCTATCATACAAGTAAAATTCCCTCACGCGGGAGTGGAAATTTCACTCTAAAAAATGACTCCTGTCAATATGACAATAACTCACACATAATCTCTATGAGTATCCCGTTGGCATGGAAACAAAGGGATCTCAATCAAACATACATGTGACAATGAGTATCCTGCCAACATGGCAGTAGAGGGATCTCAAACATAATAGAAATTACATCTAACATAAAGAACAAAACAAGATCCCACATCAAACATCAATAGGGATCTGTATAGCACAATGCATCTCATAGTAAAGAGACAAAGAAGTACATGAAATAAACACATCATATACCTCACACTGAAGAAGACTGAAGAATGGGTTGCTTTGCTGCTGAATCTGAAATCACCATCGTAATCGTGGCATTGAAAGGTGTGAAATTGACTACCCACTCACTGAATACTAACACCTGCACTCCACTTTGAAAAGTGGCCAAAAAATATAAAGCCCAAATGGAAAGTTTGAATACACCGTCAGATTCGTGGCATCAAATAGTGCAAAATCGACTATCAAATTTCTGAATTTTGAAAAAGTGAAAATATGGGCCTTAGGGAATCATTTAGATTCCCCCTAGATTCCTCAAAGATGCTACTCCATAGGGAATCTGGAAATCTGCAACTCAAAAAAAGAATATGATCTCACCATTGGGAACCTTGTAAAATTTCAAGAAGAATAAGTATAAATTTGATCTCATTCTAACACCGGAAAATTTCAGCCTCCAATGAATTTGAAAGATTCCCTCAAGATTCCTAAAGATTCTCCTCCATAGGGAATCTGCAAAGCCACTACTCAAAAGGAAAATATGGGCACACCATCACGTTTCCTGTGAAATTTTGGTTAAAACGCATATAAAGTTTAATACATTCTGAAAATTTTACCTCCTTGGGATCAAAAGATTAGCTTGGCATAAAAAAGGAATATGTCTCGAACTACGTGCTTGCATCTGCACTGGTCTAGCCTCTGCCTCAAAATTCATGCCCGCACTTCTGCTGTCTTAGCCTAGGTGCATCTGCGGACTGCATGCTTATATAGGATCTCATTGACGGAGAAACCAACACGAGCTCGTTTGTGTTGTTGGTTAGGGCAGAGGCCTTAAGGTGCGGGCCCATCCCCCCGATCATTGTTTGAATCACTTCGCATATGGTTTTTTTTGTTTTAATAACCATTGTAATATGTTTTGGCATACAGTAGTTTATTTTTATGACTGTGGCATGGTTATTCCATAAACTCCATATGATTTATAATAAATACAAACCATATAACCTTTAATTCGTTGATTTTGTGGGATTTTTTTCAACCTAATATGATTTTGTTTTAATATATGATTTTTAAATATAAATAGTTATAAAAATAACTATTTTAGAATGATTTTTTTTTTGTTTTGATAATCATAGTTTTTTTTAATGATTTTTTTTTTGTCCTTTTGTGGAGGTTTAGGACCAATGGAGGAGCGCCATGTGTCAGGGCCTAGTAAGCTACTATGTGGGTCCCACATGCTCACAGGGATTCCATGTGGCATGATGTGGCCCCACTTCCCTTGCCTTGAAAAACTTCAAATTGCTCTAAATTTCTTATACGAGCTTGGATTGACGCGTCGTTCACACCATTGCAATCAGGGCAACAAGCTCTTCAATATGAAGCTGAGTTTGCCACATTTCCACCACTTTCAATTTTGAGTCTTTTTCCACGCTACTGGTGTCTAAGGATCCACCTGGATCAATCCTTCCCACTGAGGAGCTTTTGGTCCTCCAAAAGCATCAACTTCTATCTATCATCAACTGCGTGCAAATGTCTTTGAAATGCACATTCCCATAAATACTCTTTCACTTTTGTCCTTCAGAATCGGAATGCAAATGTCAACACCTGCAACTGTTGCTATGCAAATTACATGCTCAAATATGACAAACTTTGACGCAAACATTTCCATACTTTCCATGAGTTTACATACTCGGTAGTCAAGTTTACATCAAATGGAAATCACACCCTAGATATCATTACAAGGCCAAAAACATCATCCTCACATTTCGAAGAGATGGAAAACACATCATCACTTTTACATTAAAGAAATGCATCACACGATTTATAAAACAGGGCCAAAATATCATTGTTTCTAAACAAGCGATGGAAAACATATCATCAGTTTTACAGTTAAAAATGCAACATATGATTTACATACACATCCATGACAAGCTAACACATCTATAAAAAAAATCTATAAAAACCCCTCTTTAGCAAAGTGAATGGACCATCCCCCATGTGGTAGATTCGCTTGTTAATTAGCTCTTTCGAATGGTTTCTTCATGGATATTTTGTCTTTCAGGCGTTGCTCTGGATGGAGTCTCCAACACGTGGGTCTTTGATGGCCACTTTCGTTGCAATAACTACAATGAGTCTTCTTCCTCCATGCATGCTTAACTAGTTTCTTTTTCTATGACAGAGAATGCTTTTTACGCCTCATCCTCCTTTGTGTTTCGAGTCTTTTCCAACACTCAGCAAACACATGGTTATGTAAACCACAAAAATGACAAGTTTTTCGATGCCATTATTTACGACCATGATTATTAACATTTTTATAATTAAAATTCACTCTGGAATAGTGAGACTTGTTATACCTTCCCTGGTGCTCTCTGGTGCGATCATGCTGATGGGAGCTTGCCTTTGCTCTTTCACTACAACATGCACTACCATGGAATGATGGTGAAGTGGTCCCATCAATCCTCTTCCCTAGTGAGTTCAACAATGTATGTTTTCCTTTGATGTCCTTCGGACATCCTTCTTCAGTGTATCCCAAACCTACGTAGCAAGGTCTCTGCACAACCTCCAATGGTTGGGTTATGCCTTGGCCACAAACGCCAAGCCCTCCTCTTTTGTACCCCATATTGGTGAGAACTCTCATGTCAGTTCCAGTAATGGGTATCTCCACACTTCCAACAGAAATGATATCATGTGAAGACCATAAATATTTTGAATAAACTGCTACCAGAAAAAATACTGCTGAGATGGGACTCTGCTGAATATAGTCGTAGATCTAGAAGAAATTTGAACTCTAAAATGGTGGGAATTCATGTTGACTTAGATGGGGCACTTGTTGATGAAATAAAAATATATGGATCATCTTCATCTACATCCAATCATTCATCTGAAGATGTATGTTCTGATGGCGTGCCAAAACCTATGATTAATTTTCAATAACTGTCTAAGACATTTTTATGTAATTAATGTTTTCATGGTAACTTGAAATAAATATTTTGACTTCCATATGATCTTTCATGAATTTATGAGGCATTTCTATCTTTGTTGGATTATATGTTTTAATTCTGAAGAATTCATCTCTTTAGAATATCCATAGCACAACAATGAATTACAAAAATAATTTATGTTATATTCAATATACCAATGTTGATATTTTGATTAAAAGTAAAAATAAAATAAAAAAGTAGAAATTAATGTTGAATTTTTAGATTATGCAATGATATTTCCATGATATTATGTATTGTTAACATTTTGTATAAGATACTTTTAAAAATTTTAAAAATTTTGTGCCTCATTGAAAGGGGACACTTTGTGTTGATGGTTGATTTTTAGGTTTTGATTGCAATTAGATTTAAAGTTGTCTTAGGCTAAGATTTGAAAAGAGATATATTTTTATACTTTAAAAATAAAAATTACTCTTGGAATAATAGATATTTCATTTACTTGTTCATTTTTTAAAATTGTTTAACTCATATAATTTCTCCATAATTTCATGTTTCAAGTATGTTAAAAACTTAAGATTTAAAAACTTGAGATTTAAAACTTGTCATTAAGGTTTTTATGCGCTATGATATTTTATCTTTAATGTTATGGTTGAAAACAATTACAATTTTAGTGTTTTTAGAGTCAATATTTTATCTTTAACAAGATAGATGAAAATTGTTGGAAATGATAAGGTTTTCAAACATGATATTTTTATCTTTAACATCATGCATCAATTTTTTTAGAATTTTACGATTTTTCAATGTCTTAATATGTTGTCTTTAATTCCATTGTTAAAATGTGTCAAAATTTTGACATGATTTTTTTTTTTGTTATTCCAATATCAACTCGTTTTGTTTCGAGGGTGTTTTTTCAATCCTTTTTTCAAGAAACAATTTTGTTTTTAGCATAATTTAAAAAAATGTTGAAATTTGACCCTGAGAAAAAAACCAATGCGTTCTGGAATACACATTTTTTGTTTTTGGGGTGTTTTTCATGTTTTTTGAGTCTTTTTGGGTTAGAGTTCCCGTTTTCAAGCAATAGTTCTTGTTTGATCAGTAACTATGTTTTTACATAAAACAACTTCCCTGAACCTTCCTACTTTGCATAAAATAAATTGCTCGTACTTTTCGTAAAATAACTTGCTCCACTTTTGTTTTGAAAACCTTAGGATCAATTAACTTGATCAAATTTTGTTTTGAAAACCTTAGGATAAAATAACTTGCTCAACTTTTGCTTTGAAAACCTTAGGATAAAATAACTTTCCCTCACTAAAATGACATCGGGGCATGAGGCCCTTGCAATAAGAGGGAAATTCGAAATTTTGATTAAAATTTTCTTGGAGAGAAATTTTTGGCAATAAAATTTGGTTAAAGAGTTAAATTTTACAGTCAATAGATGAATTAATAGTTGGCCAACGTTCAAGCGAACGCTATAGTCCCTGCGCTGTCGTAGGCAGGGACTAATAAGGTACTATATAGTTTGTATTGGATTAGATTATAACTGAAAATAAAATTACAATGGGACAAATCTTGGTAACAATGTTTCTCATAAAAACATATGGATTTATCATTGGATGTCTAAACCTTTACTTTCTCACACAATTTTATGGAAAATATATACAATTCTCACAAAGCAAAAGATTGCGATCAATTTAATTGAAAAAAGATTTCAAAAGTCCCTATTCTGGAAATATTTGTTTTTACGCATTCACACTCCATAGAGCTTTCATGTTTAAATAAAAATCCAAATATGTAGAAACTAGTCAACTTTGTAGGACTTCAGCAAAAGAAAATACAAGGGCAATGCTTATTGTATCATGCTAGAGGGGATCTTGGAATGAATGAGAATCATGGTCAGTTTTAATGCAATTGATAAATTTTTATTGATTTTTTCCATAAACTTGTGTGTTGGGTGTGGTCGGAATGAACAAAAATGTGGTCAAATTGAATAAAAATGGGAATATTTTCTAATTTTTGCCAATAATTTAAGTGTTGGGTTTGATCGGAGAGATTGGATATGTGATGTATTTTAAATGATATGACATCTATATGACATAAGTCATAATAACGAAAAAAATTCACAGTCAATGAATAATAAACAGTCAAGAAGCCACCAGTCATGGGAAACTTGGAATAAAGCAATAAATAAAAGCAAAGGGAACCACAGAGCCGAAGAAAAAGGAAAAACACAATAGCTTGGACATGCAGACAAAATTGAAAATAAAATAAAAATTCCAAGCCACTTCAGCAAGGATGGCTAGGATGATTTTGAATCCTATTGACCTCTACCTGTCTCACAATTTCCTTAAAAGTCTTCATGAATTTCTTTCGACTTGCTATGGGAAACCTGCACATGTGCATACGACTCTTTCCCCGCAAACCTATTCGTAGAGGTTATTCAAAACTAGAATGTATGATGTAGAATCATCTAGGGGTACCTTCAAAAAGGAAATTCCCAAATGTCTTGCACAAAAGTCTAGAACTAATAAAAGCTGGAAAAATCTTTAGTATTTCTAAATCATGTAAAAACTCTAGAAAAGTGTGGCAGCTGGGATAGGATTCATTTTGAGAATATGGAACGTATAAAAAAAAAAACTAGCTTTGTGTATTTTTCCTTTATACAAGTCCAGTAGATCCTAATTTAGTGAATCTGAACTCACAAGGTTCATTGAATGTAATATTTGTATATGTTAGTCATGGAATGTATACTGATAGAGTGTGTTTGAGTGTGTGAGTGTAGGAGAGGTGTGGAGTATGATTAAATGGCCAAATGAATGTATAATCAAGCCAAACATGTACATATGAATTTGGTTTTCACAATGTAATTTTTACATGCTTTTGGATAGTGTAGTATCTTTACATATATGTTAATGAATTTATTTATATGTTTGTAATAGTTAATTGGAGTAATCAGATTTCTATAGAGTTCTTGGTATCCTAAATGTCACACCTCCCAAATTTTTTTTTTTTTTTTTTCCAAGACCACGTATTTCGGTTCCACTAGCAAATTTTCCGTTTCTAGTTTAAATACAATCTATACCTATGGGTGAATTTCAGTACCGAAGTTCACACCCTTCACTTATTAAATTCAACTAAAGTGCAATGTAATAAACCCAAATAAAGTGCCACTTTATTAATCCAATATATATATATGTTTATATATATATAGATATTCGATACCCTAACCATATAAATCTAAAGTGCAACTTTCTTTAAATCTAACATAGATATATATGTTATTTATATATATACGTATATATATATATATAAATAAATAGGTGTTTGTTATCCTTCCTATAAAATCTCAAAGATAACTTTATTAAATCCAACATATACATATATGTTTATTTATATATATATATATATATATATATAAATAAATAGGTATTTAATATTCGACCCATAAAAATCTAAAGTGTAACTTTATTCCCACTCATAAAGGCTTATATGTCCTACCTATATGCGTATATATAGATATGTGGTTATTCTCCCAAACATTAAAATCATTACATTCTATACGCTTTTTAAACCGTCACGCTATGTAGGATTCAAATCATTCATTTTTTTTTCTTTTAAAGTCACATAACCATAACATGATTTTATTCTCTTGTAACTCGCATAGTAGGGTTTAGGATATTATAGTTTACGCCCCATCCACGTGAAGATCGAATATGTAATGAGAACTTGATCTGGCGTATGAAATTATTAGGTGGAACTTACACGATACGCGTGTATTACGGTGGCGTGTATATGCGTTCCTATTTTTAACGTTGGCATACTACCATTGCTAATTTACCTCCGCCATGAACAGTGCAGGTACCAGTGATATGAACTACATCTGCGATTTTGCCCAAAACATTTTGCGTGTGACCGCCAGAGATATGATTTCACATCTTTTCGCCACGTACTGATTTTATAAGGTCGATTATATGCTGGAGTGTTCAGGTGGTGCACCGGAGGTGGCGGCGGTCTGTATGTTCTTCTTTCCTCTGTACTTCACATATCGTTTCGGATCAGTTTTCAGGGACAGAAGAATACACGCGTCCCACTCAGAGGCGAGGACGTTGCAAGGTTAACGTATGGCACTCACCCTCGCCTACATCAGGATAGATAGGTTTTTGACCTCAGTACTGTTCCTCTGTGCTTCCAGCTATACGTGCCTTCAGTAGAGGTCACTTCAGCAGGATGAACGCACAGCCTTGCAGACTTCCCGCCGGCTCGATGCACGAATTTAGCGTTGGAGATAATCCATGGTTATGAGATCTTACGGGTCTTACCTACTCAACCTGACTTCTAAAACCCTGCTAATAATTCCGTGCTACCAGAGGTCGACGTGGATTAGGGTTGAAGCTATGATCTGTACGCCAAATCTGCAACGCGCTTTTGTGAGTGATACGGTAGATTTAGGGTTAGGGTTTTTGGTTCACATTTTAAACCCCCCCTCTGTTCATTATTATTTCATTTCCAGTGTTCCGTTCCAATTTCTCTCTATGGAATAGCAAAACCAGGGTTTAATAGTCAAGTGCATGCGGGTTCTCATTTGTGCAGGAGAACCTCTGGTTCAGTGCGTATCCTGTCTTCTTCTGGTGCAATGACCCTGATTGTTCCAAAGCTTTCCTCGGGCTTACGATGGTAACCAACTTCTTTAAATTCATGTCGCTGTGTATTACAATTTTCTTGTTTTCCAGAGTTTAGGTTTATGATATGCGTGGAGGTGCAATGGGTATATTTTAAACTCGCATCACTGTTGACATGCAGGTTACGGCTCAGCGCGCACACCCGGTTAATGACCAAGCAAATCTATTCGAATTGGCTGGCATGGAGTTTTATTTTCGTCCTTATTGTTAATTTCTTTCTAAATACATCTGTTATCCCCTTTTTTTCTTTTTCTGACCTTCATGTCTACACAGGAGTGGGACGACAGGTCGCCCATATCAACTCCACAGAGATGAGCCGACCGGTTCTCAGTCGTGGAACTAAATGATTATCGTTTTCTTTCGTTTGGCATTTGCCAATCCTCTGGCGTTTACCCAGTGATGATCATTCACATGCTATCACTGCAGGAATATAACGATTTCATTTAGTTGGATCTAATCGACCTTACGGGGTCACACAGTAAGAATCGTGTTACTATTATAGAGAACCGCTGAGCGGGATCTAGGACCCGGGCTTAAATAATGCTGTCATTTTATTTTGTTTCTGTGTTAGCCGACCCTTCGGCAGGTTCCCATTAAAATCCTTTATCTACCGTCACTGTAATGAATAACGATTTCATTTTGTTTTGCTCTAGTCGGCATTACAGGGTCCCGCCACAAAAATCGTTTTATTTTTTTACAGGCATAGTTAAACTTATTACGCTCTCACCTACTGTGAGGCCCCGCCTACGCATAGATAGTTCTTACAGGTATTAAATCATATTCCTTACATTACCTAAGCGCCAAAGGTTCGTACGCACAGATAGTTTTTTTTTTTTTTGATTTAGGTATATATATATATCGGTCACATTATACCGACTCTCGGTACATTTTCGATTGGCATATATGAATACATGCTCTCGGCATTTATGTAGTTAGGTTTTGTGATAATCTACTGTAGTTTGACTATACGCTGGAATTCCATGGCCGTAGCTATATGTAATTCATTTCAACATAACCGATTCGTATCAATATCTCCTTTTTGCCATATATAGTTCATATATATATTTCTATGGCTCATTTTTTTTTTTTGGTCGATGTTAAAAGGATTTCTTTAGGTTAGTTCTTAATCCTTTTTAATATATATATATATTCTCACCATACTATTCTATTACAATTGGTGATTTTCAATGAATACTTCGTTTAACTTACTACACTTGAGTTCTAATTTTTTAATACATTTATATATATCTATGTATGGTTAGTAAATTGGTTCAAGAACTTTGATATTCTATTCTCCATTTCATGTATACATATATGTGTTAGCTAGTGCTTGCATGCGGGATCCTAGTCACAAATTTAATCTTCCCCTATGATACTTGGTTCAAGGATTAAAGTAGAATTAGAATTATAAATGTTATGAAAATCCTATAGACTAGAATTTTACTTTCTATAGTACAGGTTTCGAATTTCATATTATAATGTTTTACTTTCTTCTATTCGTATGTAGACCATGTAAATTCAGTTCTGCTAAAATATTTCCTAGTATATTTTTATAGCATACATACGAGCATAAAACATCACATTTGTATCTATAGGAACAAGAAAAGATCTAATTATCTGTAGAGACTAAGTAACCTCAGATTTAAACCGACCTTGGTTTAGAGTTTCTGTGGTTTCTACTCTATGGATTTCTGGTCTACAACTAAACAGAATCTGGAAGGTGAATACCTTAAGATGGATTCTGTTAAATGTAGTACAAAAATCAATCATACAAATTCTCTTACATTTTATATGTAGCTAATTCATACCATAATACATCAAATGAACGAAAATTTCAGGAACATACCACTGTTGCAAATGACCAACCTCCCAACCTTAGAATCCTCTTTGTCTCCCAGGACTCACCCCCGAGCTGAGATCACCTCCTAGGACAGATCAACCTCTGATCTGCTTAGGAGCAGCTTATTTAAGCTCATAATTCCCCAAAGCATGTTTCTAATTCTGCGTCCAGAATAGCAGGATGCTTTCTTTCATGTTTAGCCTAGGCTTCCCATTTTGGGACTCTTTAAAGCTGTTTTATGCTTTTCCTCAGCTTTTCCAGCTTTTCTCACCTCTTCCCAACTACTTTCCTCTTCATTGGGGAAATTTAGATTCCTCCTCAAATCTAAATTAATTTCTTTCAAGGATTTTTAAAAGATTTTGGGGATTTGTTGCCTTATCCATCCTCATGGATTTGGCAAGTGATCTCTAATTCTCATCTTGGTCAAAATGCACAATCATTTTATTTATTTCCTCAAACAAAATATGCAAATACATTCACACCATACTCATCCCTTGGGGTCCACCCCTTTAGGATTAAAGTTCAAATGTCTAACTTTAAAAATTCAACACACAAATTGGGGGTGTTACATATTCCCCCTCTGAAATTAAACACCGTCCTCGGTGTTGTTATTCAACTACTAGAGTTCATTTAAACAGAAATGGATATTTCTCCATCATTTCAACTTCCCTTTCCCAGGTAGCTTCTTCAGCAGTAAAGTGCTTCCACTGCACTTTTACTCTGGCCACTGTTCTGTTTCTCAATTCAATTTCTTCCCGCTCCAATATTTGAAGCAGTTCTGGCAGAAACTCCCCTTCTGGTTCCACCTGTACAACATTCCAATCAACTATGTGAGAAGCATCATGCACATATCTTTTTAATAATGAAATATGAAACACATCATGCACTCTAACATGGGGTGGTAAAGCCAGCTTGTAAGCCACTGGTCCCACCCTTTCTAAAACTTCAAAAGGCCCACAATATCTAGGAGCAAGTTTTGCACAACTTCCAGCATAAAGTGTGCTCTTTTTGGGTTTGATGCGTAAATACACATGATCCCCTTCTTTAAATTCTCGGTGCACTCTTTTCTTATCAGCATAGCTTTTCTGGAGATCTTGTGCTGTCTTGATATTTCTTTGTATTTGTTTGACGATTCTTTCCATCTCTTGTAGGGCATCTGGTCCCAACACCAGTTTATCTTCTGGTTGACTCCAGCTCAAAGGAGTACGGCACTTTCTCCCATAGAGTGCCTCAAACAGACTCATCTTAATAGAATATTGGTAGCTGTTATTATAGAAACTCAGCTAGATGCAGATACTCTTCCCACTTTGATGGTCTATCCATCACATACATTCGCAACATATCCTCCAAAATTTGATTCGTCCTTTTTGTCTGCCCATCGGTTTGAGGGTGATAGGCAGTGCTAAAATTCAGCTTAGTACCCATCCCTCCAAACAATCCTTTCCAAAATGCTGCTGTAAACTTAGCATCTCGATCTGAAACAATTACTTTGGGAACTCCATGGAGCCTTACTATCTCCTTCAGGAATACATTTGCTACTTGAGCTGTCCCAAAGGTAGACTTTACTGGTATAAAGTGGGAAGCTTTTGTGAGAGTGTCTACTACTACCATTACAGAATCATGTTGGTATTTGGTTTTTGGTAGTCATGTTATAAAATCCATGGAAACTGTGTCCCATTTCCATTCTGCAATTGGCAGGGGATTTAAAAGCCCTGCTGGGTGTTGATGCTCAACTTTGACTAGTTGACACTCCATACATCTACTTAAATATTCTGCCACATCTCTCTTCATTCCTGGCTAGAACAACTTCTTTTTCAAGGTTGTTAACATCTTTTGGTACCATGGATGTCCTGCATAGGGTTGTTTGTGATATTCATCTAGAATTTCTCTTTTTATTGACTCTACATTAGGAATATATAACCTGTTTTTGTAATATAATAGCCCTTTTTGATTTTGAGTAAAGTCAGTTTTATCCCTGGTCTGTAGTTTCACCAAGAGTGCTTCATAGTTGGGATCTTGAGTTGCTGCTTTTCCCACCAATTCCTCTACCTCCATATGGGCACTGCTCCCCACACTATTTAAATTTTTACAAGAATTTCTACTTAATGCATCAGCAACTTTATTCTCCTTCCCCTTGATATGCTTTATATCCATATCAAATTCACTTAAAAAAGACATCCATCTGGCTTGTCTTGCATTCAGGTCAGTTTGGGAAAAGAAGTATTTGAGGCTTATATGATCAGTCATCAATGTGAACTTTTTCCCTAGAAGATAATGCCGCCACATTTTTAGAGCATGGATAACAGCTGCAAATTCTAAATCATATGCACTGTAATTCTGTTCATGAGTTTTCAGTTTTCTAGATTCATAGGCAATAACTGAATTTTCCTGCAATAGGACTCCTCCTAGCCCCTCTCTGCAAGCATCTGTACATACCACAAACTCCTTGTCAGGATCAGCAATTTTTAATATAGGGGCGGAAATAAGTTTTTGTTTCAATTGTTCGAAACTGGTTTGACATTTCTCAGTCCACACGAACTTAACCCCCTTCCTTTGTAATGAGGTTATGGGATTTGCTATAGCAGAAAATCTCTCCACAAATCTGCGATAATAGCCTGAAATTCCCATAAATGATCTTACTGCTGAGACATCAGTGGGAACTGGCCATTCTTTAATGGCTTTTATCTTTTCAGGGTCAACTGCCAACCCTTTTTCAGAAATTATATGACCCAGATATTGAATTTTATCTGTATAAAATTCACATTTGCTGAACTTGGCATATAACTGGTTTTCTTTTAAAGTCTGTAACACTATTCTCAGATGTTCCTTATGTGCATCTTCATTTTTATAATAGACTAGGATATCATCTATGAACACAAGAACAAATTTGTCCAAATACTTATTCAACACACTGTTCATCAGACACATAAATGTGGCAGGGGCATTCGTCAAACCAAAAGGTAGGACTACAAATTCGTAATGCCCATACCTGGTTCGAAATGTTGTTTTGCTGATGTCTTCTTCTTTAATTCTGAGCTGGTGATACCCAGTCCTTAGGTCTATCTTGGAGAATACTGAAGCTCCTCTCACTTGATCAAAAAGATCATCAATTCTAGGAAGTGGATATCTATTCTTAATGGTCAACTTGTTCAGCTGATGATAGTCAATGCACATCCTAAAAGTTCCATCTTTCTTTTTCACAAATAAGACTGGGGCTCCCCAAGGAGACACACTTGGTCTGATATACCCTTTATCTAACAATTCCTGTAATTGCATTTTCAGTTCCATTAGTTCAGGAGGGCTCATTCGATACGGTGCTCGAGAAACAGGTGTTGCTCCTGGTACCAGATCGATTGAAAAATCAATCTCTCTTTTGGGGGGGAGATGAGGGATTTCCTTGGGAAAGACTTCCTTAAATTCTCTAATGACTGGTACAGCATCCAGTAACTCTTCCTCAGTTTTCTGTTCTATTTCTTCTACATGCACTGCATAGACTTGGTATCCTTTTCTAGCTATTCTTTTCAATTGTAAGGCTGATATTTGTCTTACTGAAATGGGTTTTTGTTTCCCTTTTAGTGTGAAAGGTTTCCCTTCTTCATCCACACAATGTAGGGTTTTATCCCAACAGTTCATCAGGGCTTTATTCTTCTCTAGCCAATCCATTCCTATCAGTAGATCATAGGATCCTAATGGCAATATGTTCAAATTTACTTCTGTTGGAAACCCATTTAATTGTATTGCTGTTTTGGGCAACTTATGTGTAACTTTCCTCTTAGTTCCAGTGGCTAGCTGTACCAACCATGACTGCTGAAATTTTTCAGGTTTAATTTTACATTTCTCTACAATTCCAGGACTAATGTAACTCAAAGAAGCACCTGGATCAATCAAAACAGTAATAGGTAGGTCATAAATCTTACCCTCCATTTCTACCATGGTTGCTTGATGTTCTGCTTGCCGATTTTCCAAGGCTGCACTGATAGTTGGTATGCTTCTAGCTATGTCATTGACTGTTGTTGCCTCTCGCTCTCTGCTGATCATGTGTATATTTCGATGGGGGCAGTCCCTCATCATATGGGGTTCTCCACAGCCCCAACATTTCAGAGGTTCCTTCATTCTGACTATCCCTTCCTTTTTATTGTTCCCTTCTACTGGTTTTGAAGCCACTTGGGACTGAGCAGTTTGACTTTCTTTTGGTTTATTGAATTTTTTCCGCTGATGATATCTACCAAAATTTCTTAGATATGCTGGTTTTGGTCTTTTTCCCTTGAACTCACCCTTGTTCAGCCAGCTCTTCCCTTGTTCAGCTTTACCTTTAAACTGCTGATAGCATAATCTTGCTTTTCTAACAGCCTCATCCATCGTCTTTGGATTGTCAAATTCAATTTTCTCCTTGTACACAGTAGGCAAACAATTTAAAAACCTTTGCACTTTTGCCTTTTCTTCTCTAATGTAAGGGACATACCTCAGTAAATTAGTAAACTTAGTGACAAACTCATCAATAGTGAGCTGTCCTAGCCTAAGTTCATGGAACTCTTTTGCTTTATCATCATAATAACGTTCATTCAAATAACGGCTTTTGAACTTAGTCTGAAAATCTTCCCAAGTAACTGTCTTTTCATCAATGGCATGCACCATTTTTGTCTCTTCCCACCACAGTGTAGCTTTTCCTTGTAGCTGGTACACAGCTAATCTAGCCTTCAGATTACTCTCATATTCATAAACCTGAAAATACTTGATCATGTTCAGCAACCAAGATTTAGCATCCTCCTCCTTCTCCCCATCATAGGAGGGAGGTTTGATTTTTCTAAATTCTCCCTGCAATTCTCTTTTCTGTTTATGTTGCTGTCTAGCAGCATCATCATCATCAGACTCATCCATCTTTCTCTTTCCTGAACCTTCGCCTTCCTGGCTGTTCCAGGAAGTTAGTTCTCTGATGAGCTTTTCCTGCTCCTTACTGGCTGATGACAACATGTCATTCTGGCTTCTCAGTTCAGCCAATTCTCGTTGCAGCCTGTGCAACATAGCCATTACCGGGGCATTGGGATCTAGAGTAGCAAACTCATCCCGCAGATCCACATAAATCCCTTCACCTTCAGCCATTTCAACTGTACACACTTACAACACAGATTAGCAAAAATTTTATAAAAATTGCAGAAACAAAATATGTAATAATCAGTGAGCACAAAATTGACAGCCCAATTTGTTGTAACTGGTGCTCCGATACCATTTGTCACACCTCCCAAAATATTATTTTTTATTTTTTTTTCAAGACCACGTATTTCAGTTCCACTAGCAAACTTTCTGTTTCTAGTTTAAATACAATTTATACCTATGGTGAATTTCAGTACCGAAGTTCACACCCTTTACTTATTAATTTCAACTAAAGTGCAATATAATAACCCCAAATAAAGTGCCACGTTATTAATCCAATATATATATATATGTTTATATATATATAGATATTCAATACCCTAACCATATAAATCTAAAATACAACTTGCTTTCAATTTAACATAGATCTCTCTCTATATATATATATATATATATATATATATATATATATATATATATAGGTGTTTGTTATCCTACCTATAAAATCTCAAAGATCACTTTATTAACTCCAACCTATACATATATGTTTATTTATATATATATATATATAATTAAATAGGCATTTAATATTCGCCCCATACAAATCTAAAGTATAACTTTATTCCCGCTCATAAAGATTTATACGTCATACCTATATGTATATATATATAAATGTGATTATTCTCCCAACCATTAAAATCATTCCATTCTATACGTTTTTTTTTCAAACAGTCACACTATGTAGGATTCAAATCATTCATTTTTGTTCTTTTTAAAGTCACATAACCATAACATGATTTTATTCCCTTATGACTCATATATTAGGGTTTTGTATATTATGGTTTACGCCCCATCCACGTGGAGATCGAATAGGTAATGAGAACTTGATCGGGCGTATGAAATCATTAGATGGAACTTACACGATACGCTACGGTGGCGTGTATCTGCGTTCCTGTTTTTTTTTAACGTTGGCATACTACCATTGCTAATTTACCTCCGCCACGAACATTGCAGGTACCAGTGATGTGAACTGCATCTGCTATTTTGCCCAAAACATTTTGCGTGTGACCGCCAGATATACGATTCCACATCTTTTCGCCACGTACTGATTTTATAAGGTCGATTATATGCTGGAGTGTTCAGGTGGTGCACTGGAGGTGGCGGCGGTCTGCATTTTCTTCTTTCCTCTGTACTTCACATATCGTTTCGGATCAGTTTTCAGGGACAGAAGAATACACGCGTCCCACTCAGAGGCGAGGACGCTGCAAGGTTAACGTATGGCACTCACCCTCGCCTACATCAGGTTAGATAGGTTTTTGACCTCAGTACTGTTCCTCTGTGCTTACAGCTATACGTGCCTTTAGTAGAGGTCACTTCAGTAGGATGAACGCACAGCCTTGCAGACTTCCCGCCGTCTCGATGCACGAATTTAGCGTTGGAGATAATCCATGGTTATGATATCTTACGGGTCTTACCTACTCAACCTGACTTCTAAAACCCTGCTAAGAATTCCGTGCTACTAGAGGTCGACGCGGATTAGGGTTGAAGCTATGATCTGTACGCCAAATCTGCAACGCGCTTTTGTGAGTGATACGATAGATTTAGGGTTAGGGTTTTTGGTTCACATTTTAAACCCCCCCTCTGTTCATTATTATTTCATTTCCGGTGTTCCGTTCCAATTTCTCTCTGTGGAATAGCAAAACCAGGGTTTAATAGTCAAGTGCATGCGGGTTCTCATTTGTGCAGGAGAACCTCTGGTTCAGTGCGTATCCTGTCTTCTTCTGGTGCAATGACCCTGATTGTTCCAAATCTTTCCTCGGGCTTACGATGGTAACCAACTTCTTTAAATTCATGTCGTTGTGTATTACAATTTTCTCGTTTTCCAGAGTTTAGGTTTATGATATGCGTGGAGGTGCAATGGGTATATTTTAAACTCGCATCACTGTTGACATGCAGGTTACGGCTCAGCACGCACACCCGGTTAATGACCAAGAAAATCTATTCGAATTGGCTGGCATGGAGTTTTATTTTCGTCCTTATTGTTAATTTCTTTCTAAATACATCTGTTATCCCCTTTTTTTCTTTTTCTGACCTTCATGTCTACACAAGAGTGGGACGAGAGGTCGCCCATATCAACTCCACAGAGATGAGCCGACCGGTTCTCGGTCGTGGAACTAAATGATTATCATTTTCTTTCGTTTGGCATTGGCCAATCCTCTAGCGTTTACCCAGTGATGATCATTCACATGCTATCACTGCAGGAATATAACGATTTCATTTAGTTGGATCTAATCGACCTTACAGGGTCACACAGTAAGAATCGTGTTACTATTATAGAGAACCGCTGAGCGGGATCATGACCCGGGCTTAAATAATGCTGTCATTTTATTTGGTTTCTGTGTTAGCCGACCCTTCGGCAGCTTCCCATTAAAATCCTTTATCTACCATCACTGTAATGAATAACGATTTCATTTTGTTTTGCTCTAGTCGGCATTACAGGGTCCCGCCACAAAAATCGTTTTATTTTTTTACAGGCATAGTTAAACTTATTACGCTCTTGCCTACTGTGAGGCCCCGCCTACGCATAGATAGTTCTTACAGGTATTAAATCGTATTCCTTACATTACCTAAGCGCTGAAGGTTCGTACGCACAGATAGTTCTTTTTTATTATTATTTAGGTATATATATATATCGGTCACATTATACCGACTCTCGGTACATTTTCGATTGGCATATATGAATACATGCTCTCGGCATTTATGTAGTTAGGTTTTGTGATAATCTACTGTAGTTTGACTATACGCTAGAATTCCATGGCCGTAGCTATATGTAATTCATTTCAACATAACCGATTCGTATCAATATTTCCTTTTTGCCATATATAGTTCATATATATATTTCTATGGCTCATTTTTTTTTTTGTCGATGTTAAAAGGATTTATTTAGGTTAGTTCTTAATCCTTTTTAATATATATATATTTTCACCATACTAATCTATTACAATTGATGATTTCCAATGAATACTTCGTTTAACTCACTGCACTTGAGTTCTAGTTTTTTTTAATACCTTTATATATATCTATGTATGGTTAGTAAATTGGTTAGAGAACTTTGATATTCTATTCTCCATTCCATGTATACATATATGTGTTAGCTAGTGCTTGCATACGGGATCCTAGTCACAAATTTAATCCTCCCCTATGATACTTGGTTCAAGGATTAAAGTAGAATTAGAATTATAATTGTTATGAAAATCCTATAGACTAGAATTTTACTTTCTCTAGTACAGGTTTCGAATTTCATATTATAATGTTTTACTTTCTTCTATTCGTATGTAGACCATGTAAATTCAGTTCTGCTAAAATATTTCCTAGTATATTTTTATAGCATACATACGAGCATAAAACATCACATTTGTATCTATAGGAACAAGAAAAGATCTAATTATCTGTAGAGACTAAGTAACCTCAGATTTAAACCGACCTTGGTTTAGAGTTTCTGTGGTTTCTACTCTATGGATTTCTGGTCTACAACTACACAGATTCTGGAAGGTGAATGCCTTTGGATGAACTCTGTTAAGTGTAGTACCAAAAACAATCATACAAATTCTTTTGAGTTTTATATGTAGCTAATTCATACCATAACATTTCAAAATAAACAATAATTTCAGGAACATACCGCTGTGGAAAATGACCAACCTCCCAACCTTAGAATCCTCTTTGTCTCCCAGGATTCACCCCCGAGCTGAGATCACCTCCTAGGACAGATCAGCCCCTGATCTGCTTAGGAGCAGCTTATTTAAGCTCATATTCCCCCAAAGCATGTTTCTAATTCTGCGTCCAGAATAGCAGGATGCTTTCTTTCCTGTTTAGCCTAGGCTTCCCTTCTTGGGATTCTTTAAAGCTGCTTTAAGCTTTTCCTCAGCTTTTCCAGCTTTTCTTTACCTCTTCCCAACTACTCCTCTTCATTGGGGAAATTTAGATTCCTCCTCAAATCTAAATTAATTTCTTTCAAGGATTTTTTGAAAGATTTTTGGGGATTTGTTGCCTTATCCATCCTCATGGATTTGGCAAGTGATCTCTAATTCTCATCTTGGTCAAAATGCACAATCATTTTATTTATTTCCTCAAACAAAATATGCAAATACATTCACACCATACTCATCCCTTGGGGTCCACCCCCTTAGGATTAAAGTTCAAATGTCTAACTTTAAAAATTCAACACACAAATTTGGGGTGTTACACTAAATATTGCAGGTTCATGGAAGTGGAAATTGTAGGAAGAAGTAAATTGTCCTGCATCAAGTGATATCAAAGCACATAAGATTCTTGCATGTAGTTTGGAGGAGATAGCAGAAGAATTTTGTGCAACAATATGGAGAAAAAAATAGAATGAGATTAAGACAGTGGCAGGTAAATTGATTTTGGGTTTTTTTTTGTGGATATTGATGGCAGATAGCACAACTGTGATGGAGGAAGAAGAGTGTCTGCAAAATCTTGAAGAGAAAGAAGTGCTTGAAACAAAAGGTTCTAAAGAGATAACCAGAGAAAATACCAAAAGGTCAAGCTAGTAAAGAAAGCTTGATGAGGTATTGAGTAGCAAGAAGAGGAGACTTGCTACAAACGAGAGGCTTGGTTGAAATTCACTATTGAGCATGGTGAAGCTTGCAAATTTAGAGAAAAGGATGACCACATAGGGTCATTACAAAGGTTCAAGTGAAATCCACAAGAGAAGTAAAGAAGATGTCAAGGAAAATGACATAAAGAGAAAGTTGAGTGATGAGGAGTTTGATAGGGAACTCATTGAAATTAAAGTACAACTAAATGTACTGATGGAGTGGATACATAAACATGAGGAAGATCTTAAATGCGGATGGATTTTTAAGAAGAAAGTTAAATAACGAGTTAAATAATTGTTTGCAAGAAATTTTGCGGAAGAATATGAGGCATATAATAAGAACCTAGTTGAAATAAGAAGAAATCAAGGCAGCGGAGTACGAGACAGAAAAAGTGCACTATTGTGACTCAAAGAAAGGGCCATTGCTCAGAGATAATGAGGATGAAGCAATGGATGAGATCCAAGATTCTCATATTTTTAACACTATTGAATTTTATATGGATGCAGGTATGAAGATGGTGGACAGTTACCCACAACTGTCACAAAATTAGAGGAAGAAAGGAATGTATATTTTGTTACAAGTAAAGAAGGTGAAGGAGGAAATAACTCTTACTTTGTTCTTAGCCAAGATGAAGAACAACACTTAAATGCAATGTTTGTGAAAGGAGGTACAAAGAGGAATGATGAACATGAAGTTGTAATTAGAGAGATAGAATCTATGTTATTTCCTGAAGATGAAATCCAACCTCACGTACAACATTCAAAACAATTTTTTAGAGATTTTGAGGAAGAGACGTCATTTTCAGAAATTTGGTTGGCAAGAGATGAAGGTTGCTTAGATTTAGAAAAGTCAGTTGGTTTGGGAAAAAATATTAGAGTTTCGTATAGTAGTATCATGCATGAAAAAAAGATACAACCAACAGAAGTTGACAACAAGCTTCAGTCAAGAAACAAATTTGAAAAAAAAACTAATAAGTTGTGGAAACTTATGAAGCAACATTCCAAGAGAATGTATGAAAAGGAGAAGAAAAAATTCAGTCAGAGAATGCAGTCAACTGAGAGAAATTATGTTAGCAAATTAAATGGACAACAACATAATAAAGTATGGGACAGAGAAAGAATGAGTAAAGGAATTTTTTTCCTCATAAATGATTAATTATAATTTAAAGTTTGGGATCCTGGATGAGTTATTCATTGTTACAGAAACATGACAAACCTCACAGAGAGGAGTTTATGAATAATTTTCTACCTTGGGTGTCTGGTGCAGGAGCATCTAGGAGTACCTTCAAAAAGGAAATTTCCAAATTTCCTGCATAAAAGTCTAGAACTTATAAAAGCTGGAAAAATCTTTAGTATTTCTAAATTATGTAAAAACTCTATAAAAGTGTGGTAGTTAGGATAGGATTAGTTTTGAGAATATGCAAGGTGTTAAAAAATGTAGCTCTCTGGATTTTTCCTTTATACAAGTCTAGTAGATCCTAATTTAGTGGATCTGAACCCACAAGGTTCATTGAATGTAATATTTGTATATGTTAGTCATGAAATGTATAGTGATAGAGTGTGTTTGAGTGTGTGAGTGTGGGAGAGGTGTAGAGTATGAATAAATGGCCAAATGAATTTATAATAAGGCTAAACATCTACATATAAATTTGATTTTCAGAATGAAATTTTTACATGCTTGTGGATTGTGTAGTATCTCTACATATATGTTAATGAGATTCTTTATATGTTTGTAATAGTTAACTGGAGTAATCAAATTTCTATAGAGTTCTTGGTATCCTCAAAATTGCAAGTTCGTGGAAGTGAGCATTGCCGAAAAAGTAATTTGTCTTGCATCAATGTACTATGTATGAAAATTAAACCACTAATCTGTAATATGACTCATGTACTTTTGGCTAGTTAAACTAAGCCAATAGTATGACAAATAAACAAATATGAATAACATAAATCAACGAATATAAAACACTTAAAAAAAAAAATACACGGAAAGTTTATTCGACTAAATTAATATAAAATCAATTACATACACACTAGAGCCAAGCTACATAGAAACACGTCTACTTTAGTTTATAATGTTTTTTAAAAAATTAATCCATCATAAAAATGTTCATATATTTTGCTTTGCTGTAATCATTACATCTTTTCATTTTTAATACTTTTATTAAAAATATTAAAATTATTTCCAATAATAATTTAAATTCATTGATTTAGATAAATATATCTTCCATCTCAAATTGATTAGATAAATCATATTTAATGTCCTTAATAAACCAACTCTGAATTGCCGATGAATTCATCTAAAGAATAACGTTGAACTCTACATTTTAATATGACATATATATATATATATATATATATATATATATATATATATATATATAATTGACTGAACGCCCAATTAAATTAATTTATAGAAAAAACTAGGTAAGTGCTCTAAATATTTGCAGGTTGTTCAGTTTGTTGGTTTGTTAGTCATTGTGTATTGTGTTAATTCAGTTCTCTTGATTCCCTAGAAAAGTATTATATATATTTATTTATTTTCTAAAGTGCATACACGAGTTCTGTAAGTGTCATTTTTGTGTACAATACGCTGTGTACCTGTTAGAAATCCTGGGTCATTAATGATGAAACTGTCTCCATGATACAAATCTCGACCCATCTCGTAAAGGGTTTCCATGATGCAAAATTTTTATTTTGGTCTCGCACCGATCTTAATCCATACCAACTGCAGTCGGATCTGTCGTTGATCACGGGTTTGACTATAATGGTTATGATGATATGAACGGACAAGAATTCCTCGCAAACTTCTGAGAGGAAGAAATCTAGAACTCAAAGTAGACTGTTTAGGTTCTATGAACACAATAGACCCTAACAAAAAATGAAGGGTTTCACTTACTTTAAGATTTACGGATTAAAAACATGTATTTTTTAAATAAAAATCACAGATGCAAATACACAAAGCAATTGTTAGGTGAAGAGAAACATATTTTCCATTATAACCCTGTCCATTGGAAGAAACATAAACTACATATTACAAAGCTGCAACTCGAACATAAATTGAATCCTTCGTCGTGTATATTGTATGTAAGGAATATATATTACCCAACTCGATAAACCTGTACTATTGAAAAATTAATGTTCACATAGTCTTTTTTTCAAATTTATATCTGATTTTCCATGATCAGACTTGGAAAAAAAATGAAGTTTACCATCCTCTTATGCATTACTCTACTACTCACAAACCACAACCCAACCCATTCATGATATTCTGATAAATTGCTATTAACCCGAAGAGGCCACAGTTGTGCTTCCTTTCTGAGGCTCGGCTGTAGTTGTTGCTGTGGCGACGTAGGTATCCTGGTAAGAGCAATAATTTCCTCCGAAGAATCCAGCGTGAATGAGTAAGATGTACCAGAGCTTTGTTCCACACAGAATAAGAAGAAGTGACTCCAATATTTTCTGCATATATATATATATATATATAAATACTAGTTACGAGATGTAGACCTAAAACTGAACTTAAAATAATGAAATAACATAGTAGTGCTGCACCTACCAATTTTGTGTTTCGACCACCGATATGGATCTCCTTGCATGCCAACCTGCAGTTTTTTAGGATTGAAAATCATGATGGGCTCATCTTCTTATTGGGTACCATAATCCTAATTTATTAGCTCTTGTGTTACTGTCACAATATTTTTTTGCTTACCCCATGGCCAATAGAGTGAGTGCCCAAGCTGTCATGGAGGATGCAGCACTGGAAGCCAAGCTCTGGGCACCCCAAACCCGGAGGTGATGGAGTCCTGAAAGGCATGAAGCAGCTCCCACAACAGCAGCTATCAAAGCAAAAACAACCATGAAACCCGTAGCTTCATTCCCCATTGGAAAATAGATCGGAGAAAATCCTAGAGGAAGAGCTCTTCCACGACCTGCAAGTCAATCATGCAGTCATTTATCAACAGGTTTCATCATATATTTAGCCCAAAAAACATACTCAGGCTTCATCATATATTTAGCCCAAAAAACAGAAGGAAAAAGAAAAATTGAGAATCACAGAGACTTATTTTAACCTTAAACTATTAAGAGTTCAAAGATGAAAAGGAAAATTGTGACACAGATATTAGTGAACAGTAAAGATTCTATGAAATGTATTAGTTGGTGATACTATAAATGCACCAGAAAAACAATATGCATATCTAGTTAGAAATTAAAGTACCAGTATAGTAAGTGTGGTCGAGGGTGTTGTTGAGAGCCCATCCAGCAATAGCACCCACAACAAGAAACATGCAGAAATTCAACAGCAGCAGAAAACCTGCGAGGGACTTCACCACTCCCAACGCCATTATAATTATAATACTATGGCCGCTCTACAAACTATAAGTAGTGACCAAATGGGGCTTAATTTGGAGATGGAAATGACTAATTACCGATCTATACTATGCTCTATATCCTTAATTTGCAGAGGATGAGATCAAGCTTACAACAATGGCGGCTGGAGATCATAGAAAGGAAAGAATTCAATTCAATTCAGATTAAGTAAAACTCATGAAGTTTGGGGAGCACCCAGCAACTCCAAGTCTGTCGGGAACCTTAGTAAGATATGATGTATTTAAGGGTGCCTGGAAAGTAAATGTCCCTGAAAAGAAGAGCCTGTGGGGGCAGAGACGGCTGTTTGTCAACAAAACCAGGCTGCCCCGCAATTGAAAAGCAATAATAGAAGAGGTGGTGACCTACATTATAATATAATACGAACCGTTTGTCTAACGGTCATTGACTGGCTTTCCAAGAAGTTCAGGATGGATGATTATACTTAGTGGCTGTCAACTTCAGAGGTTTGCCATTGCAGACTAATTGCAGCAATTCCCAGACTTAAACCTGTCATCATGCCATTTCAATTTCAGTTGAACAGAATGCTTTTTGAAAAAGAATGCTTTATAGTTTAGTGTGTTTCCCTTCTCTCTTGATCAAATCCCACTAAATATATTTAGGCATAATTATCTGTTCTTTTTACATCGTCTGTGACCTAAATATCTATCCAATAGTCTGTTTAATGATTGCCTACCACGTGCCACTCAATGAGTTGCTTTTTGTGGGCATTTTGGCATTTGAATTCTTTTAGTTTAATGTGTCTTTCATGATGAAGGAAACATGTTAAATCTATTTGCTCTTGAATGTTTATGACCAATTTTAAGTGGAAGTTGTTCATATCTTTTTCATGTACGGTGGGAACCTTTAAGGGCATAGTTTGTAGTTTTGTAAAAAGGGAATATGTATTGATTAAGGTTTTAATGGTTTAACAAATTGTTGATAGTTTTTTTGAATTATTGTTGTGTTTATATAAAGGTGAGAGTGAAAGCGATAAATTTTTTCTTTCAAATATATGTTTTTATTTATTTTTTGATATTTTATGGAGAGAAATATTAAGTAAAATATATTAGAGTACAAGCATAAGAGAGTAAAAATGAAAATATAACATATATATAAAATAGTGAGTGAGGAAGATATTAGATAAAATATACAAAGTTAAGGTGAGATGGATATTATGGAAAATATAGTAAGGAAAAGGGTAGATAAAGTTATTAGGAAAAATTTATATAAGGGTAACAGTGGGGGTGGGGAGACAATTAGGTAAAACATTTATTGAGGGTTGGGGGTAGGAGGAGGTAGTAGGGAAAGAAAAACATTTATTGAGGGTTAGGTGGTAGGGGAGAAAGGGGATGAGAGACATATTATGGGAAAAATAATAATGTGGTTGGTTGATCAGGAGTTCATAAACTTTTCCTCAAAATTGAAAGTTAGAGTATTGGGTTGAAACTAATATGGTTGCGTAGATCTCGTCTTCATGATTTTGGCGCTGCAAACGGTTCAAAGAACCGATGTCGTATGTGGGAGATATCGCATTTTGATCGAATTCTCAAACAGCTAAATTTTGCGACAGGTTTGACTGGGATGCGCAGTCAGCATGGAGGGTGCACAGTTAGCAAAAGAAATATTTTGAGGAATATTCCTTTCCTCATAACCAATCCTAGGCTAACAAGTGACGCAATATGATTTGTGGATGGGATGTACGTTATGTTTTATGAGCAAATCGGAGGGTGACACGTGGCCAGCCCTGAGGCCACCACATCTCCCCTTAGTGGTGTAGTAAAATTTTGTTAAGGCCGCAAGAGTTGACCCCACGACCTCCGGCATAGCACGCCCATGACTTAACTGCCCGCACTACATTGTTACTTAACCTTATAAGCAGTTAAATTTTATTTAAAGTATAATGCACATTGGAGTGGGGGTTGGGGACTGCCGGCAGTCCTAACCCTCCAGCGGTCCCCACGAGTGGACACATGGCAAAACAACGAAACTGTAACATCAACGTTAACCACCAACTAAAACTTTTGCAGTCTCCGTAGCATTTATGTTATACATATCACATGCATCGTTACTCCGAGGATTTCTCTGTGTGGTTAGCGCTCAACCCGAAGTTTTGGAACCTTATCCCAAGGTTTAAGCGGAGTTTCGCTCCACCATAACGGTAACTGCGGGTTTTGGGGGTTGGCATGTGGCCACCCCCAACCGCAACATTTATTATCATGGTTAAATTCGACAGTATTTTGGAGGCACATTTTATGTGGCGGAAATTTCCAAACTAACTCCAGTTAAGTGGTGTTCTCCACAATTAGTGGAGCTTTTCTAGGTGTTATTGGGAAAATGAGTGGGAGACTCAATTTTCGCCCATTCTGAGTGAATGAAGAGTCATTATAGACTAATTGGATCATTCTAGAGCCAATGGTGCAGAGAAAACAACCATTAGAGGCCTGTAACTACATGTATTTGCAAAATTTTGAGTATAATGAAAGATGGGCATGCCATTGGGAGCTGGACTAGCAGATGTAGCCCACGAGGGGTGAACTTCTTCATCATGCCTGTTGTGTAAATGTTATGTGGTGACTTATTTCTCTATTTTTCACTATTGTTTAGTGTTATTAGTATTTATTTCATGCTTCAAATTCACTAAGATTATCTATAATTCATGGTTAAAATCCTCAATCCTTAAGCAAACTAAAGAGACAAGTATGCACATGTTTTATAATTCAAAAGACACTTATCAAAACTAATATAGTCCTTTCAGATCAGATTGGTATCAGAGCTAGAGTTTATTCTCTAGTGTTGTTTAGTGCAAAAGATTGTTTAACTATTTGCAAGTTTCTAGATGCTTACAAGGCTCAAGCTCAAGAGAGGAGAAGGCAAATTTGTGGGAGAAGAAGGGTCTCAAGAAGAGCCAAAGCAAAGGAGAGCAAGATTTCCACAATATCCATCACCTATTTCACCTCCTAAGGAAGCAAAAGCTACATTAAGCATGCCTCAAGAGGAAGGAGAAATCCATGAAGAATTTGATCCTAAAGAGGAAGAAAGAGTGTTTAGGAAGGAATTCCTTGACATGACTGAGATTATTAGAATCCTTTATCAAGAAAGGAATGAGAGACTAGAAGGAGAAGGATCCAAACTTCACAAGGAAGGACAGGGATCTTCAGGAGGTCACAATGATGAAGATAAGTCCAAGAAGGGTAATGGAGGAAATGCAGGAAATGGGGATCCATCATCCTCACCCTCATCATCATCATCCTCTACTTCATCTTCAGTACATCAGCCACACAAGTCAAAGAACGCTGGTAAAAGTCCTTTTTTAAAAACTTGATGTTAAGTTTGAATTTCCAATGTTTAATGGTAAAGTCAATGCAGAAAATATTGATAATTGGATTAGGCAATTGGAGGTCTATTTTAGAATCCAAAACCTTCAAGATGATGATACCAAAATCCAATTAGCTTCATTGAGAATGGAAGGTGCAACACTTGTTTGGTGGGAAGCCAAGATAAAGGATGAGATCAAGAAACATGGTAAGATTATTCTATCATGGACTGATTTCATTACTGCAATAAAAAAATATTTTATCCATTAGCTCATATGCAGAAAGCCACAAGAAACTGGAAAAACTTTAGGCAATTGAAGGGACAGAATGTGCAAAAATACACCCAAGAATTTAGGAGAAGAGCTCTCTTATTAGGGGTAGATTTGTAAAGCCAAGATACTTTGCTCAAGTACATAGGAGGCTTACATAGCTACCTAAAACATACTATTCTCATGTTTAACCCCACAAGTCTAGATGAATTATGTGTTCAGACCACACATCTAGAAGCTAGAGGGAAGAATATTTCTGAAGAGGGTAGAAAGAAACCTTTTAGGGGTAAATCCAAAGAAAATAAATTTAAGAGTAAAAGCAAAAAGAATGCATCTGTTAAGAAAGAGGGAGAAATATTGGTTTGTAAACATTGTTCAAAAGAAGGCCATGATGAAACTCATTGTTGGAAATTACATCCTGAAATGAGGCCTAAGAAATACAACAACAAAGGGAAACAGAAAACTGCAGCTACAACTCAACATGATTTAGGAGAGGATTCAAGTGATGAATCTAAAATTACAGCCATGGGATTGAAGAACATGAAAGGGAAAGAAATTGAAAATAAACCCAGTACTAGTACATCAAATTGTCACATACATACTCCAAATGAAGAAGAAAGAATTGAACTGTTTCATGTAAGAGTCATATCCAAACATACAAATACTGACACATTGTTTGACAGTGGGTCACAAGAAAACTTAATCTCTAAAGACTTGGTCAAGAAACTTAACCTTGAAACCATTCCACATCAAAAACCATATCCACTTGGTTGGATTTGTAAGGATGCAAATTTACAGGTTTCAGAGAAGTGCATATTGCAGTTTGGAATCACTGCACATTTTGTTGACACAGTTGAATTAGATGTGGTTCCACTTGACATAACAGGTATTGTGTTGGGGAGTCCTTACTTGTATGACAGGAAAGAACAGATCCATTTATTCAAATATGGCAAGGAGTGCGTTTTTAGAGCACATCACAAGAAGACAAACATTGTTATGGTAAATGTTGGATAGGTAAAGAGGTTGGTAAATTCAAGTAAGAATTTTGTTCTTCTAATGACTAAGCCTAAAGTTGATTTTAATCATGAATCATTTGAGGGATGTGATCCTAAGTTTAAATCAGATTTATATGATGTAGTTAATGCACATCATGATATGTTTTAGGAGCCAACAAGATTGCCTCCAAAAATAGAGATTCAACATGAGATTCAGTTGCAACAAGATTGCCCTCTTCCAAACATTGGCATGTATCGCATGTATATAATGGAGAATGATGAAATAAAGAGGCAAATCAAAGAGATATTGGACAAAAGCATCATAAGACCAAGCACCTCACCATGCGGTTCACCCATAGTCTTGATACCAAATAAATATGGGACTTGGCGCATGTGTGTAGACTTTAGAGCTTTGAACAAGGTTACGGTAAATAATTGTTACTCATTCCCAAGGATAGATGACTTGCTTGATCAACTGAAAGAAGAAATTTTTTTCACTAAGTTAGATTTACGAAGTGGATATCATCAAGTAAGAATAGCAGAAAGTGACATATGGAAAAATGCATTCAAAACCAAACAAGGACACTTTGAGTGGTTAGTTATGCCATTTAGTTTGTGTAATGCACCGGTTAATTTCATGTGTGTTATGGATAGTGTTTTGCGTCCATTCCTTCATGACTTTGTAATTGTGTACTTAGATGACATATTTATTTTCAGCAAAACAAGAGAAGAACAAGTCTTGCATGTGAATAGAGTGCTTGATGTTTTGAAGAAAGAGAAATTGTTTCTTAAGATGTCAAAGTGTGAGTTTGGAAAGACTTCTTTGGTTTATTTGGAACACATTGTAGGAGGAGGAGAGTTGAGAATTGATAATTCTAAAGTGGAAGCCATTGTGAATTGGCCCACAACCAAAACAGTAACCAAGGTAAGAAGTTTCTTAGGTGTAGCTCAGTATTGGAGAAATTTTATTGCTAACTTTTCTTCCATCGTAGCTCCTATGCATGCAGTGGCAAGTGTGAAGAAAGGCTTCCAATAGGGAGGCAAATAATAGCAAGCTTTCAAAGCTTTAAAAGACAAGATCAGTTTAGCTCCAGTCCTTGCATTACCAAATTTGAGACAATCATTCAATATTCAAACCAATGCTAGTGATTATTCCATGGGCGCAATTCTTTTGCAGCATGGTAAGCCTATCGCTTTTCATTCTGAAACATTCAATGGTGTTGTAACTAATTATCCTACATATGAAAAAGAACTATATGCATTGGTACAAAGAGTCAAGAAGTGGAAACACTACTTTACGGGTAAAGAGACGATTGTACCAATCACTAACCATTACAGTACTTGTAGTCACAAACAAAATTGCAACAATCAAGAAATTTCAGGTGGATGGGATTTCTTCAACAATTTCACTTGGTTATAAGGTACAAGAAAGGTATTTTCAATAAATTTGCTGATACGCTTTCAAGACCAATAATTAGTGCATCTACTTTACTCAAAAATGATTCTATTGTACATGAGAGTTACATAGAAAAATATGCACATGATGTTGATTTTCAAGATGTGTATGCTAGTTTGAGTGAAGGGAATCAAGTTGAAGAAAAAACTTATCATATGCATAACAATTTGTTGTTTCATTTGGTAAAGTTGTGTATACCACAAGGAGAGAGGCTAAGTCTCATGAGAGAAGCTCATGCATCTCTTATTTTTGGACACTATGGGGTAAGCAAAACAGTGACGCATCTATAGAGGTATTGTTTTTGGCCTCACAAGATAGATAATGTGTCGCGTTTTATAAGAGGTTGTTCTATGTGTGCAACAAGTAAGCCTAGTAATAGGAAGCTTGGGTTGTACACGCCACTACCAGTACCATCAAGGCCATGGGAGAGTGTCTCCATGGACTTTGTTGGAGGTATACCTATGTCAAGAAAACAACATGATTATCTTTATGCAGTTGTGGATAGATTTAGTAAAATGTGTATACTTATGCCATGTAAGAAAACCATTACTGTTGAACAAACTACTGAACCTTATTTTCAACATGTATGGGTTCATTATGGATTACCAGATTCTATTGTTAGTGACAGGGATTCCAGGTTCATTGGGAATTTTCGATCCAATATTTGGAGTGTGATGGACAAACTAAGGTGGTGAACAGAATCGTTGTGCATCTATTGAGAGGATATTGCAGCAAACATCCTAATTTGTGGGATGAGCAAATGCATTACATTCAGCACGCTTACAACCAAGCAAAGCACTCTTCAACTCATACATCACCTTTTGAAGTATGCTTTGGGTATTTTCCAAAATCGCCATTAGAATTCATATTTGGAAAGGATGTTGCAATATATGGACATAGTGACATTGACAAGGCTCGAAATTTCATTGGGATAATTCAGATTATACATCAACAAGTTCAAGAACAACTTGAGAAAAGTCAAAGAAAATACAAACAAAGGCATGAAAAACATAGAGTTGATCAAAAGTTTCAAGAGGGAGATGAGGTATGGTTGCACATTAGCAAAGAAAGGATGCAAAGGGAAGGCAAAAAGCTCAAACCCATTCACTATGGTCCATTCAAGATCATAAAGAAAGTTGGTAATAATGCATTTCAACTTGACTTGCCTTCAAATATGAAAGTGTATTCAGTTGTTAATGTTGAAAACTTATGTTTGTATGAGCCACCTTTGATCGATGATCAAGGAAGTGATGTTCAACTACCTTTTATTGAAGATTTCTCGCCAAAATTTCTGGATGAGCTCAAGGAATGTTGACTACCTTTGAGTTGGGCTCAAAGGCACTAAACCAAGCAAGGAAAAGTGGATGGAGGTTGGAAAGGTGAGGGAGTTGTGCCCTCATCTACTGAATAGGTAATCAAGTATTTTAGGGTCCAAAAACTTCCCAATGGGGAGGAGTGATCAGGAGTTCATAATTTTTTCTCAAAATTGAAAGTTATAGGATTGGGTTGAAACCAGGATGGTTGTGCATATCTCGTCTTCCTGATTTCGGTGCCATGAATGGTTCGAAAAAACGATTTCATATGAGGGAGATATCGCATTCTGATCGAATTCCCAAATAGCTAAATTTTGCGACAGGTTTGACTAGGATGCACAGTCAGCATGGAGGGTGCACAGTTAGCAAAAGGAATATTTTGAGGAATATTCCTTTCCTCATAACCAATCCTATACTAACAAGTGGCATGATATGATTTTTGGATGGGATGTAAGTTATGTTTTATGAGCCAATCGGAGGGTGACATGTGGCCAACCGTGAGGCTGCCACATGTCCCCTTAGTGGTGTAGTAAAATTTTGTTAAGGCCGCAGGAGTCAACCCTGCGACTTCTGGCAAAGCACACCCACGACTTAACCACCCGCGCTACATTTTTACTTAACCTTATAAGCAGTTGCGTTTTATTTAAAGTATAATGCATAGTGGAGTGGGGGTTGGGGACTGTCGGTGGTCCCAACCCGCCAGCGGTCCCCGCGGGTGGACACATGGTAAAACAACAAAATTGTAACATCAACATTAACCACCAACTGAAACTTCCACAGTATCCATAGCATTTATGTTATACATAACACATGCACCATTACTCTGATGGTTTCTCCGTGCAGTCAATGCTCAACTCGGAGTTTTGGAACCTTATCCCAAGGTTTAAGCAGATTTTCGCTCCACCACAATGGTAACCGTGGGTTTTGGGGGTTGGCATGTGGCCACCCCCAAACGCAACATTTATTATCATGGTTAAATTTGGTGGGATTTTGGAGGCGCATTTTATGTGGCGGAAATTGCCAAACTAACTCTAGTTAAGTGGATTTCTCCACAATTAGTGGATCTTTTCTAGGTGTTATTGGGAAAATGACTGGTAGACTCAATTTTCACCCATTCTTAGTGAATGAAGAGTCATTCTAGACTAATTGGAGCATTTTGGAGCCATTGGTGCTGAGAAAACAACCATTAGAGGCCTGTAACTACATGTATTTGAAAATTTTTGAGCATAATGAAAGATGGACATGCCATTGGGAGTTGGACCAGCAGATGTAGCCAAGAGAGGTGAACTGCTTCATCATGTCTGTTGTGTAAATTTTATGTGGTGACTTATTTATCTATTTTTCACTGTTGTTCAGTGTTATTAGTGCTTATTTCATGCTTCAAATTCACTAAGATTACCTATAATTCATGGCTAAAATCCTTAATCCTTAAGAAAACTAAAGAGACAAATATGCACATGTTTATAACTGAAAAGACACTTAGCACAACGAAACTAATACAATCCTTTCAGATTATTGGTGCTCAAGTAAATGTTAAAGTATTTTTTCCCTAATATCTCCCTCTCACCTTCATATCTATTCCCCTTATATCTTTTTCCTCTTTCACCCTCATATTTTCCTAATGATATCCTCATCTCCTCCCAACGACATCCTTATATTTTCCCTAATATCTCCTCTATCTCCTCCCAACCTCATCTTCATGTTTTCCCTAATACCTCCCCAAACTCAGAACCCTTATATGAAGTTCATTGTGAGGGGAGATATTAGAAAAAACTTATTTATTGGTGGTGGAAGATATTAGGAAAAATATATATTTGAAGGTGTGGTGAGGGTAGATATTAAGGAAAACATACTATCATATTAGGGTGTGGGTGCAGAGGGGGGAGAATTTAGGGAAAATATGGAGAGCTATTGAGGAAACTAATATGAAGGTGAGGATGAGGATAGATATTATGAAAAACATATTTTAGTGTGAGGGTGATAGTTAGTGTGAGTGTGAGGGTTAGGGGAGGAGGGGAAGGAGATATTAGGGAAAATTTGGAGAGATATTTTAGAAAATATAGTATAATATGAGGGGTGGGCTATGGGAGAAGATATTAGGGTAAAATATTGGGTGGGGGAGATATAAGAGAAAACATAATAAGTTTCTCTAATATATTTACCAACCCTCATCCTTTTGGATATGGTTTACACATATTTCTAGTAGCACAACAAGAGTAGCATTAATTAGATACAAACAAAATAAACAAAATGACCACAATGAATCCCTATCTCAATGAAATTTAACACTAAAAACAATATAATAACAACTGCTACAAGGAATCTTAAGTGGAAAAATTAATTAACTACTAAGTAGCAAGGATTTGCATAAATTTTGGTGGGTAGTAACAACTAGTCGGCACATTTACATTTTTACTCATATTTATTAGTGTTGGAAAACACATAATCCTGCTATATTTACATGTTGTTCCTATCAATTTTCGATGCAAGTAGTAACTAATGTTAAATATGTTATTTACATGAGTATGAACTATTTTCAAGGATTTTAATTTTGGTTGGTTTTACTACGAAGCTTAACAATGAAAAATCTCGATGTCCATTTGTACTTTCCTGCTCTTACTTTTCCTTCTTGCTCCAAATCACCAAGTATACACACTCTCTAAAAGTGTTCCAAGAAAACTCTAAGTATCCAAGAGTATGAGAGAGAGAGAGAGAGAGAATGATGAGAGAGCACCAAAAATGCACTGACAAAAGGTACCAATTGATCCTCAAAAGCCTTTTTATGGAAGAGTCCTCTATTTTCTTCATTTTCCATTATTTTTCCTCCATTTTCCTTCTCACATGCAACCTATGACCTTTTACCTCCCTTTTCTCCTAATTTCCATTATCTTCATAAATAAATGTGCTAAAAATACTTGGAATTTCAACATTCAGGTTGGAATATGTGTCCCATCAACTGTGGTTATTATTTTAACTTTATTACATGGAATTTTCACCAAAGTTGTTATAGAACCCTCCGCCTTGGGGGACACTATCCTCAGTGTTCAATCACACATATACCTTAGCAACATCGCTGAAAAGCAAATATGCTGCTCATGGAGCTTTATAACATAGCTCGATGCAGTAGTTACAATGATCACCCTACTAAAAAGAAGCCAGCATGACATCATAACAACATGACAACTATAATGACATGACACCATACCTCTTATTGGAGCTTTATAACATAGCTCATGGCGGTATTTACATCCATATACATATGTACATACATTCAAAAATCGCATCAAATCATATACCGAAACATCTCCAAAACATATGCTAAATAAAACCAACATCACACCAAAACTGCTTTGCCTCAACTGGCAAACAAGGAAGGATACATGGCCCACATCTGATCCACCATCCACCATGTAGCTTCATCAAGCTCAAAGTGTTTCCATTATGCTACTTTCTCTATTGCTTGATCTCATGAGCGTCTTTTCTACAAAATGCATTATGGTTGCGACTGGATCTTTCCTTCTAGATCCCCTTGCAATACATATGATTCAATAACATGATCAACATCTTTAACATATTTCTTAAGCAATGATATATTAAAAACATCATGGAATTTCACTGTGGAAGGCAGTGCAAGTCGATAGGCCATCGTTATGATCCTCTCAATGATCCTGAAGGTTCCAAAAAACCAGGGTGCCAGCTTGGCACACGATCGAATATGCAAGGAGCTCTTCTTGGGCTTGATGCGAAAGTACACCACCTGATCCCCAACCTGAAACCCCTTGAACAACTTGTTCCTATCTGCATAAATCTTTTTCATATCATGTGTTTCTTTCAATTTCTTCTTAATCACCTGCATTTCTTGTTCCATTTCTACCAACATGTCTAGTCCAATCAGTACCCTATTAACTAGATCACTTCGATTGATAGGAGTATTGCAACTTCGCCCATACAATGCCTCAAATGGACTCATCCTCAATGACTCCTGATACCAAATTTTGTAGGCAAACTCTACCAGTGGAATATACTCTTCCCAATTGCGTTGTTGATGCATCACATACATCCTCAACATATCCTCCAATATCTTGTTGTCCCTCTCAGTTTTTCCATCTGTATACGAATGATAAATTGTGTTGAAGGCCACATCATTGCCCAAACTTGCAAACAAATCTTTCTGAAACTTGGAAGTGAAATTTTCATCCCTGTTGGACAAAATCTTATTCGGAACACCATGCAATATGACTATGTCTCTAATAAACACCTGTGCTACATCACTAGATGAGTATGTAGTCTTCACTGGAATGAAATGTGTAACCTTTGTCAACCTGTCCACCACCAACATGATGGAATCATGTTGTGTAATTGTCCTTGGCAACCCTGTGATGAAATCCACGGAAATGAACTCCCATTTCCACTTGGGCATTGCAATTGGCTCTAGCAGTCCACCTAAATGATTACACTCTACCTTAACCATCTGACAATCCAAACATCTGGCTACAAACTTTGCCACATCCTTCTTCAAATTCAGCCAATAATAGAATCTCTTCACTGCAGTCAAATTATTTTGGTAGCCTGGGTGACCTAAATATGGTTTCGCATGAAACTCCCTCAATATCACCTTATTGAGATCACTTTTGTCTGGTACATATATCCTATCTCTGAATCTAACCAATCCATCTACTGTGAGACGGTAGTCCAAGTCCTCTACACCTGAACCTGTACTTTCACTTGTACCTTTACCTATACTACCACATGTACCAAGACTTTTACTTGTGCCAACACATGTACCTATAACAACACCTATACATGTACTCTGTTGCAACATGTGCACAATCTCCATATACCTGTGATCCAATTGACCTGCCTGCAAGATCCTATATTATAATTTTGTCCCATAGGAGCTCATAGTTTCTATGTGATTTACCTATACCTTCCTTCTAAGATCATCTCTGACCCTATTTCATTTCCCTTGATGTACTTGATCTCAAATTCAAACTCATTGATCATTCCCAACCATCTAGCTTGTCTGGAGTTCATATTCGAATGGTCAAACAAGTACCTCAATCCAATGTGGTCACTCATCAATACAAATTTCCTGCTAAGAAGATAGTGCATCCGCCTCTTCAATGCATGAATGATAACTGCTAGCTCAATATCATGTGTTAGGTATTTTTGCTCATGCTCATTTAGTTTTCGCTACTCATAGCACACCACCTTTCCATCCTTCATAAGGACTCCACCAAGTCCTCTCTTGCAAGCATATGTACACACTACAAATTCCTTGTCCGGATCTGCAATCTTTAAAACTAGAGCATGTGTCAACAACTTCTTAAGCTACTCAAAACTAGCCTCACACTCTTCTATCCAATCAAACTTATTACCTTTCCTCTCCAATGATGTAATCGGATAAGCAATATGTGAGAATTTTATGATGAACTTCTTTTAATAACCTGCCAATCACATGAATGATCTCACCTCATCTACACTCTTAGGAGCTACCCACTCCATGATGGCTCTTGTCTCTTCTGTATCTACTACAATTCCCTCCTTGGAGACAACATATCCCAAGTATTGTACCTCAGTCTGGAAGAAACTGCATTTGTTGAGATTAGCATACAATTGATTCTCTCTCAATAACCTCAAAACTATTACCGAATTCTCTTTCTCATTTTTAGAATACACCAATATATCATCAATAAACACAATCACAAACATTTCAAATAAGGACACACTGACACTGTTCATCAAACACATAAATGTCATTGGGAATTAGTCAAACCGAATGGAACTACAACAAACACATAATTCCCATACCTGGTCCTGAATGCGGTCTTGTATATGTCCTGATCTTTGATGTGTACCTAATGATATCCCGATATCAAGTTGATCTTAGAGAAAATTATTGCTCCCTTTAGCTAATCAAACAAATCATCGATCCTCAGTAGTGGGTACCTATTCTTGATGGTCACTTTGTTCAGCTTCCTCTAGTCAATGCATAGTCTAAGAGTGTCATCTTTCCTCTTCATGAAAAACACTAGTGCACCCCATGGTGATACACTTGGCCTAATGTACCCATTTTCCAACATTTCCTTCCACTGCAATTTCAACTCTACTAACTTTGGTATACTAATCCTGTAAGTTTCTTTTGATGTTGGAGATGCCCCTGGCACCAACTCAATAGAAAATTCCACTTGCTTGTGTGGTGGAAACTCTGAAATATCTGATGGAAACGCACCTTGAAATTGCTTCAAAACTAGATACATGCTCAAAACATCTACATCCTTAGCATACTTACCTTTATCACTAGATATATGAACTACAAATAGCACACACCCTTTCCTGCGACTGTGTTTTTCCTACATAGTTGTCACCATCCTAATTGATGTGGTTTTCTTCTTTCCTTGCAAGACTCTTGGTTCACCATTGTCATCCAAGCATTCAATAGCTTTGTCATAGCAATCTACCTTGCTCCTGTGAAGATATAACCAATCCATACCCAATATCATATTGTATGATCCCAAAGGAAATATGTTCAAGTGTGTTGCTGTAGGCATATTGTTTAAATAAAATGCACAAGATCTTACTCAATGGTGAACTCTTTTCTTCGTACTTGTGTCCAGATGCACTAACCAATATTTTTCATTCAATTCCTTACTCAAACCACACTTATCCACCAGGTCAGGATTAATATAACTATAGTTAGATCCAGGGTCAATCAAAATAGAAAGAACTTGATTACAAAGCTTACCTTCCATCAGAATGATAGAAGCCTGATGTTCTGCCTACATGCTATCCACAGCTGCATAAATCCAAGGAATATTATGCCCAACATCCCCCATTGTCTATGTCTCATGCGCATTGTAGATCTATGGCCTGCCATCCTGATATTGTGGACAATCCCTCCTACGATGATCTCCTCCACAAGTCCAACACCTCACTGGCTCCCTATTCTCATTCTTATTATGTTCCTCTGACTGAAATCCATGTCCTTTGCCATATGTATTAAACTTCTAAGATGGGGTAACATTCTCCTTGTTACTTGTATCTTGAAGCCTTGCTCACTTCCTGTCTCATTTTCCTTTGTTCCATGCATTACCTTTCCAAACTGTCTTATTTTCTGATCTATGCTTTGATTGTTCATAACAATGCTTGATTTTTTGGATGGCCTCCTCCAATGATCTAGGCTCATCAAACTTAATCATATCTCTGAATGGAATCGTCAGTCCACTATTAAATCTCTAAATCTTGGCCTTCTCCTCCTTGAGGTAAGGCACATATCTGAGTAACTCCAAGAACCTACTAGTATACTCCCCATATTTCATGGAACCCATCTTCAGCTCATAAAACTCATTTTTCCTGTCCTCATAGTATCTCTCTAACAGATACTTCTTCTGGAATAGTCTTTAAAACTAACCCTAAGTCAACTCCTCCTAAGAAATATCTCTGACATTCTTCAGATCTTCCCACCAAATTTCTTCTCTACCTCTGAGGCTGAATGTAGCTATCCTAGTTTTCATATTTTTTGAGTAATCATGCAATCTGAAAAAATTCTTCATGACAAGAAACCATGCCTCTGCATCCTATGGTTACTTCATCTCTCCATCAAATGTAGGTAGTTTTTCCTTTTTAAACTCATCCAGAAAATATACCTTGTCACTCCTCCCGTAAGGGTGATACCATTGACTATCATGATGTGTATCTGAACCAGAACTAGAACGATACATGTGTTTGTCACCTGTCCTATCCAAAGTGTCCAACAATCTTCCATCTTTAATCGTGTCATCCCTATTCAACTTGTCACCATCTAGAGACCTACTTCCATATGCTCCATTGGTCCCATCCTCCTTCCCATAGTTGATCCTATGTGGCCCATGTTTTTGTAACTCTGACAAACTTTGAAGGATGGTTGCATTAACCTCTACTTTTTTTTCCTGTGTCTATATGAGTTTATCATTTTCTACCTTGCAAGTCCCTATTTATTCCTTTAAACTTCTCAATGTATCTGCCAAATCAAATGAATGTCCAACACCATTCTACTCATATGACAGAGGGAGAATATTTGTAGTCTACCATTCTTCTATTCATCTTTGATTTATTCCTGCAATGTACAATATGTCATCTAATCCAATCCATAAATAAATCAACGTACCTTAATGTAATTTGGGGAGAATACTTCCTGCAATATCACCCAATCAATGTAATACATGTATAGATATAACCATGACAACATATAAACATATAATGTCTAGGCATATAAACACATACATGTCATTATGGTTGGATTCCAGTCATCCATGCATGATCATACCAAATTCACACCAATACAAGATTGACCCTACACAACCACAAGCACGGCCATACACGAGCATAGGAAACACATAACCCAGCATGACCGAATGATGCATGTTCACCATATAACATTACACAAGCAGGCATACACACACAATACACAAGCACGACCAATATGTGATGTAGCATAAACAAGAGATGCACATACAATATGTAACCATATGTAAACAAGTGTGCACGAACTATACATAAAGAGAAACAACACACAATCAGTAATACATCCGTGACAACCTATTAGAAACGCCATCATAAGTACTTCCATGGTGACACCACTGCCACCTTGGCCAACACAACATGGATGCATGAACCACACACAACATAGGTATGAAAGCACATAATAAATCAACGTAAAAGAATTACCAACACACCACACATTGTTTCTAGAGTTGAACCATGCTCTGATACCACTCTGAAACACCCTCTTCCCACATCTACCCAGGTAACAGGCCAACCAGGGTAAAAATGTGATGAGAGTATACTAATATGAGATTCAACCTCCTAGATGACTTTGAGGAAGTGGAACTGATGGCTTATAAATCACTTCAATTGAAAAATCTTCCCTAAATGGTGACAACCTAGCGATGGCCTTTGCTAATGTATCTGCAACAGCATTACGTATTCTATGAATAGAAATAATGTTGAAATCTTGGAATTGAGAAATTAAGTGTCATACCTCTTGTTGATAACTGTTAATATTAGGCGACACATCGTGTATAGTATTTTTTACCTTTCGTATGATGATTTCAGAGTCACGTATGGCTTTGATAACCCCAACTTTGAGGTTGGTGGATTTATTTAGACCCAAAATGAGTGCTTCGTATTATGAAACATTGTTGGTGCACTCAAATTCCAAGTGGCAAGAGATCAGATGTTTTCTATGTTTCAGGTGTACTAAAACACAACCAACTCCAGATCCCTCGAGCATTTTTGAATCATCAAAATATAAAATCCAAGAATTCGAAGTGTCAGAGCTATGTCCTACGCTAGTACTACCTATGTCTATTGTACATAGGTCATTATCACTAGTTTTTGTTCTAGGAAGGATTTTCAATTGTTCATTTGGTGGGACTGGCGAAGGCTGAGCTAGATAACATATGTAGTCTACTTCCAGGAAGCAATTTCTGAAAATCACTTCTATGAAGCCCATTGGTTCATTTTTATCTTCAATTTGTGTCATGCTATGCTTCATGTAGGGCTCACTATCAAATTGAATCTAGTTATTTCTTCCCGTATGGAAACCATAAGTGATACTAGTCTATCCCAAAGTATCCATGAATTTTGTTAGACCAATATCTGCTTAGCAGTAATCCAATGGCTTCCACAATGTCCACAAATGTGATGTTTATGCATTGGTGAAATTTATGATCAGATGAAATACGGATGAGAATATTCTTGAACTCACCTATAGCCTAGAAAAATGAGATGTCTAGTTGTATAATTCGTGCATCAGTTTTTTCCCATTGTGCATTGAATTTATTAGCAATCAACAATGGCATAACATTCCCGGATGCACTGAAATCTAATAAATAGTTGTGAACATTGTAATCAAAAATTTCAAATGTTAACAAAAATGGTGTGAAGATAGTGTTAGAATCTAAATTTAAATAATTTACAATAGGTTCGAGGATATCACAAGAGTTACCAGACATTACATGCGATGCAGAGACTTCTTTACCTACTGGAGCATGCGATGATAGTTCTAGGAGGATCAGTTCATGCTAGCTCATTATCCTTGCGAGCTCAAAAAGTGAAATGTTTGTGTTATCTCTCTTCATGTCCTCCACAATGTTATAATTAGTGTCTACCATCACAACAGGTTGTGCTAACGAGTCGGGCATTGTAAATTTATTCGCTGCAAAAGGAGTGGTGGACTTGTTTTGTTGTTGTTGGAAGTGTTCTTTGAAGAACGAGCACCTGCAGACTTATCTTGTAAATTTTGAGTTGGGTTGGAAGGTGATAAAAATTTTCACAACAACTGTCTCTTAATATCCTACTCATAAATAGGTCCCTTCATCCTTATATTGTAAAAATCATATGACTTATTTGGCGGAGATTCACTCATTTTTGGTTGGTCAGAACTTTGTTTTTCAGTGTTATATATGATATTAAACATGTTAACTAAATTTCGAACACCCAAATTATCTTCAGTTGCGGTATATTTGCTTGTTTCTTCATTATGCTTAGACTGTTCTTCTATTAATAAGGTTTCAATGAGGTTTGGAATTATAATGTTCATATTGTGATTACATTGTGAGAATTTCTTCTTAAAATTTTTCTCTTGATGGAAAGTGCAAAAATGATCCATGCCCAAACTTTAAATGTTGAACACTATGTTGGAATTCTAAGCAGATTTAGCCTGTTGTGAGTTGTTGTTTCTTTTAAATAATGGTGGCCTGGAAGACTTGATGCTGGTAGTATATGCCTCTCTTGACCGTATCTTTAATTCTAAAACTTTGTTCGTGAGAAAATTCAGAGACTTGGTCAAGATTTCCATGTCAAAATAATATTTTTCCTTTGTTCTACTAGAAGAGGCTTGTTTTTTATTACTAGAATCCTTTGAGTCTTTGGAATCTTTGTCATTTACAATGACTGGAATGGATCGCAAATATTTCTCTACGGCAAGAGCTTCTGCAAATTTCAAGACCAATGTTTCCCTCGCAGCTCTCTTCACAGAAACATAAATATTAGTTGGAAAGGTGAATGTGTAATAATATCTTGTGATGTCATCATGAGGTTGCACATCAGTGGGAATTTTTTTCAGCAATCACGTAAATATCTAATTGGAATATTTAATTCTTTATTTTTCCTCCACTTTCAAATTCCCAAGTTCTTTCAATAGCATGGCAGGAGTCTTATTGTCAACAATTTTTTCAAGAAATAACTTCTTAAACTCCCTCCATTTTTGGATTGAATTGGATGGAATACTATTATACCATACAGACGCTTTACCTTCTAAGGTATATTGAAAGAGTATGCAAGTGACATCGTCGAAATGTACCTAAGCATCCATAAATGCATGTAGAAATCATCTATATGATCCTTGTATTGAATCTTCTTGTCTGGATCGAACTTTGACAACAACTTCTCTGGATGTTTTGGAATCTTATGAAGATTGGCCAGAAGAGTGAGTGGCCCTTGGGACATCTAATCCAAATCTGCATTATCCATGTCTTCATCTTTTTCCTCCTCCTCTTCTTCCGAATCTGAAGAGTCTTCACCCTCACTGTTAGGATCTGCAATGTGATCAAGGTGCTCCTCATCAGAAAACTAAAAATCTTCTCCTTCATTGTCTAGGTTCTCCTCAACAAGTGGAAGTTCCCCTCGTTTCTCTATAGTCTTAACCAACCCTTTGAGTTTTGCGATAACGAAGTCTTCCACCGAAAAAACAAGAATTCCATTGGGAGTTACTTCTTTTCTTACATGCTTATGAGATAGAATCGCAGTGATAGGGTGCAGACCAAGAGATTTTTCAAACATATGAGTGATGGTTCGTATAGTCTGAAGTTGATCTTAAGTAACCTCGAAGGCTTGTCCCTGGGGAGACTGAAAAATTTCTTCACTTTCAAGAGTACGAATGGGAGTGGAAATGGGAATTTTGTTGCCTTGCACAAAATTTTGTTTGTTAAGATGCAGATAATTTTCAGCCATAAAAAGGTGGCTACCCTCCTTCTAGCACCAGAATGTTGATGGTGTTGGATACTGCCAATATGCAAGGGGGTCTCTCCGATGAAAATTCCCAATTAGACTTCGCACCATTTTGTGTGGGAACCTTCCATAAAAAAGGTATGGTTGCCATATTCTTAAAGATATGCCTTGGATTCAATGTTCAGCATGAGAGAGTAATGCATAGGTAATTTTGGATAAGCAAGTGAGTATGCCTTGTGGAATTTTTAACTACGAAATGTATCAAGGTTCTTCTACCGAAAGGGGAAAGAAAAGTGAGCCTTTTAAAGACAACTAATAGTACTAATCTAGAAAATATACATGAACATATACATATGAATGAATCATTGAACAACAAGCGAAATAGTTCACTTAGAATAAATTATTTTTAAAACACATACAACACACCTTCATTAAGATAAGTACCAAAGCCACTGAAATAGTTCAATTTCCTTATTATAGATGAAAACAACATACATCACAAAAATTCAAAGAATAGTCTTACAAAATTTATGACATACACATGAAAGTGTGTTGGCTCAGCAAGCTTCTGAATTAAGAAAAAGTTCCAATATACATCAAGACAATGAACACCACTAGCTCCAATAGTGGAGTGTTATAGAAACAACTTTCTCCTCCAAAAGAACTATCGTCCTATCTAATTCCTGGTAGGAGGAGCTAAGGTGAAAATTCCTTTGCCCGAACAATGAGGTTGTATACATAACAAATAGGTGTTCATCCACCTCCCTTGTGAACCTTGGACTACCCTCATGATTGTTTAACTTCTCTATGACCTTTCAAATATTACATGAATTTTCACATTACATAGATCACTCTTGGACTTCCACTTTACATTACACTTCTCCAATATGGAATTTACGTAATCCAAAAAATGATGTGGCATATGATGACTCGTGACATTAAATGACATGGACTACATGATGACATGGAAATGTCAGGCCACTCTTTTTTATTTCTTTTTGTGTGTCGTCATGAGAGATGGAACATGGTCTTCTTATTCCTCCTCCACGTGTCCTTAAGATAAGGAGTATTCAATGTAATATTGATCTTTAGCTACTATCATAATATGATTTCCCTTTGTATCTATTGATTGATCAACTTATTTTCACAACTCCAAAGGTGTATTTTAGCAACGTATACTTCTCCATATCCTACACCATCATCCTGTCATAACATGATAGAATACCTACGACTACAATCCACTCATGACAAGAAAACATCATTCCAATAAACCCATAGTCTAAAATTCTTCATCATGATCACTAACTAGGCTAGGACTAGGTGACATGATGGGAAAAAAACTCAAGGATTATGTAGTTATGTAGCTCAGGAGGTCAGGGACCAAGACTAAGCCTTGAGATTGTGTAGCGCACAGTTCAGGTTGGGCAGGGCTTGTCAACTATGCAATTGAGGGACTTAAGAGGTCATGCTTGTTGGGCTGCTAGTTTGTCATTATTATTATCACTTTTTAACACCTATTTCATCTATTTCTACCATTCTTTATAACGTCATTTATCATGGTTTATCATATAATTCCATTTTATAATTATTTATGCTCTTATGGATAAATATTATTTCTTCTCCTTTATTTTTAATAAATTGATGATTATTATGCATGATTTTATCAATGATGGTTTATTAATAAATTTTTTGTAACATCACTCACCATTTTAGCCTCCAAGATATTTTCCAGATTACAGATTTGATCTCCAGCTCATCATTAAATATTCCAACTCAGAAATTCATTGGAATAAGAAGTGACAGTTTTGCGTTGGATGTTGTGGGCAAATGGAGAAGAATCTGGAAAATAAGAAACATGGGTTTTGTCCAAAACGGACCGAATTAACTTCTTTTAAAGACCTGTTTGCCCAAATTTAGTTCGTATTAAGAGAAACAAAAGGTTCTCTGAAGACTATTTTTCGAGATTCACTGTTGCGGCCGTTTTCCAAATTATCTCAGTTGCAATACCAAATTCGGCTTGTTCCTGTTGAATGATTGATGGAAAGATATTTCAGATATGATCTTGCTGATCAATTGGTTATGAAAAATCCAATTTTGTTATAAAAATCATTTTTGTAATCATCTCTGTTGTAACTTCTGTCTGATCTATGTGTATTTAAATGAAAAATAGAGATCAAAGAGGGGAGAATTATGAAGAGGATTAAGAGTTTGAATATAGATTATTTATGAGAATAATTATGGGATTATTAGAAGAGTTGATATGCTGATATAGAAGAGCAGAGAATGTGAATTGGATTGTACTGCATTATGTATATTTTATTTTATGCACCATTTGTAATGAACATAGTTCTACAAGACCAATTTGTATTGTAAAGATTGTGATGATTAATACATAGTTGTGTTGCTATTTATTCAACTGTTCTGAAGTAACTCGGCAGCATTCGCTGGTGGCTAAGGGCCTGACCTCTAGTGAATTTCACTGCTATCCTTTGTGCCATATCTTTCCATTTACTGCAATTATATTATGCTTTGTTGCTTTACCGTGAATTGTCTTTGATAATCTAGATTTCTGCATTTATCCTTCTATGTGCGCATTTCCAATTTATTAGTTGTTTGTTAAAAGAATTGGTTATGGTTATTTAAAGCACAAACTGTTATTTCCATTTACTTTCCTTTTGTTTGATTGATTAGATCCAGCTGAAAGAGCTTGGTTATTGCTTCAATGCTCTCAGTTCTTGGGGTACTCCAATACCTCCAAAGGATATCATCTCTATGATGAAGCCAATAAGAAGTTTGTAATAGAAAGAGATGTCATATTCCTTGAATCTTCCAAGAGTGACAAGGTTTTTGAGCGGCAACCTGATCGCCTAGATAGATTCACACATGCAAAGTCTTTCCAAGAATTTGATAATAAGATTCCACATCTTGAAGGGGGGATTCCTATATTGAATCAAACTGTGGAATCATTTCCTGAAGCACTTTCTCCCCCACATGAAGAAACAACCATGGATGACACATTGAATGATGTGATTGACAGAATTGGGAGATTGAATCTTGAATCAATCCCAACTCAGTCAAATGAGAAGCCTGGGCCATCTCAGAAAGGTCCTCCCAAATGGCTGACAAAGACACTGGAGAATGTTCATCCTGATGAGGTTGGAAAAACAGGAACAAGAAGTTCCACTAAACAAATCGAAGGTGATGTAGATAATTCTGATTCTCCTGTTGATATGGATATTGCTTATAACTGTGAATTGAGTTTGTCTACAGATCATGAACCAACTTTCTTCAAAGAAGCCGCTTCTCATGATGAATGGAAAGAAGCGATGCAGAAGGAGTATGATGCCTTGATAAAGAATGGCACTTGGAAGCTGGTTGATCCGACTTTGGGAACGAAACCAATTGGCTGTAAGTGGGTCTACAAGAACAAGTACAAACCAGACGGCTCACTTGACAAGCACAAGGGCAGGCTTGTGGCAAAATGTTTTGCACAAAAAGAAGGAGTCGATTATGAAGAAACTTTTGCTCCCACAGCAAAATGGACCACCATCCGGACTCTCTTTTCCTTAGCAGCTCAAAATGGATGGAAAGTCCATCAGATGGATGTAAAAACAGCCTTCTTGAATGGAGATCTAAAGGAGAAAGTTTATATGTCCCAGCCAGAAGGATTTGTGATAAAGGGTCAAGAACACAAAGTTTGCAAACTTGTAAAATCCTTGTATGGCCTCAAGCAAGCACCACAAGCCTGGTATGAGAAATTGACCGAGCATCTTCTGAAACTTGACTTCAAACATTTTGATCTTGATGATGCAACTTTGTTTGTTAAGAAAGTTGGAAAAACAGTTGTATATCTTGTGGTGTATGTAGATGATATTTTGATGACAGGGAACAATGAGAGTTATATTGCATCCATGAAGAAAGAATTAAAGAAAGGTTTTGAAATGACTGATTTGGGTTATGTTCATTACTATTTGGGTATTGAAGTAATTCAACATCCTAAATTTATATTTCTTTCTCAAAAGAAGTACATTAGAGATATTTTGAACAAGTTTGGCATGGATGAATGCAATCCCTTAACCACTCCAATGGAACAAAACTTGAAGCTCACATCTATTGAAGGGCGGGAATTCGAGGATGTAACTAAGTATAGACAGCTTATAGGAAGTCTTATCTACCTGACCACCACCAGACCTGACATTTCATTTTCTGTTGGAATCCTCTCAAGGTTTATGCAAAAACCTTGTGAAGGACATTGGTCTGCTGCAAAAAGAGTGTTAAGGTACTTGAAGGGGACTCAAGACTTTGGACTCAAATATACACAGGTAGGCGACTTCAGCTTGATCGGATACTCTGATTCAGACTTTGATGGCGACAAAGAAACAGGGGTGTCTACTACAGGTTACACCATGAGTCTTGGATCATGAGCTGTCTCATGGAGATCACGCAAACAGTCAGTTCCAGCAGATTCCACGACCGAGGCAGAATATGTGGCAGCAACTGAAGCAACAAAGGAAATTGTGTGGCTCAGGAAAATCCTAGAATATTTGCAGATGAAACAAATGTATTCCACACCACTCATGATCGACAACACTTCTGCAATAAATTTGGCCAAGAACCCAAAGTTCCATGATCAAACAAAGCACATCAATACAAAATACCATCTAATTCGACATCATGTTCAGGAGAAAACCATCCATCTACATCATTGTTCCACAAATGGGAAAACTGCTGATATCTTCACCAAAGAACTTGGAAGAGAAAAGTTTTAAAAGTTTAGATCGATGCTTGGACTCACCAAAATCCCTTCGAATTAAAGGGGGGAATGTTGGCACCTAATCCTAATGGTTGGGTGAGGATATTTAATATTGTATATTAAATAATATTAGGAAATAAGGAAGGCCAAGAGTCATTGGGAGATGAATCCCAATAGCCTCACCTCCATGTATAAATACATTCACATTCTTCATCTAATACACATTCTGATTTGCGGAGTTACCTCCTGGTTTGACACGATTGATGGAGTTCTTGGAATGAATCATAGTTCTAATGCATAGATGAATTCTTTTCCTTAAAGTTTCATATTTATGATTGCATTTATATTCAACGATTGGTTTTATCATTACTCTCTAAGTTATAGCTTGCACATATTGTGTACAATCTTGAAATAAAAGGACTTACCCTGGTTGATAATTAATGTGAACCAATTAGGATTTTTAAAAGACACCTTTTAGCACCCAACATTTTGGCGCCATTTCCAGGGAGAGTGTTTCCATTTCACAGAGAGTGATGTATGTTTGATATTTGTTGCTGGGAAAGAATTGGGTATTAAAAACAGAAAGTAAGAACCTGCGTAATGAGCAAGTAAACTGCTTGCTCCCCCACCTGCTTTCCAACAAAATTGCTAGGAATTTAAAGTAGAAATGAACGTTTATATTTTAGAGGTAGAATTTTGAAAAAAAAATCTAATAATTCCACTCGAGTGGTGATGTAAGCACCACCCATTTCACTAACCAATTGACAGGAACATTCGAAGAAGGAGCCTCAAAGAAACATGTGAAAAACATCTTCTATTATGGTAAGAAATGGCTCACATTGCAACTTTCGAATTCCCTATCAAAGATCTAGGAGGAGTGACACAAATGCACATAATTCCCCCATCTCCTCTACCAAATTTTCATGGTTTGACAAATAAAGATCCAGATACATTCTTATTTGAGTTTGAATTATTTTGTAGAGGATATGATTATTGTACTAATGATCAAAGGTTGAAAGTGTTTCCTCTTACTCTAAAAGGAGCATCTCTCTGATGGTTCATGAGCCTAGGTGGGAACTGCATCCAAACATGGGAGGACATGAAGAACATAGTCTTGAAGAAGTACCAAGACTACTATAAATCCAATGAAGATATTTTCGATATGATACAAGGGGAAGATGAAAGCTTGGAGGACTATGTAGAGCGATTTCAATATAACCTTCAAAAATCAAAGCATAAGCATTTGGAAAAAGAGATCTTGAAAACACTCCTTAAAGGAATCAAAGATGAATTTTTAGAACTCTTATATCTGATAGGAAAAGGTGATGTTTTTCAATTATCATATGATGATGTTTGTGAATTATGCATAAGGTATTCGAGAGGAATTTCCAAGGCTGGTAAAAATTCTAGAGAATTTTCTTCTTTCTTTTCCAAATTTACTACAAGAACAAGAGACATAAGAGCTGAAATCAATGTTTTATTTGAAAATTTTAAATATAATTTTATTAGCTCTCTAAATTCACAATTGAATGTTTTGCAGGTTCAGAAAAATCAAGAATTTGATGAAGTGTTTTTCCCTCGTTACCAAAAGGAGCATCCCATAGATAGTTGTTCTTCCTTATCTAGGATGGAAGTAACATATCAAAGATATGGAGAAGCTGCAACAAGGTCAAAACCATGGAAATCGTGGCCTGCCGGTATGGTTCAAAACAATTCCTCTCCATTCTCTTACTTGCATAATCCATTATGGAATACTCATATGTTAGGGCAGCCATGCCAATCTCAATATAACCACCACCAATCTTGTCTACAAGTTTGGCACGGTTCATCTTATGATTGCATGACTACTCTCCCTCATCTTGTAGCACAAACACATCTTCTAGCTCTTCCACAACATCTTGCTTGCCTATCAAAATCATCCATTCAACCCAATCAACTATATCATCAAAATGCTCCATTCCCTACACAACTTCCTGCTCAACTCATTCCACACTCTCACCATAATAAACCAGTACAACATGCTTACAGTGTTGTACTGCAAAATTTACCCACCCTTCCCACCCATTCTATCTCACATGCACCATTGGAGAAAACTTATACTGAGATTCATAATGTATCAAATCCAAAAATTGTAGAGGTTATGAAAGAAAATGAGGTTTCTTCTAGCCTGCATCAACAAGCCATTTTAAACACTCAAGAACTTCATGATATGACGACTATGGGAAATCAAGAAATTAAGGGATACATTGAAGATTGGTTTCACTCCATTTGTTTGTAGCATCACTCCATACTTCAACAATTTTTGGCACCATCTTTTCAAGGGAAGTTGGCTTCTCATACCTTAATATTTATTAACATGCATTTTTCAAATTTGGGTATGTACATACTTGAAGCCTTATTTTGACAATGGTTCCATTGGAAGTACTCTTATACGTAATCATATTAATTTTTCAAATCAGAGTAGGTTAGTGTAGAAAATAAATAAATAAGGACATAAATAAATACATTTTTATTATTATGTAAAAAGAAAAAAGAAAAAAATTGTTTTTGTTGTAACACGGTGTGAAATCAACATCGGTGATAAATATTTTAATTTATTTGTGTATGTAGACGTATTATATTTAAAATAACAGTTCTAAAAATAATCATATTCATTTTTATCATTAATATGGAAAATTTTCTTGAATATCATAATTTTTTGGCTTGCGAGCTTGATGAAATTTCTGAAAAACAGAGTCAGGACAGTCAAGTTTTGAGGGACCAAAAGTGAATATTTTAAAAACTTGTTTCTATCCTAAGTAGCCCTTGATGTCTACTTTCCAACCAAACTTGAATCACTCCATTTATATTTGAAACGAAAAAGTTAGAACCAAAACATTGACACGGAGTCTAGTAGACAGCTCAGCAACAGAGTTGGGACAGCGAGTTTTTGGAGACCTAAATGACTATATTTTTAAAACTTGTTTCTATGGTATATTCCTCTATGAATATAGTTTAAAATTCAATTTGAATCACTCTATTTAGATATCATATTAGGAAAATATGACCCAAATACTGGTTGTCTATCTTAAATCAGCACTCTTAAAACTCTGTTTTTCCAGCTATTCATTGAAGTATTTGACCCATCAATTCTTCTTGTCTTCAAAACCTGTTTATATTGGAGATAAATAAATGAATCTAATTTCATTTCAAAATTTAATAAGTTTAATCCATCATCAAATGAAAAATTTATGCTTGAAATATCAACTGTTGTTCTGAGTTGGAAAATCGAAAATGACTCTATTATGCAGGTTGTTCTAAGAAAAATTAACATACCATTACATGGAATTTTTAAAACTTGTTTGTATTGGAGACATCTCCCTAAATTCAATTTCATTTGGCTTTGGAATCACTCAAATCGGACGAAAAAAGAAGAAGTTTTGATTAAAAGACTGCAGGTTAGCATGATTGGCCACTACTCTCCTGCAGGTAATAAATTAATTTTACTTTATTTTTTTCATGGATTTTTTCTACAGAGTAACTACTTGTTAGTCATTTTTGCATAATTCTTGGATTAGGGGAGCCCAATCACCTCTCTTTCTCCATGATTTAATGTTTTATTGCAAGTATACACTTGTTTTTTGCAGGTCTTAAGAGAATAAAGAAGGTCAATTTATGGACGAGCGATTCTTGAAAGAAATTTTAATGAAACAAGGGCATTTCATCCAATTCATTACCTAACAGATTCATAACAGAAAAAAATGAAGAATTGATTCTCATTCAAAGATTCATGTTACTGCTGCCAAAACATTTTTCCAAGAGATCATTTCTTTTTCCATTGATAGATTGATATTCCCTTAGGAAATAACATCATAGCTGTTGTAACTGAACTTATTTATTTATGTACCATTTTTAAATAAAGTGTTGTTTCTTTTCTGATTTCTCTTATTTTTTTGTGTTTTAGGTGTTGAATCCTTCAAATTGCAGTTTTTGCTCCATTGGTGATTGAACAATGAGGACCCCACCATGCAAGTTTCAATGGCAGAAGGCAATCCTTCGGCAACTTCATTTCTGTAAAAAATTATTTCTTTTTAAACTGTAATATGACTGCTTTTCTCTGTTTTTCTGTAAATACAATTTTTTTTCTTTTTTTTCTCTATTGTTTTTCTTTTTATGATTGTCTTTCTGTTGTTTAGAGCAGTAGCGATGATTTCTTTGTTGTTCCCTATAAGGAACAACAATTTTCATGTGAATTCTCTTTGTTGTTCCCTATAGGGAACAACTGTTGTTCCCTATAAGGAACAACACTTTTTCATGTGCATTTTATTTTTTGTTCCCTATAGGAAACAACTGTTGTTCCCTATAGTGAACAACACTTTTTCGTGTGAATTTTCTTTGTTGTTCCCTACAGGGAACAGCTGTTGTTCCCTACAGGGAACAGCTGTTGTTCCCTATAAGGAACAACACTTTTTCGTGTGCATTTTCTTTGATGTTCCATACAGGGAACAGCTGTTGTTCCCTGCAGGGAACAATTGTTGTTCCCTATAAGGAACAACACTTTGTCATGTGCATTTTCTTTGCTGTTCCCTACAGGGAACATTTGCTTTTCCCTATAAGGAACAACACTTTTTCGTGTGCATTTTCTTTGTTGTTACCTATAGGAAACAACTGCTTTTCCCAATAAGGAACAACATTTTTTTGTGTGAATTTTCTTTGTTGTTCCCTACAGGGAATAGTTGTTGTTCCCTATAAGGAACAACACCTTTTATTGTGTGTTTTCTTTGTTGTTCCTTACAGGGAACAACTGTTGTTCCCTACAGGGAACAACTGTTGTTCCCTACAGGGAACAACTGATGTTCCCTATAAGGAACAACACTTTTTCGTGTGCATTTTCTTTGTTGTTCCCTATAGGGAACAGCTGTTGTTCTCTATAAGGAACAACACTTTTTAGTGTGTGTTTTCTTTTTCTGTTCCCTACGGGGAACAACTGCTGTTCATTCAAAGGAACAACATTTTGAGAGTATTTTTTAGAACAACACTTTCTTCCCTTTCTTCACTTTAGTGAGGTGAAAGTGAACTGTGATAATACGTGAGTATGATCACACACTTACAATAATTTACAAAACAACCTATATCACCCAAAACACATGAATACCACATTTTACTCAATGTGATGACATTTCCACAGCTTATCCTAAATGCAACACTAAAGATACACTTTGCGACAACAATGGAGACACTTATTCGATAATGCTTGAAACTTTGGAAATGGGTGATACATGTTTTCATGGTAATAAAAGCTTATTAACATAAATATCGTCCCTTGAAACAAACCAAAACCTTATTTATGTGATATGTGACACTTTCCTTTGTTAAAATATGACAGTTTGATTTTCTTTCAGACGAGACAAGTACACTTAAAGAAATCATATGTAATGAATCTTGATACTTGTGTTGAAAGCATCAAAAGTCCAAGTAGGCTCCAAAATTTAGATGTAGGCCAAAATTTTGGAGGGTGTTATAGCAGCGACAACAAGTTTACAATTAAAAGCATCATAAGGCTTGGGAATAAAATCTAGTATGTATGAGCACTCTTATAATAGAGAAATCCACACTTATTTTGGAAATTCCTCATTGAAATCAAAGCAAGAACATTAGGGTTTGATTTCTCTTTCTTGATAATTACTTGTGAATTATGTTGGCTTCTTTTATTTCTTTATTATATCATCTTTCATAAAACAATTATCAAAGTGTGTATGCACAAAGATCACAAGAATACAAGAGACAAGATGTAGGAACTGTGTTAAGGAAAAACCCCTCTCTTAGGGTAAAACCCGTTCAAAATTATATTCCTTCAATTGTATTCTTTGAGACTCTTCAGACATATACCAAACTTTCCCTCCACACCAAGTCAGCCTTTCAAATATTCAACCCAGCAGCAACAACAACTTGTCCTCCAGCAACTTTGATTAAGCAGTAGTTCCAACAATAGAAGTAGCAGAAAACACTAAAAGACTTAGATCTCCCAAGAGAGGGCACAAAATGGAGAGATACCACCACGAAAACTTCCATTTTTCCTTTCTCTACATTCTTGACCTAACTCACACTCCTTCAAATTCCTTCTTCCACTACGCACTTTTTCCTATGCAGTAGTAGATATTGAACTAGCTTGAGAAGTGATGCACCAAATGAATTAAATATCCTTCCTTCTATAGGCTCCAAGTGAGGTAGAATAGGTCCCTTTGGGGCCGACTTGATCTCCTTAAGGCCAACTTGATGTGGAGGCACTCTAAACCATTTTTTACTCAAAATTAAACCTAATTACATTATTCAAAAGCCCAAGATGGGTCAATATAAATATGTAATGTCTAGAATAAAACCTAGAAGTCCATAATGGGGACTTAGACCTAAAATAATATGACCCAAGCATGAAACCCATGCTTTAATAAGTCATTTAATAATAATATATATATTTTTTTGCTTTCATTCTTTTGATGAGTACAATAAATATTAATTTATGAAGACCAAACATAGTTACAATATTCAATACTCCCTCTTAACTGGGGAGGTATTCATAATATACAAATGGAATATCTCAATCTATGTGAACTATAAAGATCTTTAGGCACTGCAATGTCATGGACTAGATTCCTGACCAGGGCAATCTATCCATTGGTCACTCAACATTTTAGGCACCGCAATTCCATGGACTAGATTCCTAACCAAGGGAATCTATCCAAGTGGGACTAATGTGGACTAAAGATTTCAGCCTCTATAGGTACCATCAGGCTTATTTTCTAGCCACCAACCCGGGGAACTAGATTCAAATGCACCTGATGTCACCCTCCCTAATAGACATCAATGTAAAGTCTTGACCCATTATCTTTCTAGGAAATTCTTCACTCGCAAAGCCTCAACATACCTCTTCCAATTTATCATCATCAATACAATCAGAAATATTTACCAAACCCAGCTTGTCTCTTAAATATTCAAACTTTTTGTTAGGAAGATCCTTTGTTAGTATGTTTGCTACATATTCATCTATCGATACATACTCCAATTTCATGATCCCATCCTGTACCAAGTTCCTAATGAAGTGGAAATTATTTTTGATGTGCTTCATCCTAGTATGAAACATGGGATCTCCAGACATCTTGATACAACTTTGATTGTCACATTTAACTATAGTAGGACTTAGATAATTCTCAAACAAGTATTTCATAAGCTTCCTTAACCATACGACCTATTTTCCTACTTCACATGCAGCCACATATTCAGCTTTAGCACTACTTATGGAAATGGGACCTTGCTTTCTACTCCTCTATGAAATCATAGCAAACCCTAGGCTGAAGCATCCACCGATAGTACTACTTCCATTAGACTCATCGCCACCCCATTCAGAATCTGAGAATCCAATTAGGTTGACCTCCTTACTATTTTATTTTAGGTAGCGGTGTATAGTACCACGAAGATATCTTAATATTTGTTTGGAATCTATCTAGTGATCATGACGAAGTTCCAACTGAAACTAAGTAAGAATTTTTACTACATAGCATATATTTTTCCTAGTGTTTACCAGATACATTAGGGATCCCACCATCTTTCGATAGGAGGTAGGATCCATGAGACTTGAGTCAGATACTTGTAACTTCTTGAGATTGGTGATCATAGGAGTAACCATGGGCTTAGAGTTCATCATTTCGAATTTCTATAATATTTTTATGATATACTTTACTTTCCCCAAATATATCTCCCCAGGTTTCTGCCATACTTCGAGACCCGGGTAGTAATGCATGAGTCCTAGATCCTTCATTTCAAATTCGGCTACCAACATCTTCTTGCACTCTTGAATTTTATGCTCCACACAAGTGATGAATAAATCATCCACATATAGTAGAATAATGTCAGGATCATTATTCACAAACTTTATGTAGATATTTGGATCAGAAGTACCCTTTACGAACCCATTTCCTAGGATATATTCATCCATTCTCACGTACCATGCCCTAGGAGCTTGCTTCAATCCATGTAGGGCTTTATTTAGTTTGCAAACGTGAGATTCCATGTTATTTACTTTGAAACATTTGGGTTGTTCGGTTTATACTTCCTCATCAATGGTCTATGTTATCAAAAAATCGTACTTGATTGGCTACTTATCAAACAACTCAGTGCAACTATTTCAAACCACTTCTAACTGAAGCTTAGCCACTTCAGTTTGAGAGGGCTCTCTCCAGGGGGTTTTATGATATTGAATAATGATAGTACTAGATGGCTAACTGTATAGAATTGTAACTTGTTTTGTATGATTACAGGTTGAAAATTGCAGGCATGCTACCATTGGGCTTATGGAGTCAACAATCAGTATTCTCAGTGACAAATGTTCTTTAACATGGAAGCTGAGGCAGATAGAGGTCTTTAACAGAGGAAACTCACACATAAAACATAGGAAGACACATTCATTTCATCACTAAAGGAAGTTAGAGCATAAAATTATAAATTTTGAGTAACAGAGATGAAATCTACTACAAGTGATAAAACATAAATATATATAGCAATAATACATCAAAAACCTCATGAGAATATCAGGTTAGTCAAGAAAAATGTCGCTTTGTATTACTGATATAGGTCAAAAACATAAAAGCAGCAGTTTGGTGCAAATGTTCTCCAACTCTTTACTACTTTGATTATTTTCCTTTAAATAGGCATTATTTACAACAAGGATGATCTTTCTGGTGCCTATATCATCGAATTATCCTATGACACCTTTCATAACTGAAATATGAAACATCTAACAGAAAACTGATAGCTACACCTTAAAAAAACCTTCTCCTAATTGGACTCTAACTCATATTTATTACATTGCTCTTATCCTATCTGTAAAACAGTTATATGATGGTTACAAAATAAATATCACATGCTCGAGAGATACATGACCAAATTCCCCTCCACTTTACATATTTAAAGGCTCCCTAGATTTTTTGAGCATAACCTTTTTTTTAGGAATAGATGACCCTTGACTTCAACATTGTTTTGATTGATGACCTAGCTGCATGACACTCCCTTTAAGTCATAAATATCTGATGATAAGCTCCCTTGTCATGCTCGAGGAATCCAGATGGAAAAAACTGCTTTTAAGATGCTCAAAACTTCCAACAATTGCTTGCTACAGAAACAGGACAGTTTCATAGCGAGTTTTGGTAGCGTAGAAAAAGTGGCTTCTGCATCCATTTACTTCGCTCCTTTGCTATTACATCATGTTAATCAAGTCATGATGCCTTTCCACCATGAATCACCCTCCTTTAATCATGCAAAAACTTACTTTAAAATCTAAAAGGCTTCTACAAGTTTTTTCGTAACGTTTTCCTGGCTTTAAGCCTAAGGAATGCTACGAAACTGTGTAAAAACCTAGAAATTTCCCTTTTCAAAATTGTCTTCAAAAACTGATCTCTTGCTGCAAAAATTTGATTTTCTGCATCTTATAAACCTTATAATACATATTCCATCTCAACTTAATGCTCCTGTGGTGTTTCCTCCTCATTTATGATCGTTTGACTTATAGGCTCTTCCACCACAGTCATTTTCAAACCTTTCTTTTCTAGCTCTTCATGAATCAGATCCAATTGCTCTTGGAGATATGTCACTTGGTCCTTCAATGTCCTATTCTTGGATTGAAAGTGTAGGTTTACCTTTTTTATGTGCTTGACCTCTCTTCTTATTGGTTGAGTCCACTTTATCAGTTTTTTCTGTATTTTCCAAGGTCTTTGAGACACTTGTAACTTGATCTTCCCAGATCTTCCCCATTTGTTCAAACTGAACCCTTTCAACTCTATGCTTCTTTGCTTCTTTCTTCAAGACTAATATCTCTTCACCTGCCTCTTTTAAGTGCTCCTTAAGTGTTTCAATTTCTGATTTTTTAGTGATTTTCTCTTTACCCTTCTTTTGTTTGATGACTAGTTCTTATTTTGCAAGTGAGGAGAGGTCTATGATGCTTGGTGGTGGTTGAGAAGTTTCACTGATCTTCTGAGTCTCTTTTCTACTTTCCATGACCTTTCTTGCATGTCTTGTCATTGGATTTCTAGCTTGAAACATGAAACCAACATTTTCACCTACAAACTCTAAATTTTTAGTTGTTTTTCCTTTCTTTAGCTTTCTTCCTCCATCTTCAACATCTTCATCTTGGACAATAGGAGTTTCTTCAATATTAATTACATGCAATATGTCCTCTAAATTACCCTTAGCCACTGTTTGGATCCTAGTAACTCTCTTGCTGCCATGTTTGCTAATTTTTGGCTTCTGTTTTGTAGGTGTAGCTTTGGGTGTGTCAATCTTCTGAAAAGGCTCTGTCTCCATGCTCACTGGTTCTAACTGCTCTGCCACTGTTGGTGATGAAATATCTCTAGGTTTGGGAACTCTTTTAGGAGTGAAAAAAACTACTTCAAAACCACTCATGAACAGAAACGATGTCCAATCTCTGCCTAATCTCTTCAACTCCTCTAACACCAACAACTTAATGAAACCATGGTGAAAGAGAGAAGTTTCATTTCCTTCTTTTTTAACTTGGACCTTATCTGACATCTTAACTAGACTTCTGTATAAGTAAAAGGGCAAGTCAAGTGACCTCTTACCCACAAAATGCAGAAGAAGCCTGAGGTGTTAGGAGTAGACCATGTGAAATCTTCCTTCATAGGTGAAATATCTCTAAATGATCATCAACAACTTTGAATAGTTTTCCTTCATGAAACTCCTAGGTATGGCATTTGTAAGGTCAATTTCACTATGCTCTGGTTTGATGAACCCTTTGCACTCCTACATGGTGAACTTAATGCCTTTAAACCACTGTTCCCCTCCTCTAGGGATTTTTGTTGCTGTTGAGATGTTGTTTGGTGTTACTATGAGGTTTAGCATTCCCATCTTTGAAGTTGTTCCAGTGAAGTTGTTAGCAAACTCCTTGGAAACCTGCAAATGGCAACCTTGCAATCTTTGACAAAATTGTAAGCAACTTGTTCTTCTGAATACCTCCAAGGTAGTTGGGTCCTCATTTAACAAATTCATATCCATAGACTCATACATGTGGCAGTGACTACCTTTGTTAGTTTTCTTCCTTGCAACCATGGTGAATTTATATCTTCTCAACCTCGCTTGATTAATGACACCTGCAACCTTTGAAAATGCCAGGAACCTACTTGGCTCGATGAATCAACTCTCCAGAACTTAAATTACATGCAAAGATAAAGCGGAGTAGGACAAAAAGACTAATTTGGTAAGGTTTTATGGTTTCGATGATAATTTGTGCCTTAATCATGACACATGCATGCTAAAAATGGTAATAATGACCTCAGACATGACTTTGTACTTTTTATTTAACCCTAACAGACTCAAATGACATGCACCATAACTCCTCTAATCATGAACTGACACTTTGCATCGGATTTGACAAGACAAATAGAAAAAAAAAATTTCATAGTGTAGCTAGTTCATTCTATGATAGTTTCACTATGAAACTATTAAGAATTTTTGTAGTGAAAACTGTTATTTCTCAGTGTAAAATGCTACGAAAAGAGGTAAAACTGGCTAACGTGTCCTTTTTCAAATTTAAACGCTTCAAAAATGAAAACTAACAGCAAATGATGACTGATGGGACATAACATGACCTGAATAGAGGTGGATTGAGATTAAATGGAGGTGGTCTTGAACTTTAGGATAGGTTAAATATGTAAAAAATGATATTTTCCTATACCAACTTGAGACCTTTGATAAATGAATTGTATGACCATGTCAAGTAATTGTTTCACATTTTTTTGACTGATAATAGTCTCATTTATAAATTTGATATTCACATCCATTTGATGGATATTCCAACCCATTTTAGCATCTAATGAAATCTAAGATCTAATGGTAGTATACCTTGTTGTAGGGTCAAAGGTTTCTTCATAATCTATTCCTTCTTTTTTATAGAAGCCCCTTGCAATGAACCTTGCTTTCTACTTGTCTATGCTTTCATCAATAACGTGCTTGATTCTATAGATCCATTTGGATGTGACAATTGATTTGTCACTAGGTCTAGGAATGATTTCCCAAACCTCACTATTCATAATGGATTAGTATTCTTCCTACATCGCCTTCTTCCAAAATTCATGTTGAACAACTTCTTCAAATTTATATGGTTCAACTTGAATTAGCTCCATCTTATATGCAACATATCCATAGTATCTCTTCGGTCTTTTACTTTCCCTGAAGGTTCATATTGGAGATGAATGTCCTTCGGCATCTTGTAGTGTAGCTTTTATCCAATTTTTCCTTTTCCTTGTGGTCGGGATGATCACAGGTTGAATAGGCTCACTTGGACCTTATTCTCCTTCTTGATTTGTAGCAGGGTTTTCATGGTGTGTATCTTCTTCTTCAAATATAGGAGATTCTTCATCATCAAAATCTATGGGGATATATTTGGATTTCTTGTAGGTTTTTCTTTCATCAAATATGACATATCTTCTTACTTCTATATGCCTTCCTTCCTTGATGTCTATTCTATATGCTTTTTAGGAGATACTATATCCAACGAATATTCCTTTGATGCTTGTAGAATCCATCTTCTTTCGCTTCTCATTTGGAACATGGATGTAGGCAAGGCTTCCAAATATTCAGAGGTGATCCACACTCGACTTCTTTCTTGTAAATACTTCTTCCTGAGTTATATTCTTGAGACTTATATGGGGAATTCTATTTTGAATATACACGGATGTCATGGCTGCTTCTCCCCATAATAATTTTGGTAGGTCTTGGTCAAGGAGAATTGTCTTAATGCCTTCTTCAATAGACCTATTCTTCCTTTCTACAACTCCATTTTGTTTGGGATATTATGGAATAATGAGCTCCCTCTTAATTCCTTCTTCCTTAAAATATGCAATCAATTCCTTGGAAGTGTATTCCCCACCATTGTCGGATCTTAGAGTCTTTATCTTTCTTTCGGTGAGGTTTTCCATTTGAACTCGAAACTCCTTGAATTTCTCAAATACTCCACCCTTTGTCTTGAGAAGATAGGTCCATGTATTTCTATAATGATCATATGTGAATGTAAATAATAGAGATGACCTCCAAGAGATTTGTTAGACATGGGCCCACACACATCAGAGTGAATAAGATCCATAATTTCTTTGGACCTAGATTCACTATTTGGAAATGGATTTCCTATATTTTTTCCCAAAGAGCATCCCTTGCACACACCTTCATGGTATTCCTTTATATTTTGGATTCCATTAACCAATGCATTAATAGTGGGAATGAGCTTGTAGTGTATATGACCATACCCCATATGTCATAGATCAATAAGACTAATTTCCATATGAACCAAAGCTCGAGGAGGTGGACTGAGTGAACTTATACAAACTTCCTTCACGAACTCCAATAACTGTAGCTTTGTCAATGCTAGAATATTTTCCCCAAACCAATACTTTTCCATCAACAAAATAAATTATTTCTCCTTTATCTTCTAAACAAGAAATAGAAAGAAAATTCGTTTTCAAACCTAGAACATATAGTATGTTGTTTAGGTGCAACTTCAATCCACTTTCCAATTCCAGTGATGTTGATCCCAGTCATTTAACGACATAGCTTTTGTTGTCACCCAATTCCACTGCATGAGAAGATGACTCCCTTGATAGTGTATGTAATTTTTTACTTTATCTTTTCATGTGTCCTCATGCTCCACTATCAATGATCCATGCATTGTCATCATGAAGAGATCTTGTAAGAGTAGCCAAAAATCCTTGAATTTTGACTTTGATGAATAAGTAATGGATGAACTTCTTGATCCATCTTCTAGTAGCATTGATACCCATTTCTATAAAGCTTAAGAAAGAGGGAGAATCCATTCCTGACCTTAGCTTTGATACCATGTTGAGAAATCAAAGAAAGTAGATTAAGGTTTGATTTCGCTTTCTTGATAATTACTTGTGAATTATGTTTCCTTATTTTATTTATTTATTAGATTATCTTTCATCAAGAAATTGCCAAAGTGTGTAAGCACAAAGATCACAAGAACACAAGAGACAAGATGTAGGAATTGTGCCAGGGAAAACCCCATATCTTCCTTAAATAATATTATTTAATACTCTTCACCCTAGACATATGCCAAACCTTCCCTCCACACCAAGTCATCCTTCCATATCTTCGACCCACCAACATCAATAACTTTTCCTCTAGCAACTTTGACTAGGCAGCAGTTTAGCAATAGAAAACATTAAAAGACTTTGATCTCCCAAGAGAGGGCACGAAATGGAGAGATACCACCACCAAAACTTCCATTTTTCTTTCTATATCTTCTTGACCTAACTCACACTCCTTTCAGCTTCCTTCTTCCACTTCGCACTTTTTCCTATGCGCCAGTAGATATCAAACTAGCTTGAAAATTGATGCACCAAATGAATCAATCTCCTTCCTTTTATAGGCTCCAGGTGAGGTCTAATAGGTCCCTTTGATGCCAACTTGATCTCCTTAAGGCCTAATTTATGTGTAGGTACTCTAAAATATTTTTTACTCAAAATTAAACCTAATTACATGATTCAAAAGCCCAATATGGATCATTCTAAATCTGTAATGTCTAGAATAAAACCTATAATTCCATAATGGGGACTTAGACCGAAAATAATATGACCCAAGCATGAAATCCATGCTTTAATAAGTCATTTAATAATATATAATTTGTTTTTCTTTAATCCTTTTGATGAGTACAATAAATATTAATTTATGAAGATCGAACCTAGTTACAATCTTCAACACCTTCTAGATACTAGAAAAGGTGGGAGATAATTCCTATAGACTCAATCTACCACCATTCATGTGCATTTACTCAGTAGTGAATGTAGAAAATCTAAAACTCTATGAGCCTTCCATGTTGGATCAATAATAGGAGAAATTACTACCTTATGTATAGGATTTAGCACTAGATGCCTAAGCAGAGTTGGAAAAGGATATATTTTATATAAGAGGTCAAAATTTACAACATAGGGGTAGCATGACCTTTGGAAAATTAGGTTGAAAGGACAGCCCAAGCAAGACTAAGTGGTACTACAATGAGAAGGTAAAGGAAAATTTTCCTCATCTCATTCAATAAAATCTTTTGATACCAAAATCGTCCCAAAATGGTGAGGAATGATTTGGATTTCATCATTATATTATTTTTATCTATATTGATGCTTTTAGAGGGGAAAATTTGGAGGAATTAGCTCAAAAGACCATTTTTACCAATGGTTCCTAATTTGGAAAATTTGGGTTTGAAAATTTCCATAGGTTATTTGAAGCATTTACTGAAGTTTGTTTTTAGTAAAAAATCTCTCACTTGTGCAAAACCCCCTATCACTATTTTACACTCTTCTAATTGCACAAAAAAAACTCAAAGAAAGACTGTATCCAAAACTTATGCCATGCGGAAGTTAACCTTCATGTTTTGTCTACCATGATTCATGAGGATGCCACATCATCCCCCATTATTCATGGAAAAGGGACTAACCACATGAGCCCCATGTAGAAGACACTAGAAGGGTTGAGTTTTACTCATATTGAGGATCAAATGGGTTAAATTTAGCCCCTACTTAGCTATCAAGTTGTGTTATAAATAGAACACTAGGAGGGAAAAGGGTTCAATTCTATTCTAGTGCAATTTGTTCCATATTTTAGTACAATAGATCAGAGTGGATAGAGAGGGGGGTAAAAAAGAGAGTTTTTCTATTATGTAGCAAGCCATTGGCTAAGAAAATAGGATTAGAGCACCCAAGGTAAAAACTTTTCCTAAAATATTACCAACGACTATGAAAGAATTTTATTCCAAAATTTTGAAAAAGATTTAGGTGATTCTACTAGAATTAAAGCTAATAAAAATAATTCAAAATTCATATTAAAACCAAGATTCCTTTGCCTTGAGTAGAACCCCACTTTTTCCATGAACCAAGGACCTTCTTCACCACATAAAAAAAACCATTTATGTGGGAAATTCTATAATGAAACAAATATAACCAATAAATCTACAAGGAAATCACCGAAAATATAAGAAACCAAAATTTTTTACCTTTGATATAAGCCTTCTTCACCACATAAAAAAAACCATTTATGTGAGAAATTTTATAATGAAACAAATATAACCAATAAATCTACAAGGAAAACACCTAAAATATAAGAGACCAAGCTTTTTTACCTTTGATATAAGCCATTAAATGTATATATTAACCTATGAAGTAATAATTATTTCTCTTCTTATTTGATAGAAAGTGGGATCTAACTTCAAAATAAAATAGAGGTGGACTAGTTTGGGACACAAAATATGAGATTGAGAGATTAAAGGACAAAAACTTATAATTAAAGAAAAAAACCTTCCTATGAACAAAAAAAAAACATAAAAGAGAGCTCATATTATCTTTAAAGGAAAATGCCTTCTTGGGAATGAAAACGTATAAAAAAAGAGCTTGTCCTTTAGAATAGATTGCTCATTTGCACTTCCTCTCAAACTTTCACTATGAAAAAAGGATCAGACCTCAGACAATATTATCTTGATGATGAACCTCGGTAGTTGGTTCGAAACATCGATGGAAGAAAAAACCCACTCAATGCGATGGATCCGCAAGCAATTTCATTACAAAATAAAGATGGCAGAAGTCTGAAATCATAAATATAAAAAAAAAAGAATTAGCCATTCTACAAAGTGTTTTGCACCTCTTATTTTCCTTCCATATTCTTATCTTCTCATGTTTTCCCTATTATCTTCATTGATATTTAGTTTTGATTCACCAAAAATTGAACATAGTTTTATTTTGAAGTTTTCAACGTCATGTTATATCTCACTTTCCTATTTCCATTCCTATTGTTATATTTTCTTGAAAAGAAAAGAAAAAATAGATTATTATAATATTGAAGAGAGAAATTTCATATTATTATTTTTTTATTACAATTTATTGAAAGGAAATGAAAAAAAGTATTATAGAAATTTCATATTATTATTTATTTTAAATTAAAATAAAAATAAAAAATGAAAATAATTTTTAATATACATTAATATAATGAAAATTAAATTTATTATATCATTAAATTTTTAAATTTTTTTAATATTAAAATTATAATATAAAAATAATAATTAATAAATAATAATTATTTTTAAAAATTTTAATTCTATTGAGAAGTACTTCCTTGGAAAAAATATTGTCAAGTACTTTACAATTTAGTATTTAGAACATGTGGTAATAATTTTAAAATGAAATAAAATATATATATATATAAATAGTTCAATTAAAAGGTTATAAAAAGTTCCCTGATGGAGGTGGAAAATAGAGAGGACAGTGTTCCCAAGGGAACGCGTGGCCATTCATGTTAGGCACGTAGCCTCAGGTGGACGGGTTGGCCCCCCTGCCCTCCCATAACACCTTGAGTACGAATGCAATTATTACCAGAATATAAAGTTTTAAATCAGCTTGGGTCTCAAGGGGGGCGGTGAGTGTCTGAACATTATAGAGGGTGGCGTGGGTGTTTGTTGGCCATATTTTGTATGTGAGAGTATCAATGTCTATGGTGTGGGTGTTGTGGGGAGAGGCAGTAATTCCAGAGGTTCTATGGTCTGCAGGAGGGGACAAAATCGTCGTCAGTGTTTTCTCCCCTACTTCCGGGTGTGCTTCGCTATTAATTTCTGAATTGGGCTTCGTCAATGTGATTATGCAAGGAAATCAAGGTATGGTCATCTATTTGGGGTGGTATTCTGTTTTTTTTGTTTCATCTTGCGTGGTTTCAATCTAAGATGGGTGGGAATTAGTCCTTTTTGGAGCGGGCAAGTAGAAGTGTTCCTCTCTAGTCCTCTTATATGTTTATGTGTTGTTGGTTGCAGCCGTTGGAGTGTCTATCTCGAGCTCTGGTTAGTTGGACTCACAAGTGACCGCTTTAGGGGAGGTGTCTATTGTTGGTTCGTGGTGGGTGTTAGTTTTGTGTGTTGCGGGTTCTCAGCGTCATGAGGTGTGGAGGTTTTGTCGAGGGCAGTGGTGTCTCCTTCTGCATGGGTAGCTAAGGAGTTATCAGTTGGGTGGTCCTTTGGTCATTCTAGTGGTGTCGAGAATATAATCATAAACCCTATTCCTCGCTCGGGGTATTCCTCCACCAAGGTGCAGCCCAACTCGGGCAGTTTTGGTGCAGACATGTCCAAGTCTCAACTCGAGCTAGTGAGTGCCAGTGGTGGCATGGTTTAGGTTGGTCAGAGCGAAGGTGGGTCGAGCCGCATGGCTTCGAGAGGCAGAGGAGGTGGTTGGTCGGAGCGCGCAAGGCATTTTTGTCGAGGTTGTAGGCACGGGGGCTCAATGGTGCGTCGTGGTGGCCTCACTTCACATGTCCAGCAGCGTGGGGGTTCGGCTCGTCATGTTGGTTCTGGGCTTCGCGTGTTGGCATGATCCAGGTGGATATTGGTGGTCACCCACCTATTCCACTTGGGGCCCCACCATTGTCTCTTTCATTTTTTCAGTTTCGGCACAACTTACTATTTTTAGCAGTTTTTCAGGTCCTGAACTTCCGGAGCCATTTTGAGGCCCTAAATGACGTTTTTTGGGAAAACAGAGAGCAACATGGGTTCATGGACCAATGTTGCTTGTTCAATATTTTTAGTCCTCGGATAGATATTTCTAACGAGGTATGGTACACGTCAAACAGAGATCGTATGCAAAATTTACACCCTTGGGAAGTTGAAACACCAATTTACCCAAACGGGGACCATAGTTTTGGCGCTTCATCTCCTAGGGTTAGGGTTTTGGCTGTTTAGGATTTCCCATTGTTTCTAAATAATAAATAGGCCCTAGAGCCCCATTGTAACTCAGTGCAGAGGCATGTAGCCACCACATCTCTTCTTAGAGATAACTACCAGTGCCCTAGCTAGTTTTATTTCCATTCTGTCTGTAAGAAAATTTCAGTTCTTTGATATTAATGAAATGAAGTTTTATTTCCGCTACATATTTGTATTTATGGTCATATGTTTATTCTGTTGCGTTCCTGCATAAATCCGGATCAGTAGTATCAGAGCGGTCTCTTTTTCTCGATCTTTCTTTGCATGTCCCCAACGAGGTCGGGGTATAAGGAGTTAGGGCTTGATCTGGTGGAACCTTTGCAAGATCAGCCTCACAAAACCCGACGGACACCCATGGGGGACGAAAAGAAAGATGAGGGAGCAGGAGATTATATCAAAATATTGCTCGAGGAGGTCCTCGAAAAAAAAAGGAATGCAATGATGGATAACTTTACCCAGATCCTTCAACGGCTGCCCACCGGTGGTGCATCTGCATCCAGCAGCCACTCTGGAGGTGCGACTCTTTTTAAGTTACAAGTAAATTCTGACATTCCCATATTTGAGGGTCAAATAGATGCAGACGTCGTAGATAGATGGTTGAATCTATTAGAAGGATATTTCTTGGTTCATGACTTTTCCGACAGGGAGAAGATTATTTTTGCACTCCTCAAAGTTGGCCCCCATGTCAAGGACTGGTGGGAAACCCACTGTGAGAAAAAGGACGAGACAGAACCCTCTCTATTATCGACCGTACTCACTTGGAATTCTTTCCGAGATGCCATCAAGGAACAATACTATCCTGTGGGGAGCTATGAGGACAAGTACATACAATGGACCATGCTAAGACAACAAAGGGATCAAGATGTGCATGAGCTAACGAATCTGTTCCATACCCGGTGCACCAAGTTGGGTATCAAATATTCAGAGAAACATATGGTGCTAAAGTATCGTAGTTGTCTGCACAAATACATTCAGGAGGAAATGGAGTTCCTCGGCATCTCCTCGCTTGGTACGGCATACAGGTATGCTGCCAAGATTGAGTAGAAATTCAAGCAGAAAAAGCGAAACTTTGGACCTGTGAATCAAAAGCAAGGAAAGGGTGCTCCCAAACTGCAGAACAAAGGATAGAGCCAAGGCATGGCGACTCAAGACAACTTGTCGAAGCCACAAGCAAAGAACAACACAGCAAAGCCAAAGAAGGACATGGGAAAGTGATGTGAGTTCCATAAGAGCTCCAATCACAACACAAGTGAGTGTCGGGCCAAGCAGTCACTGGTGGCCGATGTTGAGATTGCAGCAAGATGATGGAGCTTAGTGAAATGAAGTCACCTTCACTAAGTGGGCCCGCAGGAAAATTCTGGCGCAATATCTATTTTTAGACTATGTCTATTTTTAGACATATGGAGCAGGATTCAGGGATTGCATGTATGTTATTCTTGGAGGATGTGACATGTCGGGAAAAATAGATGGACCTCTATTTTTTGGACTTTCAGGTGATTTCTATTTTTAGACTGACCCTCCTTAAAATAGGGAAGTCAAATATTATTTACCCTTAATAATATTTGGACTATAAACTTCAGTTTACTCTCTTGGAGCACTTCAGTTTGAGCTACGGATGTGGCACATGAAACTGCCAGAAGGAAATACGCTTTTCTTATGGGGTTATTGAGCTCATGCATGGTTGACTTCAGTTATAACTTCAGTGGCAAAAGTTTGGTGGAGTTGATGAGATAGTTGGTGGAGTTGTGTTCGGTTTAACTTAGTTGAACTGGTTGAGATTAGTTTGACTAGCTAATCAACTAGTTATGAGTGGAGTGAATTAAATATTATTTAATTCATTAATTAGTAACTCATTATTCAACTCAAGAACATATCATTTCACTATAGTGCATGGGCAGTTTAGTGGAGACAAGTGAAAGAAGTAGATGAAAGGGTGAGTATAGCTATCAGTTGTGACATCAGTTGTGCATGAGATTTGCACCACACTTGGAGGAAATTGCCCATGATGATTGCGCTGTAGCCAAGGGGATTTGAACCTGGATCTCTATATAGACTGTGCCCTCCTTGATTGCTAGTCAGAGAAAGGCAATTAGTGGTGGGTTTGAAACCTTGACTGGCAAACCCGGTTAGATTGTGTGTAACTTCATGAGATAGTACTGAGTACTTGTGAGGAGTATTGTACTGATTGGTTACATGTTTTCTCCATTATAATATACACATATAGCTGCGGGGTTTTCAGCTATAGGCTTTCCCCATACATACTGAGTTAATGTGTGTGATGAATTGATGTGTGATCGCTTGTTTTATTTTCCGCATGTGTGAAGATCTAAATTGAATTGGTGGAAGAGATTATGTGTTGCATATAAATTCGAATTGTATGTGATCAGGATAGTCTCGGTGGATAAATATTTATTTATTCAGTAAATTTCTACATGGTATCAGAGCTAGATTAATCATCGGAGCTGAGATTGATCATCACAGTGATTACAAACTTATTTCGGTAGACAGAGTCTGCATGCGGGCCAGGTAGCCTCCGGATTCATCTTTCTTCGAAAAGTGAAAGGTCTGGTAAAAGCCCCTTGCAGTCGATCTCTGTGCTAGAAATAATTTGTTCTCACAGATCTAGAGAAGTTGAGCTTTGAGCTAGAATTCGAATTTTGCAGCAGTTTGTTTTCTTGGTGCCGGAGTTGAAAATGGCTTTCAACGATTTGCGACTCGAATATGCTCTTGAAGGAAGTTCAAATTATGTTGCATGGAAGGATCGCATGGAAGCAGTATTAGAAGATAATGGTCTGAAGGAGTTCGTAGATACGGATGTCCAAAAGCCCACTGATGCAGCTGAAGTTGATGCATGGCAAAAGAAGATGGCGAAGTGTCGAAGGATCCTGTTGGAGGGCGTCAAGGATCATATTGTATCCAGCCTGCATGGAAAGGCTACTCCATATTTAATGTGGAAAGCTTTGACGGATCTATTCCAGAGTAAGAGTGACCAAAGGAAGCTGGCACTCAAAGATAGGCTCAGAAACATCAAGATGGAGAAAGGCGACAGTATCGCTAAACACCTCACAAAGTTCACTCAATGTAGAGATGAGCTGGGAAGTGTGGGGGTTACTGTCGATGACGAGGACATGGTCGACCTGGCTCTCCTTGGTCTTCCGAAGGCTTGGCATGCATATCAAGATAGTGTCAATGGTCGGGAGAAGCTGTCGGGATGGGAGCGCCTTTGGGCGGATCTCATGCAGGAGGAGATAAGGAGGACTACTCGTGATGGATCTTCATCAAAGGGAGCTGATGAAGAAAATTGCGCTTTGGCTGCCAAAGCAAAGAAGGGGAAGGGTAAGAAAACTTCTCATTCCGGTGCAAAGGGCAAGAAGCAGGATATGGCGAAAGTGAAATGCTTTCACTGCCATGATCACGGACATTATGCTACAAATTGTCCAAAGAAGAAGAAAAACAAGCAAGCGGGAAGATCTGCAGATGGAGAAGCTTTGGCTTCACAGTTTGAGCTTGACTTTTCACTGATCGCATGCTTGGTTTCAAGTGTGATGGGATCGTTATGGTTCTTGGACAGCGGTGCGTCATTTCATATGACGGGAGATCGGGATTTGTTCTCAGATCTGGAGGACAAAGATTTGGGTGTGCACATCGAGATGGGCGATGATGGTAGATACAGTGCGACTGGTATCGGTACCATATCCTTTCAGAGGGAGTCTGGTAAACCCTTTGTATTGAAGGATGTCATGCATGTACATGGATTGAAGAAGAACTTGATCTCTGTGGCGATGTTGGAGGATAAGGGGTATGATGTGGTCTTCAGCGAAGGAAAAGCCTTCCTGCGCAGTAAGGCTACTGGAGAGACCCGGAAGATAGGGGTTCGAACTAAGAACCTTTATCAGTTGCAGGTAGATGGCTGCGCAGCTATGGCATGCAAGGCGGGAGAAGTGGTGAGCCGGGATGATGAGGGCGAACTGTGGCACAGGAGATTGGGCCACCTTCACCATGGAGCTTTGAAGATTCTGCAGCAGATTTCTACTGGGCTTCCTAAGGGCACCCTTGCGCAGTCAGATCAGTGCAAGGGGTGTACTTTAGGGAAGTATGTGAAAGCCACCTTTCACGAGAAGGATAGTCGCGCCACAACGATCCTTGAGAGAGTTCACACAGACGTGTGTGGTCCTTTCTCAGTTGCTTCGACAGCAAAGCATAAGTATTATGTGATATTTGTTGATTATTTCTCTCGAAAGTGCTGGATCTTCTTCATGCAGAAGAAGAGCGATACATTCGTGAAGTTCTGTGAGTTTAAAGCACTGGTCGAGAAGGAGTCGGGGAAGAAGGTGATTGCTCTAAGGAGTGATAACGGTGGTGAATTCATCTCGACTAAATTCAAGGAGTTCTGCAGCGCAGAAGGGATTCGGAGAGAGCTCATCGCACCCCATAACCCACAGCAGAACGGGGTGGCTGAGCGGAAGAACAGAACGATCGTGGGTGCTGCACGGGCGATGTTGCATGATCGGGGCCTACCCCTTCACTTGTGGGCTGAGGCATGCAATACAGCAGTGTATGTGCAGAACCGTTGTCCTCACAAGGTTCTTGGCATGAGTACACCAGAGGAGGCTTATTCTGGCAAGAGGACTGATATTTCCCATTTGCGGATTTTCGGATCTCCTGTCTACATGCATGTGACGAAGGATGCGAGAAGGAAGCTGGATCCAACTGCTGAAGTTGGAATATTTGTGGGGTACACCGATACACCTCACAACTATCGGGTGTATGTGCCAGACAGTCGCAAGACTGTTGTGCGACGGGATATAAAATTTCAGGAGGAGAAAGCCATGCAGTGTTCGCTTGAGAGGGAGCCACACTTGCATGCAGATGAGGAGCTGTTAGTTCCTAAGGAGGAGCTTCCGAATGTGGATCAGCCACAAGAGGAGGTTCAGGAGGTGGAAGAAACCACCCAGACAGCGCCAACCATCAGAGGGCGCATGCGCACTACAGAAGCTGAGCGACTGGCTCGGGATGCAGAGAAGGTTGTAGGACCACCTACAGCACAGCGCAGACAGAGACAATCACCGGATCGGTACATTGGATACATGGCTCTTGTGAGTCAATGTGTTGTGACGGAGCCATCCTCTTTTGAGGAAGCCGTGGAGGAACCCGCATGGGTTGATGCCATGATCGAAGAATATGATTCGATCATCAGGAACAGTGCATGGGAGATTGTCCCAAGACCGGTGGGAAAATCAGTGGTAGGTTCGCGATGGATCTACAAAGTGAAGCAGGCGGCTGACGGGAGTGTGGAGAAGTACAAGGCGAGATTTGTCGCCCGTGGCTTCTCACAGATAGAGGGAGTCGACTATGAGGAGACCTTTGCACCTGTCGCAAGGTATTCCTCCATACGGACGATCCTTGCTCTCTCAGCGCAGATGGGATGGCACATCCATGAGATGGATGTGAAGACTGCGTTCCTCAACGGAGTGATTGAGGAGGAAGTGTACATATAGCAGCCTGAAGGTTTCGAGATCTTCAGCAGTAAGTCGCATGTGTGCTGACTCAAGAGAGCATTGTACGGGCTGAAGCAAGCACCTCGTGCTTGGTACACTCGCATAGACAGCTACTTCACCGGGCTTGGATTCACCAAGAGTGAGGCGGATCCTAACCTGTACCAGATCGTGGTGGAGGGGAAGCTGTTGATCATCGTACTGTATGTAGATGATCTGATTTTGACTGGCGATGAGCAGTTGATACTTTCATGCAAGGAGGATCTTGCACGAGAGTTTGAGATGAAGGACTTGGGCATCCTTCATTATTTCCTTGGATTGGAGATTTGGCAGCGCAGCGGAGGACTGTTTGTTTCTCAGGGCAAGTATGCCCGGGAGATTCTGGAGAGGTTCAACATGCAAGGCTGCAAGACTGTTGATACCCCTCTTCCTGGAGGTTGGAGGAAGGGAGATGCTACTTCGGAGGAGGTAGTGGATGCCACTGTCTATCGACAGTTGGTGGGGTCGTTGATGTATCTGGTCAATACACGACCCGATATATGCTATGCAGTTAACCAGCTTTCGCAAGCTATGGTTAAGCCTACCAAGCTCTTTTGGAAGGCGGTCAAGCATGTATTGCGCTATATTAGTGGCACATCGGGATATGGTCTATGGTACAGACAGGAGGATCAGGGCGGGCGGCATGGCTTCACGGATTGGTACCATCATATCAGATATTGTGTTCAACGGAGAATCATGATGCTTTCATATGTTCCCACGGAGGATCAGGATGCCGACATCCTGACGAAGGCGCTCACCAGGAGCAAGTTTGAATTCCACAGAGGCAGGATAGGGGTTTCATATAATCCATATCTTGCTGAGAGGGAGTGTTGAGATTGCAGCAAGATGATGGAGCTTAGTGAAATGAAGTCGCCTTCACTAATTGGGCCCGCAGGCAAATTCTGGCGCAAAGTCTATTTTTAGACTATGTCTATTTTTAGACATATGGAGCATGGTCCGGGGATTCCAGTATGAGATTCTTGGAGGGGATGTGACATGTCGGGAAAAATAGATGGAATTCTATTTTTTGGACTTTCAGGTGATTTCTATTTTTAGACTGACCCTCCTTAAAATAGGGAAGTCAAATATTATTTACCCTTAATAATATTTGGACTATAAACTTCAGTTTACTCTCTTGGAGCACTTCAGTTTGAGCTACGGATGTGGCACATGCAACTGCCAGAAGGAAATATGCTTTTCTTATGGGGTTATTGAGCTCATGCATGGTTGACTTCAGTTATAACTTCAGTGGCAAAATTTTGGTGGAGTTGATGAGATAGTTGGTGGAGTTGTGTTCGGTTTAACTTAGTTGAACTGGTTGAGATTAGTTTAACTAGCTAATCAACTAGTTATGAGTGGAGTGAATTAAATAATATTTAATTCATTAATTAGAAACTCATTATTCAACTCAAGAACACATCAGTTCACTACAGTGCATGGACAGTTCAATTGAGACCAGTGGAAGAAGTAGATGAAAGGGTGAGTACAGCTAACAGTTGTGACATCAGTTGTGCATGAGATTTGCACCACACTTGGAGGAGAAGCCCATGATGCTTGCGCAGTAAAGCCAAGGGGATTTGAACCTTGGATCTCTATATAGATCAGCCTTGATTGCACAATAGAGGAAAGGAAATTAGTGGTGGGTTTTGAACCTTTGACTTGGGCAAAACCAAGCTAGATTGTGTGTAACTTCATGAGATAGTACTGAGTACTTGTGAGGAGTATTGTACTGATTGGTTACATGTTTTCTCCATTATAATATACACATATAGCTGCGGGGTTTTCAGCTATAGGCTTTCCCCATACATACTGAGTTAATGTGTGTGATGAATTGATGTGCGATCGCTTGTTTTATTTTCCGCATGTGTGAAGATCTAAATTGAATTGGTGGAAGAGATTATGTGTTGCATATAAATTCGAATTGTATGTGATCAGGATAGTCTCGGTGGATAAATATTTATTTATTCAGTAAATTTCTACAGCCGAGATGAGGGCTTCTGATTCAGATGCATGCTTCGACTCTGAATCAGAACCTGACAAGGGGAATGACAAAAGGAAACAAATTATTGGTGTGGAGCCCAACGCCATTTTTTCCACTACGAAGATCCAAAATGAGGAACCGAAAGATCCACAGGAGGAGGAACGTCTCTTCCACTCCTAGATGTGGGTAAAGGGCTCCATAGTATGGTTCATATTAAACAATGGGAGCCAAAAGAACCTCATTTCAGCAGACATCGTGAAGCAGTTGGGCTTGTCGACCACAGCTCACCCACATCCATACACCATCGAGTGGCTTCACCAAGGACGAGATCTCTGCATCAGCTAGCAGTGCCACCTTCCCTATAGCATCAAGCCCTTCATGGATGAGGTATTATGTGACATTGCTACTATTGATGTTTCTGATGTATTATTAGGACAACCATACTTGTGGAAGCGTCATGCTGTGTATGAGTCTCGACCTTGCGCTGTTATTGTTACTTTGGGAAATAAGTTGTACAGGATACCAGAGGTACCACCTCTTGCTGCTATCTCTTTGGTTACTGCAAAAAAATGTAGTAAGCTCATTTCCCAAACCACGAAATTTGTTTTCCTGATGATCCGCCCCCGGGGCAAGAAGAAGACTGTGGCCATGACCTCCAGATAGGGCTCCTCTGCACGACAACAACAAATGGATAAGGTTATGGAGGAATACGGGGACATCTTCACCTCACCCATAGGGGTTCCTCTGTACTGTTAGGTCAAGCACCCGATTGATCTGACCCTAGGTGTGCCACTACCCAATGGACCGATCTATCAGCACTCTGTTCTGGAAAACGATGAAATCAAGAGGTATATTCAGGAGCTGCTGCAGAAAGGTCACATCCGACCAAGTTCATCGCCCTGTGGGAGCCCGATTGTGTTGGTACAGAAGAAGGATGGGACGTGGAGACTCTGTATTGACTATCGGGCGTTGAACAAGATCACTGTCCCCAGAACCAGTGCCAGTCCAGATAAATGCAGCCTTACGGACAACTCAAGAGTGCAAAATATTTTCCAACAGAATCGACTTGGAAATGTGGAGGCTCACCGGTACAATTGTTCTCTCATAAAAGCAAGTGATTTTAAAACCAATGAGAAGCTGTAGGCCATTTGGTCTTCTTCTTCCAGTTGTGGTCTCCCACAACCTTCATGAGGAAGTGATGGAAGCCTCTTAAGGCCATTCTGCCAACTCATTGTGGGCTGGTGTACTTGGATGACATTCTAATCTTTAGCCAGAATTGGGAAGAGCACCTTCACCACATCCAACAAGTCCTCCAAATACCGCGGCAACACAATTTGTGTGCCAATTTGGAGAAGTGCACTTTTGGCATGACCCAGGTTCAATATTTTGGATACATTATTGATGAAAAGGGGGTTGCATGTGGATCTAACCAAGATCCAAGTCATTCGGGATTGGCTAGCCCCAACAATTATAACAGAGCTTCGCTGCTTTCTGGGTCTTGCTAATTTCTACCATAGGTTCATGTTGGGATTCTCTCATATCACTTGGCCCTTGAGTCAAGTCACCAAGGGAGGAGCGAGAGAATTTTTTTTTTGGTTGGAACCTCAACAGAAGGTGTTCACAGAATTGAAAAATCACCTTTGTTCTGCCCCAGTGCTCACATTACTAGACTTGCAATAGCCATTTGAGATCGAGACAGATGCCTATAACTATGCTATTGGGGTAGTTCTTACTCAACAGGGACATCCAGTGGCATATCACAGTGAGAAATTGTCTGACACAGTTCGCAAGTATCCCACCTATGAAAAAGAAATGTATTCCATTGTGCAAGATTGTCGACAATGGAAGCATTACATTTTGGGGAAGGAAAAAATCATCCACGCAGACCACCGGCCCCTGCAGTTCATATAGACACAAAGGAAGTTGTAGAATGATCACCATCAGAAGTGGTCCACATATCTGCAACAGTTTCATTTGAACATCAAGTACAAGAAGGGCAGCACCAATAATGTTGCAGACTGCCTCAGCCGACCACCGATCATGGCGTTCACCACCGTTCTCAACTCTTGTGGGCACGAGACTTCTGATTGGCCGCTTCTTTACGAGAGCAACCCAGAATTTGGCCACACTTACAAGGCACTCTTGGGGCGTAAACAAGTTCCAAATTTTCGTGACCTCCAAGATGCACTTTTATGTCACCTGGGACACCTTTGTGTTCCTTCAAGCAAGCGTGCCAAGATGATATGGGAAGCACACTACAGTCGAGTCGTTGGGCATTTCGGGGTCGATAAAACGGTAGTTGTACTGCAGAAGTATGAGGTGGACTAGTTCGAGACACAAAATATGAAATTGAGAGATTAAAGGACAAAAAATTATAATTAAAGAAAAAATCCTTCCTATGAACAAAAAAAAACATAAAAGAGAGCTCATATTATCTTTAAAGGAAAATCCCTTCTTAGGAATGAAAAGGTATAAAAAGAGAGCTTGTCCTTTAGAATAGATTGTTCATTTGCACTTCCCCTCAAACTTTCACTATGAAAAAAGGATCAGACCTCAGAAAATGTTATCTTGATGATGAACCTTAGTAGCTGGTTCGAAACGTTGATGGAAGAAAAAACCCACTCAATGCTCTGGAAGCAATTTCATTACAAAATAAAGATCGCAGAAGTTTGAAATCATAAATATGAAAAAAAAAAGAATTATCCATTCTACAAAGTGTTTTGCACCTCTTATTTTCCTTCCATATTCTTATCTTCTCATGTTTACCCTATTATCTTCATTGATATTTAGTTTTGATTCACCAAAAATTGAACATAGTTTTATTTTGAAGTTTTCAATTTCATGTTATATCTCACTTTCCTATTTCCATTCCTATTGTTATATTTTCTTTAAAAGAAAAGAAAAAATAGATTATTATAATATTGAAGAGAGAAATTTCATATTATTATTTTTTTATTACAATTTATTGAAAGGAAATGAAAAAAAGTATTATAGAAATTTCATATTATTATTTCTTTTAAATTAAAATAAAAATAAAAAATGAAAATAATTTTTAATATACATTAATATAATGAAAATTAAATTTATTATATCATTAAATTTTTAATTTTTTTTAATATTAAAATTATAATATAAAAATAATAATTAATAAATAATAATTATTTTTAAAAATTTTAATTCTATTGAGAAGTACTTCCTTGGAAAAAATATTGTCAAGTACTTTACAATTTAGTATTTAGAAGATGTGGTAATAATTTTAAAATGAAATAAAAAATATATATAAATAGTTCAATTAAAAGGTGATAAAAAGTTCCCTGATGGAGGTGGAAAACAGAGAGGACAGTGTTCCCGAGGGAACGCGTGGCCATTCATGTTAGGCACGTAGCCTCAGGTGGACGGGTTGGCCCCCCTGCCCTCCCATAACACCTTGAGTACGAATGCAATTATTATCGGAATATAAAGTTTTAAATCAGCTTGGGTCTCAACGAGGGTGGTGAGTGTCTGAACATTATAGAGGGTGGCGTGGGTGTTTGCTGGCCATTTTTTGTATGTGAGAGTATCAATGTCTACGGTGTGGGTGTTGTGGGGAGAGGCAGTAATTCCAGAGGTTCTATGGTCTACGAGAGGGGACAAAATCGTCGTCGATATTTTCTCCCCTACTTCCGGGTGTGCTTCGCTATTAATTTCTGAATTGGGCTTCGTCAATGTGATTTTGCAAGGAAATAAAGGTATGGTCATCTATTTGGGGTGGCATTCTATTGTTTTTGTTTCATCTTGCGTGGTTTCAATCTAAGATGGGTGGGAATTAGTCCTTTTTGGAGCGAGCAAGTAGAAGTGTTCCTCTCTAGACTTCTTATAGGTTTCTGTGTTGTTGGTTGGAGCCATTGGAGTGTCGATCTCGAGCTCTGGTTAGTTAGACTCACAAGCGACTGCGTTAGGGGAGGTGTCTATTATTGGTTCGTGGTGGGTGTTAGTTTTGTGTGTTGTGGGTTCTCGGAATCGTGAGGTGTGGAGGTTTTGTCGAGGGCAGTGGTGTCTCCTTCTGCATGGGTAGCTAAGGAGGTATCATTTTGGTGGTCCTTTGTTCGTTCTAGTGGTGTCGAGAATCTAATCATAAACCCTATTCCTCGCTCGAGGTATTCCTCCATCAAGGTGCAGCCCAACTCGGGCAGTTTTGGTGCGGACATGTCCAAGTCTCAACTCGAGCTAGTGAGTGCCAGTGGTGGCATGGTTTAGGTTGGTTGGAGTGAAGGTGGGTTGAGCCGCACAGCTTTGGGAGGCAGAGGAGGTGGTTGGTCGGAGCACGCAAGGCATTTTTCTCAGGGTTGTAGGCCCGAGGGCTCAACAGTGCATCGTGGTGGCCTCACTTCACATGTCCAGCAGCGTGGGGGTTTGGCTCGTCATGTTGGTTCTGGGCTTCGCATGTTGGCATGATCCAGGTGGATATTGGTGGTCACCCTCCTATTCCACTTGGGGCCCCACCATTGTCTCTTTTAGTTTTTCAGTTTCGGCACAACTTACTATTTTTAGCAGTTTTTTGGGTCTTGAACTTCCGGAGCTGTTTTGAGGCCCTACACGACCTTTTTTGGGAAAAAGGAGAGCAACATGGGTCCATGGGCTGATGTTGCTCATTCAAAATTTGTAGTCCTCGGATAGATCTTTCTAAAGAGGTATGGTACACGTCAAACGGAGATCGTATGCCAAAGTTACGCCCCTGGGAAGTTGGAACACCAATTTACCCAAATGGGGCCCATAGTTTTGGCGCTTCATCTCCTAGGGTTAGGGTTTTGGCTGTTTAGGATTTCCCATTGTTTCTAAATAATAAATAGGCCCTCGAGCCCCATTGTAACTCAGTGCAAAGGCCTGTAGCCACCACATCTGTTCTCAGAGATAGCTACCAGCGCCCTAGCTAGTTTTATTTCCATTCTGTCTGTAAGAAAATTTTAGTTCTTTGATATTAATGAAATGAAGTGTTATTTTCGTTGCATCTTTGTATTTATGGTCATATGTTTATTCTGTTGCGTTCCTGCATAAATCCGGATCATGGCAAGTCATGGAGGTCGTTGTCAGTGATAAGTTTGTTGTGTTGAGCGATGTTGAGACTTGATTCAGTCAATTTTGGAGCATCTAGAGACTCTAGAGTGGTTTCAACAGGAAGAGAATATTGAATTAATAACAAATTTTTAAAAAAATGCATTACTTCCAATGCCATGTCCAATAGAGTGTAGTGGTGTTGTACGGATTAATCAATCTTGTGAACAAGACCGATCTCCCTAGTACCAAAAAGGTAATCTAGCAACAAACAGCCAAATGAACTAATCTTTCTCTAAGCATATATGATTTACAAAAAGCAATATAGAGGTGTAAAAGACTTATCGTAGGTCCAGCGCTTGTTCGAAGTCATTGTTGTCCCTCATGCACTTGTAGGAGTTATCCTTGTAAACCTGCAGTCACAAACAAGCAAACATTAAATAGCACCTGTATAGTAAACATCATAAATCATGCTTATCATAGTAATCAAGGAATCCATGAAATAAACAGTTAACTAACAACTTATTGAGAAAAATGAATCCATTTGTATTAACTTTAAAAGAATGAAAACCTTACAACCTTAGCCTTGATGTTGAACAAGCCTTCCCGGGGTCTGAAGCAGGAATCTCCTCTACTCTGATAAGTTCTACACTCCTCCAACCGAGATAGATAGACGTATGTGATCTCTCCTCCCAAAAATCTCAGTTAAATGAGTCTAAATCCCAACAGCACTTAACCTCAAATATTTCTAAAGCTTGAACTCCCTTTGAGGCTACCCAATGCCTCTTTTTATAGTGGAAAAGAGGAGGTTTTAGTTCCAACTATGAAGGGATAGAATCTTCCTTCAAAGGGATAAGGTCCTCACATCAAGGGGTTAGCTCCATAAGGTAAGGGATACATGAACCTCAAAAGAGCGATTCTGCCACCGCAAGATTCTTTCTAGAGGCTTCTAGAATTTACTGAAAGTGAGATTTTTTGAGTTTACTTGTGCATTTTTTATCTTTACAGGGGTCCGCACCCATAACATAGAGAAAGTGTGTTCAGGTACGCAGGAGACATGAACATTAGGTGCGGGACCGCAGGCAAGATATAGAGAAAGTGCGACACCAAATTTAAGGAGATTTTTAGGAACTTTTCTCTAATTTTCAAGGCTTGACATGATGAACTGATATGTTAGACTTGCAAAGGAGGAAGTATGAGTAGTAGTGAGCTCATACATATAGCAGAATGTCAGGATGACAATTTTCAGTGTAACAGATTTCCCCCTAAAGTGCAAAGTCTGGAATAGATGAAGCTGAAGTCTGTCATATATGAAGAGTGCAGTACTTTATCATTTCAAGGATAATCCTATGGACACCAAGTAGGAACCTATAACAACATTCAATGAAAAATATAAATGTATAGATATCATCGTTGAGGTAGGCATTCCCATACTCAGATCACTACTAACTAGAAACTGATTCAAACTGTTATGATACAAGAATGATTTTGAATACATCACAGTATAGACATGTGTAGACACAGTATGGATGCAGCCATCTGTTTATGAATAGTCCACTGTATAAATGATAACAAAATTCCTCGCAACCTGGATGGTAGAAACTAGATCCAGGGTCTTGATTTTCGCATCTCGAACTAGTACGATTCTATCCATGTGAATGAATGTGTCGAAGTCAAACATGGTAGAAACCACTTGATTACCAGTCAATGATATAAACTGTTAACAAGTGTGAGAGATACCACCAGTAATGTTAATGGCTCTCAAAGTACTCAGTACAATCCATGAAATGTGAATGAATGAGCTGAAGTCGAACACGTCATGGAATCATTCGATCGAAGGTCAATGATGCAACTTGTTGTCGAAGGCAAGAAACCTGCCATTGAGGCATGTAGATTTCAAGGTACTGATGATTTCTAGATTAACTTCCTAGATAATGAGTTGTCATCGATAGAAAGTGACCCATCGCAGGCAAGCCCACAACACGAAATCATAGATCAAGTTTTAAAAATGTATATTGGCAAGGACTGACTCAGGCATGGTCAATATGGATGACAGATATTTTGCAGATGAATGGTTTATTTGAACTGTCCTCTTGAACACATAACGACATTGTAGATGGCTTGTTGATAGTTGACCCAAAGCTAATACCCAGAAACTGGCTGAATACTTTCATTGTGGTTTGATTAACTGTTAGGCAAAGGATTTCCCAACCCAGGTGGACAAAAAGTGTCGTGTTCAAGAGTGGTTAACTGGTTTTTCGAAAAATCAAAATACGACAAACAAGTCCATTTTTCTTTCTTTTCCCCCACCATTTATGGCAAGTACCTCTTTATTTTTTGACAAGCTTGAGGAGGATAACATTTGCCTTTTTATAAGCTCATCCTTCGGATGAGTCCAACTTAGTTTAATATTCGAACCCTAAGAAGGAGTGGTTCGTTCCTATTTGAAATTGAACAGATCCTTTTACTGTTAAATTTTAACGAGTCCAGTATAGGAGAAACTCGATGTTTTTCAATTTTAGCGAGTTAGAAGAAAAACTTAAGAAAACTTCATGGATGTACTTTTTCGTAAATGTAGTCGCTCAAGCCAAAAAAAGGATAAAATAATGTGATAGAGAACTCTATTGACTGTAATTAGTCAACGTATACCTTTTTCGTAAATAGTCCATTTCAATCCGTAAAAGGGGTAAACTTATACTGAAAGGACGATTATTCATTTACTTTAACGAGTTAGAATAATCAAGTGCTCAGAAATCTTTTCATGTTTAGAGAGTCTGAAAAGGGCTTAAAAGAGGACTCCAAGTTTTTTCTTTTTCGTAAATTTTTGAAAGAGTCCGAAAAAGTGATAAAAGTATGCTCTTTGTTGAAAAACAATCAATTCTCCTGAAAAATCCAATTTCTGCACAAAAACTTGAAACATTACACATACTTGTTTAAGATAAATAAAAATGCTTTCAAAAATAACCTTTTTAAAAGTGAAAAGTAAACAAATTAGAAATTTGTTTATTCGAAAAAACTTATAAAAAGGGATTTTCTAATTTCATTTTTACTATTCGAGTTCAGAGTGAAAAGTAAAAGCTTTTGGGTAAAAAAGTTCCTTTGAAGATTCTGGAGAATCCATCCGACGAAATCGAGAATTTTCAGCTCCAGGTAATCCATGACCTCCTAATCTTGCATTTCATCTTTTTCCATTTCATTTTGAGGCTTTAGATTTCATTTTTAAGAGAAAAATATGCTTAAAAAAAAATCGCCTGCGGGGGTCCACAGGCGCAACACACGGGGCCTGCAGACCCCGAAATTTTCCTACATAGAAAAAATTCGTGGGTCCGCACTTGTCTCACGGTGCCCATGCGTTCCTATGCACTGTGTATGAGATCAAAGTGCGGACCCTGCGCAATTAAATTTCAAATTAAATTTTCTCAATTGCTGCCCAAAATTTTTCAAATTAGATTGTTCTAATATATCTTTTTATGCATTGTAGGAGATACAAGATGCTAATTTGGAGAGAACGTGAGCATGAAGACATAGATGATGTCGCAATGCTCCATTTTCCTATAATGCAGGCTTTAAGAGCATGCGGTTTGTATAAATTTTGGGCCATTCAGGGCATGAGGGCACAGGTAGACCTCCTAACATGGCTAGTGAACAGGTGGAACGTACAGGACCAGTGTTTCTTTATTGGTGTCCACCGGCTCGAAATTGAGCTGGAGGATATTTATTTTTTGACTAGTTTGTCCAAGAGGGGCAAACAAATTTCTCTGTTTGGGACTAGGCCAAGTGGCCAAACTGTCGCTAGTCTTCGACAAGAGTTCTGTAATGATCAAGCAGACCCCAGGGACAAACGGATTGACATAAAAACTATCATCCGTCCCAAGCTAAAATTTATTGCATTTACTGTCACCAGACTGTGTGGGAGTGCAGCATTGCATGTGGCTACCGGTTCCCAAATGCGCATTGCTGTAGACTATTTTTGGGGCACCATTTTCAACTGGTGCGAAGTTGTGTTGGCCAATGTAAAAGGCCAACTAACTAGAGAAAAGAATGGAAAGCTCAATAAATTTGGATATGGATCCATTGTAGTCACCTTTTCTCTAGAAGGGATCCCCATGTTAGCTCCGCAAAACATTCCTGTTGATGCTGGACGACGTCGAGAACCTAGGATGGTTCGTTGGGTTGCATTGATGGCCCATCATGCTGCTGAGGGTGTCGACGTTGTTCGATTTCCTTCTTCATATTTCTGTTGGCTAGAACGCCAACTTTTTGTTATAGAGGATTTTCCATACGCTGGGATAGATTTCCGCGATGACCGAGAGATGGCTCTCCCAGCAGGGGAACAGTGGGATGAATCAGGTAAAATCATTTTCAACAGTTTCTAAGTTCTAATTTTTTTTATTTTAATCGTCTTGAAACTAATAACCAAAATTTTTAAATGCAGATGTGGGCCCACGACGACCAGCCCATCTCCAGCCTTATGAAATAAGACAACCAGCTACAGCCGCACCAACCCCAGCAGGCCAATCAGCAGTGATCCTGTCTGATTTAGAGCATCACCTAGAGCACCTGACTCTAGACATTCCAGAGACAGACATAGATGATATTCCACTCAGATTACAGAGATACATGATTGGTGTCCTAGGACCTTTTAGGAGGTTCCTATGTAGGGTGTCTCGAGTAGTGGTCTCTTATCGTGATCACCATCAGTGATAGGATGATCATGTCATAGACTCATATTTTTGACCTTTTGTATTACCATTTTTGCTGATCATAAGGTGTTTCCAACCTATGATCGAAGACGATGTATATTTTTGAAACACTTCTATACTATGATATATCACTATTTACTGGCTATCTATGTACATGTTATGAATGTTGTTTAATTTACTGTTTTGATTATTGCAAATGTCGATTTATCATACTAGAAGCAACTGCATCTACTAATGTATTTAAATGTCTTGGAATATGTTGATATTCAATGTAATCAAATTCATGTTCCAAGAGATGAAATCTTAAAAATAACCGTAATAACACTGGATTTCTAATGGTATAAACCCTATTAAGCTGTAATACAACAAGTTCAGAATCCAACCTAACAATCAAACTCTGAATTCCAAATGATATGGATTCAGATAATAACTCAATCACTGCACTATACTCTGCAATTTTATTCGTTGTTTTACCAAGGCTTACCCCATGCATGGATACTAACTCGTCAGAGGATGAATAGATAACCCAAGCTGCAGAAGAAATGTTCCATGTACTACGACAAGCACCATCAGCAAAACCAATGTAGGTTTGAAGAGACGTTGACATCTGCAATATCAAGAGTAAAACTCAGATAAGTAGGAATAGTGATAAAAACACACTCTAAACTAGGCACACTTTTCTAATCTAAGACACACCAGCAGTAAATAAATCTAATCTAAATAAATCTCCATACCAAATTTAAGCATAATAACTCTTTAAATAAAGCCCATTCCTGGGTTTATCTAAAGGGACACCGTCAAAATCTATCAGCTCATAGGCCCCTTTTTCCAGTTTTCGCTTAACAATGAAAGGACCATGCCACATAGGCATGAATTTTCCAACTCCTAGCTTATCATTGGCTTAATCGTACACTAAGACTAGGTCTCCTTCTGAAAAATTACGAGGGGTAACACTTCTATCGTACTGAGCTTTTATTCGTTTGACATGAGCCTCGTTTGCTATTGCAGCATTTCGTCGATTCTCATCTAACTGAGCCAAGTACAAAAAAAGTTTCTCCTCTTCAGACGTAGCTGGGAGTAATTCTATGGCTAACTTCAAAGATAGAATTTCGCATTCAATCGGCAACACAACTTCCAAACTGTAAACCAGTTGAAAGGGAGTGAAATCAGTTGATGTTTTTACTGAGGTTTGATATGCCCAAAGTGCTGAAAAATAACATGGAATGCCAATTTGACTTATGAATACCAATAATTCGTCTGATCATAGTGACTAAAACTTTATTGATCGCTTCAACCAGACCATTAGCCTGCGGATAATACGGAGTGGAACTATCGTGGCGCAGGCCAAGTTGATCTGTTAGTTCAGTCATCATGATATTCTAAAAATGACTTCCATGATCTGTAATAATGGCTTGAGGAACACCAAACCTAGCAATTATGTGATTGAATACAAAAGTTGCAGCAGTCTTGCCATCTACCGAAAATGTAGGCATCGCCTCAGCCCACTTAGTAAAATAATCTACCGCTAAGATAATATACGCATGCCCCTTGGCTGAGTGAGGATTACATGTAATAAAGTCAATACCCCATTTTGCGAAAGGATCGACGACAATTATAGGGTGAAGAGGAGCGGGTGGTGCACGCATATTACGATCAAAGAGTTGACAATTGTGGCATTTCCGGACTACATAGATACAATCTTTGAATAACGACGACCAGAAATAACCAACGCGAAATATCTTTTGGGATGTGGCATACCCAAACATATGACCGCCACATGCTCTAGAATGGTAGTCATTTAAAACCTTCTCAGCTTCTTCATGAGTAAGACAGCATCGGAAAACAGAATCCGCTCCACGATGATAGAGTGTATCACCAATAATATTATATTGTTGGGATTAGAAACATATTTTCCGTCGCTGAGATCGTGAGATTTCAGGCCGAAAAGATTGGGTTTGGAGATAAATGATAATATCCCCATACCATGGATCAAGAGTACTGATAAGAAACAAGGATTCGTCCACAATGGGCTCCTCTGCCACAGTTTCATTATTAGTAGAGGGGAAATCACACATCAGTTCGGAAAAAACCAAAGATTTCTTTGCCTTGGATTTTTCAAACTCCAAGTCAAATTCCTGCAGGATAACTATCCATTTGGAATACTTTCCCCCTAGCAATTGTTTGGTTAAAATGTACATCATAGGGTTACAGTCAGAAATTACTGTGGTTTTGCATAATAAGATGTAGTATCTAAATCTTTGGACAACTTGAACAGCTGCCAAGGCCAATGTCTCCACATGTGTGTATTTGATCTCAGTTGGATGCAGATTTCGACTAAGATAGTAAATCACATGTTCAGTGTTGAATTCATCTTCCTGAACTAAAACCATTCCAATTGTGGAATGAGAGGCGGCGAGGTACAAAATGTAGTCCTGGTTGTAGTTGGGAGGATGCAATAACGGTGCATGGGTCAATGCGTGTTTAAATGCATCAAAAGATCGATTAGTGATCTCATCCCAAAAGAATGGAATGTTTTGTTTTAGCAACTGGGTAAAACCCTTTGTTAGCTCGGCGTAGTTAGGAATGAACCGACATAAAAAGTTTGCTTTTCCCTGCAAACTTTGGAGTTGGCGCAGAGTCAAAGGAGGAGGTAAATTGACAATAGCTTCGACCTTCGACGGATCAACGCAAATGCCTGCTTTTGAAACAACAAATCCAAGTAGGCGACCTGATTCTACACAGAAAACACATTTTTGTGGATTCAACCTAATTCGATAATGCCTACATCTCATAAAGATAGCTCTTAAATGAGTGAGATGGTCATCCCTACGTGATGAATGAGCAGTTAAATCATCGAGATAAGGCTGCACAATGTGCTTAATGTCATGAAATGCGTAAGACGTAGCCCTTTGAAAAGTTTCTCCAGCGTTCTTCAATCCAAAAGGTAGTTCGCAATAAGAAAATGTCCCCCACGAACAAATGAAAGTTGTTTTTGGTTGGTTAGCAGGGAGTATTTTTATTTGATTGTAACGAGAAAAACCATCCATAAAGGAAAACATTTCACTGCCGGCACAATCATGAATTATTTGATCGATATAGGGGGTTGGATAATTGTCTTTAGGACAAGCTCGATTAATATCCCTATAATCGATACATACTCGTATCGTTCCTTGTTTTTTAGTAACAGGAACAATATTTGATACCCAATCTGTTAAAGTAATTGGATAAATGAAACCTGCACGAAGTAATTTTTCAACTTCAGCTTTGATAGCAGTAGCTTTTCTAGGATGTATTTGATGTAGACGTTGATGGACAGGTTTGGCATCCAGGTAAGTCTTGTTTTTATGTACGACAATTGACGGATCGATTCCTGGCATTTCTTCATAGGACCAGGCAAACACATCACGGAATTCTTGAAATAGGGCTTTATAATTTTGAATTTCATCTTTCGTGCAACAAGCACCTATATGAATGTTTTCAATTATTCCTAGCTTTACTGAAATGTCAATTGGAATCGTTCGAGAGATATTTTCCAAATTTAACTCAAAATCAGGATTTTGAAATGGATTATGCGGTTCTTTAACATATTCAGTAGTAAAAATTGAAGTGAAATCATCTTCAAAATGATCCAGCTCAGGTAAAAATGAAGATCAGTGATGTAGATCTTCCCATGGTAAATCGTCAACAGACAAAAGTTCACGAACCTGCTCATCAGTATGAACAAGATCAGGAAATTTTGTTGTGGCTGAACTAGATATGGAAAGTGATTCCTTATGGATCCCATTCATTGGATCAGTTTCAGTTGAAGAGGGGTCGGAAAGTGACTGTACAGCCTGATATGCAATTTCAAATGGACTCAAAGGCATCATGCCATCAAATGAATCTAACTCAGAGTCAGAAGTTTTGACCCAAGGATCATCAAACATAATAGTATCTGATGAAATCATATGAATAGTTGCGATAGAAGGCGATACGTTAGGAGGAAAGGAAAAAGTTCCTAGTAAACCAGAATCCTTAATCAAACCTACTCCAACATCCTTTTAAGGGATAGCCGCTTTACCAACGTGCTGGATTGTTTCTGTAGAGGCTGGATCAGAAGAAAAATAAGTTAACTGATCTATTGTAACGATCCTTCCTTGATGTGGAAATTTTATGAGCCGAAAGACCGAAGAAACAATAGCAGTCATAGCATAAGACCAACTACGACCCAGAAGAAGGTTGTAATCTAGAGGGGAATCAACCACTTCCACATCTAGATTTACGGTTTTACCTTCGACCCCTATGTGTAAATCCTGCAAAATACCAAAAGGGTGGAAACCTCGGCTATCAAAAGCCTTTAGAATTGTTGGAGACTGATTGAGTGTAGGAGAACCAAGTGATTTCCAACACTGAATTGACATAATACACGTTGAAGCTCCCTCATCAATCACAGTCCGAAAAATCGGTCTGTTTTTTACTAACACTGGAATTTGGAAAGCCATTTGGTGAGGTAGGCGAGGTGTACTATTCTCTAAATCGAAGATTATAAGGTTCAAATCCTGAATATCGATAGCTCCTATGGCAGACAAAAGTAATTTACGCTGTGCTGAGCATGATTGCAACACTTCCAAAGCCGACATTGCTGAAGGGGAAATAGCTAAGTCTTCAACTATGTTGTAATTCTGAGCAGCTCTCGCATGTGGATTGAAAGCTGATTTATGAAGAACACCTTTAGCAAGCGGTTTGATTATTAAGTCTGGATTTGGTTTCTCGATCTGTAGCAGACCAGAAACAGGGGGAGGTGTAGTTGATGTGTTTGCACTAGAATATTTTGCTTCTTTACCATCAACAGGATTCTTACTACCATAATCTTGCGATCGCGTCGCAATCCTTACATGAGACATCATTAGAATAGGTTCTTCTGAGGCATTCAAGGTAGAACCAATCATCTTACTATCTTGAGTTGGAAAAGGATCCTTCAAGACAGCAGGTTGTTGTGAACCTTTAACGAATTTTGCAACCTCTGCTTGATGTGGGCATTCCTTAGTAAAATGATCCTCATCACAAATGTAACAAGGATAGTGAGGTTTTCATATTTTATCATAGATTCATTTTTATCAGTTTTTTCTTTTGAATTCTTTTTGTTTTTATTCTTCCCTTTCTTTTTACCACCGGATTTAGATTTGGTCGTAGATGTGTCTATGACATGAATGTTAACAGAAATTTTGGGGGAAGATTCTCCTTTCGGGGAATCAGGTAAAGTTATAATAGGAGAAGAATTATTTGAATATTTCTTCTTTCTTTTGGTATTGACTGTACCAATCATACCATCAGTGGCATGAGACCTTGAAGGAGCTGCAGCTATTTGACCTTGTTTTGGAAGATCAGGGATTTTTTCATGTAAAGTACCTGACTGTGTATAAACGAGGTCAAGGTACTAAGCTTGAGAAATTACTTGCTCCTCAGTAACAACGCCATCCTTAGCTATGTCTTCAGTGATTTTGGGTAACAATGATTTAACAAACCATTCTGCCAAAATTTGATCCGGAATGTAAACTTTCACCAAACGCCTTCTACGTCGCCATTCATGAATATGATCAGAAATATATGTGGACGTGGATTGCTTTAGTGAAGTTAATAGTTCCGTGCCATTGTCGTATCTGACAGGGAACTGAAAATGAGTCAAGAAGGCAGTTGCTAACTAACTAAAATTATTAAAAGAGCCTTGTGGTAACTCAATGTACCATTTGGCGGCAAGACCAATAAGAGTTCTTTGGAAAAGACACAAGCGAATTGAATCATCAATTATTGAATTAGATCACACTAGAGGTGATAAGTCATCACGTGATTTCATGGATCCTCTCCTGACTTACCTTCGAATTTTGGTATATCACTGGGCAACTTATGCGGCATTGGCGGCCAGTATAGATAATAAAAAATTGGATCATTCGTAAGGTGCATCAAATTAGGTAAATCCAAAGTTGCAATAAATGGTAACTAACAGTTAGGGTCACGAAAACCTTGAGTAGCCAAAGCAGTTCCAGGAGGAGGATACCCAGGATAACTGGGAATCGGATTTGCATTAGGAATTATGTAACCTCCTAGGTAACCAGGATTAATCCGACCAAACTGGGATTGTTGAGGCTGTTGATAAGTATAGACAAGGTACGGTTGATACTGATAATTTGGATTTTTTGAAACGGGACCGAATTAAGGCTGTCCCTAGTACGGTTGATACGTGAATTGCGGTTGACTTGTGACAACTATACTTGTACCAACTTGTCCCATAGGCATCTGGACCAAAGTCTGAACTGAAGGTCCTGACTAGGGTACAGATACTTGAGGGATTTGCATGGATGCAGGGATAGAAGAAGTCAGAGCTATAGATACTCCAGAAATAGGTGTTATACGTTGAACAGACGTTGCAGCAGTTGCAGTAGTTTGAGGCGGAGTCTGAGGTGTACTAGGCCCAGACTGCTGAACAGAACTAGGTGCAGGGATTTGAATAGTAGACTGGATGGGTTGCTAGGTTGGACCAGAAACCAAAGGTTGTCCTGGTTGAGAAGGCAACTGCACATTAGGCTGCATAGGTTGTTGATATTGGGATGGATCCCACACCATATTCATTCCGGGGTATTGTCCCATAGAAGGTTGAACGTAAGGACCATAGCCTGGTTGAACGTAGGGTTGATAAGTAAGTGGTAAATTTTCGGCTCTTTATACAGATGATTGACCAGAAGGCTATTGGAAACCTTGAATTGGGTATTATCCTTGAGGCTGATAACCCTGAGGCGCGTACTGAAGTTGGGGTTGATAAGGACCCTGAGGAGCATATTGAGTTTGGGGTTGACCCTGGGGTATGTACTGTCCTTGAGGTTGATAACTTTGAGGTATGTACTGTCCTTGAGGTTGTCCTCCAAAATAATATGATTCCACAGTTTGTCATAGGAAAAAGCTACCTTGAGGCTGCCCCCCAAGTGGTAACTGACTACCTGAAGGTTGCCCCGCAGGCGGTAATTGACTACCCTGAGGTTGCCCCCCAGGTGGTAACTGATTTCCCTGAAATTTTCCTCCAGGCAGTAACTAACTTCCTTGAGGTTGAGGATTCAGAATATTACCAGACATCATAAAGATTTTCTCTGCGTTTGACGTTTCAGTTTTAATTCCATTTAGACTAGATGATAATACATGTTCAATCGGTCAAGGAACTGCCCCAGAGAAAGTACCAGACAGAGCCTGATATCCTGAAGGAACAGAAGGACCACTGTGTAAAAATGCTTCCGGTGTCTGGGAAAACATGGATGACTCTCCTGCCATAATAGATGACGAATAGTAACCTCTGGGTGTAGGATGAAATGGAATTCGAGGTGGAGAAAAAGCAAGACCCAGATTCTCTAAAAATTTTGTTAAAGATAGATACCAAGCGTCAGTTCAAAGAGGGCTATAGAAAATAGATTCACGCTCCCTAAGATTTAAAGACTGAGGGGATTCGGGAAAAGATAACTCTTCGTCTAGACTAGTAAGTTCTTCAATAGAAATGAGGCCAGATGGAAGATCTTCAGTAATAATATTTCTTACCCTAGGTGAACCAAGATCGCTAGAAGTTGGTGTAATAAATCCTGAGGATGTTTCCAAAACAAAAAGTTCAGTTTCAGGCTTAGAAATTTCAGGTTCGTTAGCAAGTTCACTGGAAGGAGAGATACTGCCAGTGACTTCGGAAACTGAAATTGGTTTAGAAATATTTTCTGTTGTGGGTATTTGATGACCAGGATGAACAACTATAGATGAAGTTCCAATTTATGTTGATCTAATTCTACTGCTACTAGATGATACTAGAGCACGCAGCCCTTCAAGCTGACTTGGTGTATATTCAGGGGGTTTCCCTTGAAGTCTCCGAGATTGTCTCATCAATTCTGCCACGATTAAATATTAACTAATCACATGCAAACAAAGAAAATTTCAATAAAAATACCTAAAGTCTCTAAAGAAACAAATAGCTGAATCACACGCTTAAAAATCTAAGAGTTCAAACCACACACAAACAGTAACTTCCCATACTAAAAACACTAGTTGGTGATGAAATCCAACTTAGTAGAAATTCAATACAGAAAGGGCAGTTGGAACAGTTACCTCGACAACCTGCTTAATGAAACAGACTGGCACAAGTTTCTTCACAAAACCATCTCTTGTGAAGAGAACCCCCCAGAGAGTCCAAGTGAGTCTAGTCAACATCTGCTCCAGGTACAGTGAGATCTTTCCTTCACTGTCACCTTAGGAAATAATCTTAATCCCCTTGAAGGCTCCTCGACATGGTTAATCCGAGGTTTACCGACAAGTGACCCCAGGCTCCTCGACAATGGTTAATCCGAGGTTTACCGTTTGTAATGCGCGCAAAATCTTCTATCTTCCCCAATGAAATAGAATTGATTGTTTCAAAGGTTCGGACATGATCTCGTGATTGACTTCTTTAGGAGAAGCTTCCCAGATTGTACCAATTACGATTTGGTTTATTTCCTACCGCAAGATTTATCTACTTGTTTGATTTTACTATCTTGGAGAGTTAATTACTGCCTACTCCAAGATACTAGCCTAAGCTATGTTGGTGATAAGAGCCCTAGAAATAAAAAGATTACTAGATGAATTTTAATTAAGCGTTACTTTTATGAGTTGTTTATTAAGTCAATAGGTACGGAAATGAAACTTTCATGGTGTGAAGACTCGACTTCGAAAAACACTAAAAATGCACCTAAAAATGATAATCAATTTGTTTTCTTTCAATGAAATTCTAGCTAAAGAAAGAGTTCGAGAATGCAATTATTTTAAGAAACAATTCTTTCTTCAAACATAAAGAATAACCAAAAGAAAATATTTTTGTCTTTTCCAACAATAACTCAAAATGAGACAAATTATCAAAGCTCACAACAAAATCCTTTCACTTTCGAAAACTTGAAACTACAACAAAAATTTTCCTTCAAAATAAATCTATAAATTTTAAAAGCACTCAAAACTACAAAACTAATTTTGAGGTCTACAAACTTTAAAAAATCTAATTGAATAAAAGCTTTAATATTTTTGAAGAATGTTTTACTTAGTTATTCAGTAAACTAAGGATCTATTTGTCCAGAATAACAAACAAATCAAAAAACACTCAGATATGTTTTCTTTATAAAAATGAAATTCAAAACTTATACCAAAGTTTTTCGAAGATTTGCAAAGAAACAAGTAGATCTATTTCTCAATAAAGGATAGGTTTCACAATCAGGTCAGACTCAGCAAAAAGGAAAAAAGAACAATGTAATCTGAGGTATTTCAAACTACCAATTCTTTGAATCACTACAAAGACCAAGTGAAAAGCAATCCAAAACGCAAAACTTCTAGAAAATAATCAAAACACAAATACTGCTGGAATTCATTCACAAAAGGCTTTTGACAGAAACAACGTCAATCTGGGTAGATACTAAAAACTCTAAATCAAAAATAAAGATAAACTGAAGAAAGAAATCTGGAGTTTTTCCAAAATTTTAACAGGGTCCGCAAGCTTCCAGAAGTAACAGGTGCGGTCCCACACTGTTTACTTAAGGAAAGTGCGAAACTGCCTGCACTGTGCAAAAAGACAAAGTGCGGTCCCTAGAAAAACTAAAGAAAAACATAAAAGATTTCAAATTTTTCAAAAACAGAGAAAACCTAAGCTACCCAGGCAGATATCTATCAATCAAAAACCAGGAAAAAATTTTCCTCAAATCAAAATAAAAGAGAACCAAAATCAACAAGTTCTTCCCCAGCAGAGTTGCCAATTTGTTGTATGAATTAATCAATCTTGCGAACAAGACCGATCTCCCTAGTACCAAAAAGGTAATCTAGCAACAAATAGCCAAATGAACTAATCTTTCTCTAAGAATATATGATTTACAAAAAGAACTATAGAGGTGTAAAAGACTTACCGTAGGTCCAGTGCTTGTTCGAAGTCATTGTTGTCCCTCGTGCACTTGAAGGAGTTATCCTTGTAAACCTGCAATCACAAACAAGCAAACATTAAATAGCACCTATATAGTAAACATCATAAATCATGCTTATCATAGTGATCAAGGAATCGATGAAATAAACAGTTAACTTACAGCTTATTGAGAAAAATGAATCCATTTGTATTAACTTTAAAAGAAGGAAAACCTTACAACCTTAGCCTTGATGTTGAACAGGCCTTCCCGGCGTCCGAAGCAGGAATCTCCTCTACTCTGATAAGCTCTGCACTCCTCCAACCGAGAAAAATAGAGGTATGTGATCTCTCCTCCCAAAAATCTCAGTTAAATGAGTCTGAATCCCAACAGCACTTAACCTCAAATATTTCTAAAGCTTGAACTCCCTTTGAGGCTACCCAATGCCTCTTTTTATAGTGGAAAAGAGAAGGTTTCAATTTCAACTATGAAGGGATAGAATCCTCCTTCAAAGGGATAAGCTCCTCACGTCAAGGGGTTATCTCCATAAGGTAAGGGATACATGAACCTCAAAAGAGTAGTTCTGCCACCGCAAGATTCTTTTTAGAGGCTTCTAGAATTTACTGAAAGTGAGCTTTTTTGAGTTTATTAGCGCCTTTTTGATCTTTACAGGGGTCCACACCCATAACACCGATAAAGTACGTTTAGGTATGCAGGAGACATGAACATTAGGTGCAGGACCATAGGCAAGATATAGAGAAAGTGCGACACCAAAGTTAAGGAGATTTTTAGGAACTTTTCTCTGATTTTCAAGGCTTGACATGAGGAACTGATATGTTAGACTTGCAAAGGAGGAAGTATGAGTAATAATGAGCTCATACATATAGCAGAATGTCAGGATGACAATTTTCAGTGTAACAAGTGGTGGTATGCTGAGGCCAAAATTTGTCTGATAACAAATTTTGTAGCCATAACAGACTAATTTCTCATGATTTTTTAGTAGTCCACTTAGAACTCACTACATCGATTGATGCTCATAAGGGCGATAACAAATTTTTTCACAAGGGCATCCTCCACTAACTCCTAGAACAGCCCCGGACAACCCATCCTCCATCACTTCCGACGACTAGCATGGATACAAGTGTTTTATATGTTCATTATTTTTACTAGTGCATATGGCCTCTTAAGTTGTGGATTGTGTCTCTTTTTGTTTTTATGTTTCATTGTCACATGCTTTCAGCGATAGTCAACAAACCTGGTCGAGGTGATACTACCTGTGTTTTTCTTCTAATGTACCTCTTTTTGGAACCATGAATAAAATGTTGACTTGCAAAAAAAAAGGTGATAAAAAGTATAATAAATTTATTTAATTAGATTGGTGATATTGTACTTTCATTTTCATTAATAAAATTACAAACATTTGTTAGATAAAAAAATCATCATATGCATATCACATTAAAATAAATTTAAATAATAATGATTCGTAATTATAACCATAATATTTCAAAACATATATAAAAAAATTGGAAAGAGTATTTATATTACAAATCCATGTCTGGTCACAGAAAATACATCAAATAGTACATAGCATGTGGTTCAAAATTTCTATCACGTTTCTCATATCCAAGAGATATAGAAAATTATCATCAAGAGCATGTCATTGATCAAGAAAAATGGGGTTTCTACGGATATAAACCTTATAGGATTGCCCCATAAAAACACAATATTTGAGAAACATAAACTATTGGTTGATAATATAATCCCTCATACCAATGAACCTGTCACCTTCCTGGTAGGTTATTTAAGTCCAGGAATTTGATTGTTGGCTATGATCTTGTGTTTTATACTTCATTGAACTTATTATTAATTTGCATGATTTGTTCCTTTAGTTATACTATTTATCGTCACAAAGCTTCCATTTTATCTTCTTGACATCCTTCTTGATTTTTGAAACTTTTAATTTCATCAATTTCATTATTTAGGGTTGATCGTTGATAATTTTTCTTTTGAAACCTTAGTGTGAAAATGTCCAATTGGATTGCATCAACTCTCTGAGCCATATTGGAAACGAGATCCATGCCTTTACAACCCTTTACATCATTGATTACTTGCACAAAGCTCAACTTGTCCATTGATTTCTTTCTTAATGCAGTTGAATCCCAAAAAATGATATCTAATATAATGCATTGTGGAAACCCCTCAATACTTCAACATAAAAGAGTAAAGGGAGCTCTACCTGAATGGTTCAAGAGGCATAATACTTGCTAAGGTTTTTCAAATGTGGTAGCAAGCTAAGTGGGCTTGATTGTGGAGAAAAATCCATATTTAAGCCCGCTTGAGCCAAAGGAGTTCTGGGATGGGTGACCACCTGGGAAGTCCTGGTTACTAGGTGAAAGCCTTGGAAGTGATGATTGATGCTATGTTATTCATTTCACTAGTTTCAATTCCACTTCTTTGACCTTGTGAGCATCACCCAATGCAATAAGTTCTAAGTGGACTACTCAAAAATCATGAGAAATTAGTTTGTTACGACTACCTCTCATGGAAATGGTCATAGTTGAATGACTTTCTTAACGCAGTTGAATCCCAAAAACAGATATCTACTACTATAATTATTCTCAATCTAGAAACCAAATATTGACTCAAGTCCAACTGTTATGAGGTCTCAATCAAAGTCAAGAGGCTTGACTAAATTTTGTCTACATGGCTAAAACACCAAATTTTTAAGACCCACAACAATTGTGTTATTTCAGAAATTATCAAATTTGGTATCTAGAAGTTCTATATCCTTTGTGATAAGTAGCCTACATAAATTAACATGTATACCCTCCTGAATTGCAATGACAGTTTTTGAAACCAACAAACTTTTGTGAGTTTGAAGGAAATAAAAAAGGAAAATTTGACATTCTCAATACCAACACCATATAGTCCCATCTGATATGCATGCAACACTTACTCGAAATAGAATGACTGCACATGAATTCTTTGTAAAGAGAATTGTGCATTAAATCCAAATCCTTTTATTATCCAACCTGATAAAGTCAGAACTAAACTGTCAGTTGCAATCATGCATGAAATATGAAGATAGGGGAAAGAAATTATTTGTGAATTTTTTCCCAGGGTCGAAGGGGAAATCTTTTTGCTTGCTCCAAAAGCTCTAGCTTCTTCCAAAAGTTTCCCAGGCCTCGCTTTGTTTTCATACTCGCCCCTTACTTTCTAGATATGAGAGAAGCATAAGGGTAGTGACTTCTAAACGATGGAAAACCACCATAGAGAAATCACACATCCTTGTCAATTCCATGATACCATTTCACTTCATTATTACCTTCACTTGTATCCTCAATACCACATACCGTCGTCATAGACTCCGGATTTATTGATTTGTACTTGTATTAATCTCCATATTTTATTTGTAAGTTCAGCATTGGTGAGGTTACATCATGTCATGTTCAAGAATAACATCCAAATAGGGTAAGGAATTGAATCTATGACTTAACATCTAGTAGTACCTTAATAGTGCACCTAATCACCTTCTATCCAAGACCCTGTGGACGTATTAATCTCCATCTTAATTGACATGGTATGCTTTATTTAATTTAAGTGTGTGTGACGACCTTGCATGATTGAGATCCCTATGAATTTCCATGAGGCCTCTAAGCACCCACCCTTTCCAATTATTATTGTTTCTATGAGCTAAATATTTTCAATATTTTTTAACCTTCATTAAGGAATAATTGATGGCCTAAATTGTCCATTGATATATAAGTCTCCTGCTTTCAATTTACATCAATCATTAGAAAGTTGGTTAACTTCCTTATTATGGTCTTTTAAAACATGAAACAATATTATTAATGGATTGCCTTTTGTCATTTTCTATACACTTTTCATAATATTCTCTATAAATTTCTCCTGGTATTGTTTCTTGGAAATGTTGCAAAATGTGAAGGGAATCTCTAAGGATTGTGAGATTTTGCACCTGCTTTTCTTTGGCTATCAAGAGACCTTGATAAATGTTGTGAATCTCTACTTAGTTGTTTGCTATGTGACCAAGTCCCCATGTGTACTTGAATACTTTGACATCCCCAAAGCTATAAAGAGCCTCTCCCCTCTTATCACCCCTATTTCAAAACATATAATCAATAAATATTTAAAAACATAGTAAATTTAATTGATAAATTTATAATTGGAATAAGCATATTTATATATATATATATAAATATAAATGTAAAATATTAAATTAAAAATCATTTTGTCATATAAATTAAAATTGATGTTTTATATTTATAACTATTATATTCTAGAAATTAAATTAATAAACATATAAAAACTTAATGCTTGATATATATATATATATATATATATATATATATATATATATATATATATATATATATATATATATATATATATAAAGTTTCAAAGAATAGCACACATCATTATGTGTAGAATATTTTTCCTATTTTAATAAAATTAACAATTAAATTATTTTGATATACAAAATTGTGAAATTTATATAAATAAAAATAATATTATTAAAAATTAGTATAGAATTATTTTAATTTTAGATCTATAATACTCAATTAAATCTCTTTATAGATAAAAAAAATCTTAAATTTTAATTGAAAAAAAAAATTATGATAAATTCAAATTTAAAATAAATTTATATTAATATTATTAAAATAAATATCAACCATTTTCAAATATATTAATATCGTTAGCATTTATATATAAATTAAAAAAAAACTGTAAAAATATTAATTATATTAATTATCCATTATAGTCAATTAAAATAATAACTCACGATGATGATATAATCATATTTTATTCTCATAAATAAAACCCGCTCAAAATATTAATTGAATTAGCGAATCATTATAATATGTTTAGCCATATTAAAAATATTAATTAGAATAATTATCCACCATGATGAATTCGTTAAAATAATAATGAGGTTGAATGATATAATCATATCTTATTCCCATCCATGTATGACATACCTTTACAATGAAGATAAAGAATATAAAATCCCCTCTCTAGTGATGATTGCTTAGAGATTCAAATCCCTCCCATTTAGTCCCTAAACCATCTGACGCGTGGGCTAGGGTTTCAATACTCTCTACAGTGAAATTGGATTTAGGTGCAATAACTATATTTTACAGTTCTGTGCTCACGAACATAATTTGCGCAGTTATACAAAGACGGTTAACCAACTTTATCATTCTGTGAATTCTTTTGTAAATATAAGATTTAAATATTTATAGAAAATAGAAAATATAGGTTTAATGGTAAAAAATGGAAGTTTGATTATAAAAAATATAAATAAAAGGGTTAGAAAAGACTAATCAATTAAAAAAAAAAAAAAATCAAAAATATTTGAAAAAAATAATTAGTTCAAAAAAGAATAAAAAAATATTTGGAAAAAACAATTAATTTAAGAAGAAGAAGTAAAAAAAAATTATAATTTGAGAAAATAAAGAGCTAAAAGAAAAACTAACAAATAAATTGACTTTAAATAGTTTGGAAATATGACCATAAATATGGCATACACATAAACCTTTAAGTTTAAAGAGTGAGGAATATTTATAAATGAAAGTCTTATCTAAAAAAAGAAATTCAAAAGCTAAAAGAAATTAGTAAGGAAAGAAAATAGGCAATAATTAGCAATTGAAAATATATCAAGGAAAAGAGAAAAAAAGGCATTTAGGACACAATGCTTGAATCCTCTAAATTGGATGCCAAGTGAAATTCATATTATTTTTATCCTTGAAACTTGGGACCATGAATAACCTAAGGTCCCTATCATAGAAGGATTTTCCCTATCATAGAAGGATTTGTCTCGTGGTTGATATGGAACAAAAAAATCCTATCATGAAGAGATTGAGACAGCTTATTACATAAAAAAATATTTTTCATCACATTTCACTTCATAATACATGTCCTCCAATAAGTGCAAATGAATGGATATTTCATATATTAAGAATATTTATATAGAAATTTATTATTTCATGCCTATTAATTGTAAGTATTATGAGAAAAACAATTTAAATGAAAATTGTCCTAACAATTACTCAGAACAATATATTTATAGTTTGAGAAGTAGAGGCACTATCTTCTTGCTATGAGACTTTGCTATTATTCATATTATTATTTTGAGCAATGATTCCAACAATGTTCGAGACAACCCAATAACCATTATATAAAGTATTATCTAAATTGTGAAATTCAAAGTTCAAATCTCGAGTGGGTGTTCACACCAAAATAATAATAATGATTATTCAAACCAGATGAGGGCATTGTTTTTAGCTAACACATACTCAAGAAATTCTAAAGACATAACAAAAAAATTGTTTGCAATTTTTCTTTTTCATCAAAAATGAAATCAAATTTTAAAACAAAATATAAGTTAATTAATTCTTCACTCAACAAAATGAGATTAAAAATTTGCATAGCATAAAATTATCTTTAAAAGAAAGAGAACTTATTCTGTAGAATAGATTGCTCATTTACTTCCCTTTAAAAAACTACTTTAACAAAAATATTCAACTTTTGTAAGACATTTGTTACATTTTTTTTGGATTCATAATTTTCATTTTTATATTAATTTCATTAATTAATATATATATATATATATATATATATATATATATATATATATATATATATATATATTTAATTCATCCATAATTGAATATCATTTTATTTTGAAATTCTCAATAAAGTTATTTTCACAATTATATCTTATTTCTTTGTTCCCCGTTCCTAATTCTTTTACATCATAATATCAAATCATATCATTTTTTCAAAATAAGATATTTTTTTAGCTTTTAAAAATAAAAATAATAAATATTAATCATTTTTGAAATATTTTTATCATTAAAATTTATATATAAATAAATAAATATTAACCCTCTTTAAAATTATTAATAATCATCATTATATAAATAAAAATGTTAATTGAAGTAATAGTCCATTATAACGAATTATAAATATCGCCTAAAATAATATCTCATTATATAGTGATTCATTATGATAATTTTTAAAATGGTTATTAGGATAATTACATACTATAATAAATTAACTAAAATAATAACCAATTATGATGATATAATTAGATCTTAATCCCATCTATGTAATGACATGATTTTACCATGATCATAAAGAATATAAAATATTAATTATAGTACGATAACCTTAAAAAGGGAGATTCCGCATTATAAATTTTTTATTGAAAATATGACATATAATGGCATGGCAGAGTCTAACTGGTTTTGGGGTGATTCAAATACGGTTCTACAGTGATAATACCTTGGTTCTGCTGTTCTGCGGTGATAATACCTTGGTTGTAAGCTGACAGAAGCATGATGATGCGTTGGCTAGGGTTTCTATTCGATGAGATTAAAATCTAATTTGCAGTTTTAACTTCTTTCTCGGTTTTGCAGTTATACAACCAGGTGGACTTGTGGGCTACGGTTTCAATATTCTTTAGAGTGAAGTTGGATTCAAACATAGGTGCAATAATTAACTGTGCTCGTGAGCATAATTTGCACAGTTATACAAAGACGGTGAACCAACTATCCTTGTGTGATTTTTTTGTATGATTTCTATACGGGTAATGACCTAATACAATCAAAGTGATTTCTAATACCAGCAGGGTGATTTCTCTGAAGTGATTGTTGCCCAGTTTAACTTGAGAAAGTGCACTCACTTTATGAATATTAAATGGCTTCTAAACACTTATAAGAATAATAATATCTAATTCTAGAAAATTTCACAAAGCAATAAAATTAAATAACCAAACTTACAGAACTATTAAGCTTTTAGAAAATACTTCCAAACCTTATTTTCGCAATATCACTCAATAAAGAAAAAAGATTTCTTTGGCAAAATGGTAATTAGACGTTTATTATAAATAGATTCAATGACTCGAAGATTTTGTCAAGAGTGTTAGAGGAGCTAAACTATAGATCAATAGCTTATAAGTTCTGATTATAAGGGCCTCTAAGCTGGCAAAATGTGATCTTGAAACAAGTATTGTTTGATCATTTGTGTTTTTTTGGAAAATTCAAATGACAGATGGGAAAGAGGAGATTTGAGTAACACACTTTGAGTTAGTCCTTGATTTTGAAATTATAATTACCAGCCTAGATCCATCTTAACTCCAGATCTATCAAGCGCCGAGAGGGATCAAATATCTCTAGGTGCAAACCTCTTTTTTGAGTAGAGGTTTTGCCTATTTCATCATTAGATAGTCATCATCAATGACATGAAATCTATCGATAATATGAGGAACATATGATTAATTTTATCAATAATATGTAAATACATGTAATATTAATATAACCATTTTAAATATGTTAAATATGTCTGAGATTTATCAATTCATTTTAATTTTAAATTCGCTTATTTAATTAATGATGAAAAATAATGAAATAAAAATTTTGAATGCAAAGTGATAATGTAATAATATTGAGTGATAGAAAATGTGAATAATAAGAATGTAGTAAATTACAAATAACCTTCATTGTGGTCAATCTCAAACTATTTTCTTCTATTATTCTTATTGTCACCCTTGTTAGTTTTGTCATCTTTTCATATCGATTATATGAAAAAGACAATTGAAATCATAAATATTTAGCTTGAGTTGTTGTATTAAACATCATACCTTGGCTCTCTTTCTCTCCAATATTGTTAGGTTTAATTAAGTTATAACACAAAAATAAATCTACATTGTTAATAATTTTTTGTGCTTACACTGAAATCAATGCACACTATTAATCCAATGGATTTAAAATTAATGTACCATCATACATCTAATTACATCAAATCATAAATCAACATATACACTAAAATCAATGCATCTAATGCAAAAAATAAATAAAAAATATTAGAAAACAACATCTACACTAAAATCAATGCATCTAATGCAAGTAATCAAATAGGATTAGAAATCAACATCCACCCTCAAATCGATGCAACTAGTGCAAGTAAGCAAATAGGATTAGAAACCAACATATACACTAAAATCAATGCATCTAGTGCAAGAAATAAAATAGGATTATAAACCACCATCTACAGTGAAATCAATGCATTTAATGCAAGCAATCAAATAGGATTATAAATCATATATATTGAAATCAATGCATCTAGTGTAAGAAATAAAATATAATTAGAAATTAACATCTACATTGAAATTAATGCATCTAGTGCAAGCAATCAAATAAGATTAGAAATCACCACCTACACTGAAATCAATGCATATAGTGCAAGCAATTAAATAGGATTAGAAAGTATCTACATTGAAATCAATGCTTCTAGTGCAAGTAATCAAATATAATTAGAAATCAAAATCTACACTAAAATCAATGCATCTAGTTCAAGCAATCAAATAGGATTAGAAATCACCATCTACATTTTTTTATTTTTTTATTTTTCTGAATAAGACTAATTCTATTAAGTAAACATATGGTACAAACTGAAGTTACAATCAAGAGAAGCAAGAGAGTGAGGAAGCCAGAAATGATAAACTATCAACCTCGGTCCCAAAAGAAAATAGGTGTTAAGCAGAAGAACCAGAAGTGTGACAAGAGAGCGAAAAGAGATAGTAATTGGAATCTACCCAGAATGGGTTGACTCCTCCACGCGACATTTTTTTCCTTTTTTTTTTGTTAACTTTGACCCAGCCTGTCTGGTGTGGATGGGTGAGAACCAACTGAAGGTTGTTGCTTACTATAGGGAGAACCTCCTTATCCGAATCGGAGTAGGAGGACTCATGAGTACGTTTCTGTGTAATCAGGGTAGTAGTATGTCCTTCAGGGACAACCGAGGGCGAATCCTTCATCATCGTTGCTGTCGAGGGTGATTCTTTCATTTGCATTGCAACCTCCACTTCTACCTCAGTCTCCTCCGCGTCCGAGCTGAAGGAATCAATGTCATCCATGGGGGGCGAATCACATGGTTTCCAGCTTTTAGATTTTGATATGGGATTAATTTTCTTCTTTTGGGCAAGGAATGTAGAGCAAGAATTCTGTAGGTGCCCTATTTGATGGCAGTGGCGGTAGCAGAAGGCAGTATTCTCATAATCCAGAGTTTGTGTCCAAAGGAAATCCCCTATTTTGAGATTGATTTGATCAGGGAAACCTTTGCTCATGTCTATCGCAGCACATATTCTACCATAGGTGTATATTCCTTTCTCCCCCTTGGATGTATCTGTTGCCAGATAGCGACCCAGAGAGTTTCCAATTCCTTGAAAGATGGAGTAGTGCCATAGATGCGTTGGTAAATTAGGAAGTCAAACCCATATAGGTAGCTTGGTGATGACTGCCGTTGAGGGGTCAAATTCTGGGAACCAGGGGGTGAGAAATAACCCTGATGTTCCCCAGAACCATGGGCCTTCTGTCAAGGCTTTCTGGTAGTCTTCGCTGAAGGCAAATACCACTATGAAGAAACCCTTCGAGCAGAAGACAACTTTGTAGTTGTTGGTCCAATTATTTAGGATCCATTGGTAGAGATCTGCTGTGCAGGGCCAGAGTCCATTGAAGTGGCAGATGATGGCTGATTCAGAATATTTTTGAAGCTGATCTTCAAGATTTGGATGGGAGATTTCTATGGAGGGGACTTCCTCCAGTTTATCAACCAAAAAGGTCTTGGGAGCCTCAGAGGGTTGAGCAGCTTTCTTGGGAGGCTGTGAATGGATAGCATCCTTATACGAGAAAGCTGGAGCAGAAGAAGGTTGCCCAGCTGCTCCCCCTGGAGCAGAATAAGGCTGCTCGACTGCTCCCCCTCGCAGATGGAACGTTAAAAATATAGAAGCATCTATTTCAATGTTATAAAAATAGAGGGGAAGAGAAACCTCAAGATTTTTACCTCTGTAGTGAAATCGTTGAAGAGTTGAGGGAATCCCTAGCTTGTGTTCGAGTGCATGTGTAAGGCTCTGGACCAGATCAGTTGAGCGCAGCCATTGCAGAATAGTTTTTCCAGAGGATATTGAGATCTGAATCTGAAAAAAAGGAGATGAGAAATCTAGGTAGCCATGGCCGTTAGAGCTGAGTTCGGATGCCGGATTGACATCCGTATTCAGCATGTTGCAGTCCAAGACAACCTCTGTTCTTTTTCCTATTTCCCTGGTGCAAAGGGTGCTATGACTGGAGATCTCCGAGGTGACCCGCTGGAGAGGTGGATTGATGGGACGTAGGGAAATGCTGGAGCGAACGCAGCTTTGCGCGCTGTCAGAAAAGGCGCAGAGGCTCCTGGAAATCTTGGAAGTTTCCCCGGGAGTGGGAACTATTACCTTCAGGCCTGTATGGCTAGCCTGCTCTGGGATAGACACCGCAGCCTGGTGTTTTTCAATGAGCTGCTCTGATAAGAATGTTGTTGTCTGGTCAGTTGTAGAGGGGGTTGGGTAAGCTGAGATTCGATTCTGCAGGTCTTCCTCCGCGTAGCTTCGAGAGTTGTAGGGCTTGAGGTGAATTTGGAGCACATGCAGTCTGCCGAGGTCCGCGGAGCTGAGAGTAGGCTTGGCGGCGGCTGAGAGAAGGTCAAAGGTGCAGGAATACTTAGGGTTTGCCATTGCCTGTTCTCCGTCTAAAGCTCGAAAACAAATTTACATAATTTCAATCGAAATCACCATCTACATTGCAATCAATGCATCTATTGCAATAAATATTCTTCCCTCTCTCCCCCCTCCATATATATCTATATGTCCCTCCATATATCCTTCTTTGTCTCTTTATCTCACCCCCACAAACACACACACTCTCTCACTCCATATTTATCAATCTCTTTGTCCCTCCATCCCTGTCTCCATCTATCTCGTCTTTCTCTTCACCTTCCATCTATATCTCTATCTCCCTTTGTCTCTCTATATCAACCCCAAAACATAAACTCTCTTTCTCCAATCTATCTATTTATCACTCCCTCCTCCTCTCCCTCTCTCTCTCTCTCTCTCTCTCTCTTCCCATTCCCTCCCTCTCCCCCGCTTATATCTCTCTTCCCTCCTACTATCCTCTCTCCCTTTCTCCCCATATTCCTTCTCTCTCTCTCTCTCTCTCTCTCTCTCTCTCTCTCTCTCTCTATATATATATATATATATATATATATATATATATTTCACTCTCTATGTATTTCTTCTTACCTCCCTCTCTCTCCCCCTCCATCTCCATCTCTCTTTCCCTACCTCTCTCCACTCTCTCTCTTCCTTTCTCTCCCACCTCTCTCTTTCTCTCTATCTTCACCTTCCAATTTTTTTCATATATGCCTCTCTCTCTCTCTCTCTCCTTCTCTCCTCCCTTCTCTATATCTCTCCTTCTTTATCTCTTTATCTCACCCCAAAACATACACACTCTCTCTCCATCTCTCTCTTGTCACTCCCTCTCTCTCTCCACTTGTCACTCTATGTATTTATTCTTCCATCCCTCTCTCCTCCTCTCCCTCAAGTCACTTCTTTTTTCCTTCCTCTCTATCCCTTTCTCTCATACCTCCCTCTTTCTTCCCCCATCTCTCTCTCTCTCTCTCTCTCTCTCTCTCTCTCTCTTGTTCCCCTACAATCCTATCACTTTCCCCTCACTCTCTTCCTCTCTCTCAAGTCCTCTCTCCCATCCTTCATCCCTCTCCCTTTCTCACCTATGTGTGTGTGTCTCCCTCCCTCTCTTTTCTCTCTCTCTCTCTCTCTCTCTCTCTCTCTCTCTCTCTCAGATCCTCTCTCTTCCTCCATCATTCTATCTCTCTCTCCAACTATGTTACTATATTCCTCCCTTTTTTCTTCTCTCTCCTTCTCCCCCCCCTTGTTTCCATCACTCCTTCTATGTCTCTTTATCTCAACGCTAAAAATACATACTCTCTCTCCATATCTCCCTTGTCACTCCATCTCTCTCCACTTCTCACTCTCTATGTCTTTCTTTTTCTCTCCCTCTCTCCCTCTCTCCTCCTCTCTCTCTCTCTCCCCTCCACTCTTCCCTCCTTCTCCCTCCCTCTCTCACTCTCTCTCTCTCCGGCCTCCATCTTTATGTCTCTCTCTCCCTCTCCCTCTCTTACCCTTCTTTGTATCTCCCAGTCCTCTCCCTCTCTCTTTCTCTCTTCATCCCTGCTCTCCCCTCTTCTTCAGTTTATCTCCATCTCTCCTTTGTCACTCCCGCTATTTCTCTAGCTCTATCATATGTCTTTGTTCTTCCCTCACATATATATCTAGATTTTATATATATATATATATATATATATATATATATATATATAAACAAATTTAATATTGTATTAATATAAAGTTATTAAATTTAATAATATTAATATGAATATTAGATTTAATAATAATAATAATATTTTAATATTAATGTCAGGGTTAATAATGTTTTTTTTTGCATGCTATTATTATTAGTTTGGTCCATAGGCTTCATATATAATTAGATGTTGATTTTTACTCCTATTCGATATATTTTTATTTATTTACCTTACATTTTTATACCTCTTTTATTTTTTTAGTGTTGGTAAACCTCTTCATATTTTGATAAATTTATTTTTTAATGAATTTTTAATTGTTTATTTATATGGTTTTCTAAATTATTATTTAAGCCTACATTATTGAGATTTTAGTTTTTAAATTTTCTTTAGTTTTTGTTATTTTGGCTTCCGACATACTTACACATTGGGGTCATACTGGGCTATAGAATGTGCCTCTTGCACAATAATGTTTTTTTTTCAATGCTATTAATAATAATTTATTCCATGGTATTTGGGCCATAGACTTCATATATAATTAGACGTTGATTTCTAATCCTATTTGATATATTTTTATTTATCTACCTTACCTATTTATACCTCTTTTATAAATATAGTATTTGGCCCATGGTATTTGTCCCATGGTATTTGACCCATAGTCTTCACCTAAATAAAACCTCTTTTTTGAGTTTTGTAAATATAGAGGTTTATGGAGTAAATATAAAAAAAAAAAAGGTTTTATTTATTTACCATACCTCTAGTTTATTTATATTTTTATTTATTTACCATTCATTTTTTTAGTGTTGATAAACTTCTTCATATTTTGATAAAAAAAAATTTAATGAATTTTTAATTTTTAATTTTTATGGTTTTCTAAATTATTGTTTAAGCAGACATTATTGAGATTTTGTTTTAAAATTTTCTTTAGTTTTTGTTATTTTGGCTTCCAACATACTTACACATCTGGGTCATACTGGGCTGTAGAATGCGCCTCTCGACGCAATAATTATAAATAAATTTATATTTGGCTAGCCTAAAGAGTGGGACAAATAGATCCACAATCCAAAGGAGAGTTGAGAGAGGTGTTGGCGAGCATAGTTCAATGTCCACCACCAAACAACTTGCAAAAACATGTTAGGCAGAGGAGATTCCCATTTTCCCTACTTCCATGATGTGAAGTAGAGGGGAAGTGAAGAGTCTGATATGGGGTCATGAAAAGAGCCTAGAGGAAAATAAATAACAATAAGGAAAAAAAAAATTATAACATTGGATAGACAAAAAGACAACCCTATGAAAAATACATGGTGGAATGCATGAGCAAGGAACTATGCGCTTGAGAAAGTCTATTGAGAATAATGGGATGTAATTCCTAGTATTTATGCATTGAAACTATTAGACTGTAATTCAATGGGAGGATCATAGGGGGAATTGGGTGGTGAGTGCTTCTTGAAAAGGGTTGATAAACCACTAAGTTCTTGCTAAGGAATCTATAAACCACTGAGTGTTTTCCAAGTAAGCTGGTAAACCACACAGGTGCTTTTTGTAAGGCTTATAAAGCTAATAAACCACTAGGCATGGTAGCAATCCATTGGAGTGCTTGTTGAAATAGGTTGATAAATTGTGAGAATATTGATAAACTTACTTAGTACTTGTTGATAAGCCACCTATACAGTGAGCTACAGGCTCCTACAGCGCTTTCCTTGAAATATAGATGATAAACAACCTATAAAATAAGCCTATACTTCTAGAAATAGGCAATACCCTAACTTAACCAGATTGAAATTACTTGAGAAAGCAATCCCTTAGATCATGGATTTGGCTCATGGGTGGACTACAATAAGGACTATGGTGCGGCTATCCTATGGTTGAATGGAGAGTTGAAGTCCCACCTTTAGTTTTCAACCATCTATAGCCATTCAGATAAGTTTCATGAATTGTGTATATTTGAATGAGAATGATTACCATGGCTCATATGTTATTGATCAATGTATGGCTCTATGTTATTCCTGAGTGGTCATGGAAGATTGTTACATATCCTTGATGGACAACATGCCATGTATGCTCTAATGGCTAAGTTGGGATACTAGCTTTATGTGGATGATATGAATATTTCTTGATTTTATATGCAATTGTAACTAGTTGCATGAATACATGCAGCTAATTACTATTTCAAGCATTTTGATAATTGGCATGTTTGTGAAATGAAAGGTTCACTCACTAGCTTAATATTGCAATGCACTATGTGTACTGTGTAAGATAGGACATATGTAAGGGCTTAATGTGATGCTATTGTAATCAAACTTACGAAGTAGTGACAGTTATGGCCTAATTGGTATCAATAATTAATGGTAGACAAGTTTTGGTAGTCATTTTTATCATTGTAGCGATTTATATGCTATTTTTAATGATGTTGATTTGAATGAATATTCCATTCGCATCATGGGTATGCTCTGAGCCACACTCTGACCCAAGGAAACCTTGGTAGATCCTTGGGAATCCTTGGAGTCTCTAAGTCTATGTATTGCTTGAAATTCACTTATATTCTAGTTAAATAATCCTTTAAATTAATATGTGTGTGTGAAATAACTTTGGAAATGGGAATTGTAGATGGAGAACGTGGGATGTGAATATCCCCATTGTTTAACGTAAAATTTCACACTACATTGTGTCTCCCTCATCAAGTGGTCTGTATTAATAATTTTGGGTATCAGCCTTGTTAACGAAGGGCACGAAAAAATATCTCTCCATTACTTTCTGAGAATATTCATTTCATTTCGTGTCATACCTCCCTCGACAGTTAGTAGGTATGAATCCTTTGGTGCATGGGCACCATTAACAATTCGCATAGGACAAGAAACAATCACATTACCCAACATGAAATTTCATGTAACACCATGCCCAAGTTGGCACAAGCCCCTATTGTATGGTGGTGTTGTAGTGTGATGGCAAGACAAGAATATTTCCATCCCAAGGAACAAAAATATTGAGTGGGTGTAACAAAGGAATCATGACTTGGGCACCAAAATTGATATAACATAAAAATATGGTTTAGTACAAAGGGGCTTGGCCCTATGGGATTCCCCGACACAGCCTCAGGTGGTAGGTGTCATGTAGGCCAGGTAGAGTTACATGGATGCCATAAGGAAAGGTGACATGGACATATGTTGACATGGCATCTATGTGGCATGACACATGGAAAGTAGAATCGGTCTTGGGGTGCCCAAATATTCAATTTTTGGATGACATGTGGCACCATCAGAGAATTTCATGTGGTAGGGTAACATCACCTTAACTTCAGCATGACATCAACAAGAAGCATAGGAAACAACTTACCTATAGATTGATGATGTGGATGCTAGTTGGTTCCATGGGGCATGCCACATCAAAGGTAACAGAAGGTACGACATCAAATTATTGGTTTTAATGGATGGGACAGTTCCCATTAGCACCTTTTGTTTAATGCCTGATAAAGTGTGTTAGATAAAAATCCCTCTGATAAATAATGTGAAATTTAATTGTTGTGCCACAGAGGTTTGAATAGGAAATTTTTTAAGGTATGGTGTGGTGGCATGGGGGCATTATGGCATGATGATGTGGCAAGATCCATGCTATATTTTGAGCAACGTGGCAGACCCACATATGCCACGTGGCCATGCTTACTAATGTGGTGAGATTATATGAATAAATCTTCAAATGGGAATAGCTTTCAATCTAAGAATATGATTGAGATAAAAATTATATTACCTCAAATCTCTAGATGAGACGAACGTGATGTTGCCATTTGTTTTGAGTTTCGATGATGTGGAAAAAGAGGGATTTTGTGACCCTGTTTGCATAACATACCTTAAAGATGAAGTTAATTTTTAAAGTAATTCCTACCAAAAATCGATAATAACCCAAGGGGGTGGGAGGGTTTTTTACAAAGTAGCATCAAATAGAAGGTTTCAACACTAGACCTAAAGAGGCTCACATACACATACCCAGGATGAATATTTGATCGATTTTAAATTAAAGCTAATATAATTTTTTATTTGAAAAAAATCCTGATTGGTTATTTTATATTTAAATATTCATACTAACTGAGATATGATGCTTCAAATGGTTTCACATTAACATGCTTATTGCAAATAAGCCAGGTGATGGGTAATTGTGTTTACTTATATTAATAGCACATAAACATAAACCAAGGAATGTCAAGAGTAAAGGGATGAGTAGTAGGATGCACTAGTATGGCACAATTAGATCCCAACATGATCAAGAATAATATTCAGTTGGGAAAAGGAAACAGGAAGAATATCTTGATTGGATGGACACCCTTAGAAGCATAAGAGTTGAACCAAGGAGCTACAAAGCAGGGAATGAAAATATTTTTAGAGCACGAGAAAGGAAAGCAGAGGTAAATGTAGTGATATTGTAGAACCTATAAAAGCTACAAAGGCAGACATAATAGGATCTCAGTGCCAATTACCCATAGAGGCACAAATCCAAAAGTAGTCCGTCAAAGGTCCAAAGGAAAAGGTTGGATACCAATAGGACAAGAGGAATAAATTAAATAAAATTGCATAGGCATACGTATGAAGGAATAATCCCACTCAGCACTATAGAAAGAGATTAAAGAAGCTTAAGCCAATTATCAGATATTGTAGTTAAAAAAAATAATTATCAGAGGAGAAGCAAGAAGAGTTCAATGTCATAGGAGTTCAAGAAAGCAAATCCCCCTAGCATCAATGGAGAGATAAAGAAGGTTGAAGAGGTAGAGGATTTATTTTTGGGGATGAATAAATACTTCAGGGTGCATGACTACTCTGAGAACATGAAGGTTAGAATAGATATTTTCAATTGGAAAGGAAAAGATGATATATGGTGGGAGGAGTTGAGGAATGTTAAGGACATTAGGGAGAAAGAGTTATCATGGAGGAAGTTTGAGAAATAATTTTAGCAAAAGTACCTATCTGAGAGGTATTATAATAGCAAGGTTAAATAATTCCATGAGCATAAGCTTAAAAAACTCACTGTTGAATAATACACGAACAAATTTATGGAATTATTGAGGTATGTGCCATATATTAGATATGAGAAGGTGAAGATTCAAAGGTACCTTAGTGGGTTACTGCAAGCCTATCAAGATTGGATTGAATTTTATGAACCAAGAACAATAGAGGACACTATCCAAAAGGAAAAATATTGTTATAAACAATCCAAACATAAGATTGGAGTCTGAAAAGATTGGTAGAAGAAGGATAAGGTAAAATTCAAAGGAAAAGGGTTGAAAACCTTAGTATATAAGCAAGGAGGGAAGAATAGAAATTTCACCACTTCTATCAAGAAAAATATTAGCAAAATTCCACAACAATCAGAACAAAAAATCCCTAAAACCAGCAAAATAAGAGGATGAATGATCTAGAAAGGGCCTATACATTGTTGGACATGTGGAGAAAACCCATTTGTGGAGGGACTATCCTTGGCAACAGCAAACCGACACAAAGTTGTACAATGCAAAAGAAGCAACAAAAATCAACAATGTGGCTCAAAATGTTAGGTCCCTATAATAATATTATATCCCCCTTATTGTTATTGTTAATGTATCCCCCTATTGTTATTTTTGTGCCCATGTATCCTCCATGTTGTTATTGTTGTGCCCTTGGATTATTATTGTTATGTATTCTCTTATTATATTGTGACCCCTTAGACTCTTATATATACCAAGGAGGTCTTATCATTTGTATCATCCAAGAATTTTTCATTTATGTAATGTAAAGGAATTTCCCCCCTCGAAGAGGACAATTTTTAAGTCATTGATCTATCTTTTCTTCTGATTTGTGAGTTGGTTGCATAACATTTGGTATCATAGCTTTTAATTCTAAGGTTTTGATGTTGCAAACAGGTCATCTTTCCATTTTCTCTATAATGTTTTTTTTTCTACGAAGATTTAGAATCTAAATTATGACCACGTGGAGTCAAAATCTTGATGAACTTATTGTAAAAAGTTAATATCTTTGTTCGCTATATTTTTTGAGATATGGTCTGAAAACGTTAGGGTTTTTGCATTCTCCAGAATTCAGTATCAAACAAGTGATATTGGGAAAATCATCATAACTTCCTCTGCAAGAATCAGATTTGAATTTTGTAAAAACTAACTAAAATTGCATAGAATTTAGCTTTTCGTGTATCATTTTCAAGGTGGAAGGTTTAACAGTGACACGTGGCATTCCTTACAATGTTGTTCTACTGAACTATTCCATAATCAAGCCATCGTGGGAGATTTAGCATAAAATTACCTTGAAGATTTTAATTTTGGTCTGACTTATGGAGTTGGAAATAAGACTCAGAGGGTTATAATAATATGGAATTTGAGAACTTGGAGAGTCAAAATTATAGAGGTACAACCGTTTAAAGATTGAGCTTCTAAAAGCAACAAAAAGGTATGTATTTTTTTTTAATTGCATGTATTTTGTTTGAAAAATCAATTTGAAGTGATTCCAAGGGAATATTGAAGCATATCAGTATTTGGTTCTAAAATGTCTCCCAAAAAAAATAATTTTTCACTTTTTAAGCCCTCAGAAATCTCTACTATGATGCATGAAGAGGAATAATTGCAACATGATATATCAAAATTACAGGACCAAGAGCAACAAATTTCGCTCTCACAAATAGAAACCAAAGATTAACTAAAAGGAGACAAGGATGGCCTAAAAGGGGACATGGATGGTTTAAAAGCATAAATAAAAGAAGACATGAATGGATAAAAATCAAAATAAAAGGAAACATGAATGGTTTAAAAACTAGTGTGGAAACAATGATGAATGTGAAGATGGAAGGGTTGACAAAGTTATTGTAAGAAAGGCTTCCCAGTGGTGACAAGATAATCCATGAAAATCATGTTGAGAACAAAAGGAATATGAATTATGATTTTAGAGACTCCAACGTTGTTTTAAGAACCATGACATTTGAAAGATCGATATGAGGAAGTTTGATGGGAAGGATCCGATAACATGGATACTATAGATGGAAAAATATTTTCATCTCACAATTAAATAAACCAAGAACACCTTCACATCACACCTTTATTTCACTTTCAATACATTCTCATGCATAAGTTACCTTGACTTTATTTAATCTTATTGGAAAACATTATCCTTCTTTCAAGTAGCATTATATCTATTTTGCAAGTATTGTGGAACTTTTCATTTGCAATCTTTACTTGCTATTTTTCTATCTCATGTGCTTGTTACTTTGGTGGTTATTTAGCTCATGACTATTTAATGTCATTATCTTTTGTTACTTGAGCAATCTCTTACAAATACTTTTTTCATTTATTGCAAGTGATGTTTATATGTTTATCTTGGTCTAACATTTGCTTTGCGGGATTATCATCATTGTATCTTGAATTTCATTTTGAGCAAGCACTTGTCATTTACTTTGAAGCATTGGTATATATTTTAAACACATTAGTGAATATTTCTCATATACTTATATGTGTGTTTACATCTTGGAATTGAGTCATCTTTGATAAGTAATTCCTTCTAATAAACTCTCCTAGAAACCTCACATCTTTGACTTAGTTTTCTGTTAGGAACCACCCCCCTTAGCTAAAATAGGAGATAGCTTAAATAGAGAGAGTCAGGAATAGGTGACAACCCCTTACTCTTCAAACATAAATTGAAATATATTGTTTAAAAAAAATACCATAATAAATATGAAAGAGTCAATAGTTATCAAAAGTATTAGAAACTAGAAAAGACAAGTAAATATATTATGCACTACTTAACCCTCTTGCCACAAGAGATTTCTAATTTCTTGTTTCGTGCTTTATTGGGATCCTCCTCTAGTACCAAGAGCACCTTCACATCACAATAAACCAAAAGGAATGCATTGCATATTTATATTTAGAACCTAATCAGTCTGTATGGTATCGATGTCTTTTTTCTCGTAAACCACTTGTGACTTGGTCAATTTTTATAGAGGAAATGATATCACATTATGAGGATACAAAGAGAAACACCATATTTATTCAATTGATAAATCTCAAACAAAAGGGTTAAATGTCGAAGCACATTGAGGACTTCCAAAAATTGAATATCAGGGTAACTAATATCCAAGAGGAGAATAGGATTAATGTCTTCATAGGGACCTTAAAGGATAACATCCAACATGAGGTTCGTCTTTGGGAACCTGATTCATTAGAGAAGGCATTCACAGCAGCAAGAAAATTTGAAAGCAAAATTATGGAAACAATTATAAATATGGAACTTGTGTTGCTCCTAGACTTACACAACCTATAAGATTGATACCACAACAAATGGAGGAAAAAAATATAAGATTGATACCACAAAAAATGGAGGAAAAAAATTAAAATGTCTTTGTTACAGTTGTGATAGAAAATACACTAAATGTAATAAGTGTGTGAAGAATAAATTATTCTACATATATTGTGAAGATTAGGAAGAAAAGGAACAAAAAACATCAAAATAGGAGGATATACACCAGGAACCAACCCTAGATAAAGAAGAAATGAATCTGATAATATCTTGTAATGCATTGGCAGGAATTACCACTCCTTAAACTCTCGAGATAGAAGGCTATATCAAGAAGAAAAAGGCAATATTTTTTATTGATTTGGGTAGTACCCATAATTTTATTCATTATAAGATAGCCAAGAAATTTAATTGCTTCCTATATCCAACACTGAAGTGTCAATTGATGGTTGCAAATGGAGGAACTATAAAATTCTCTGGAAAGTGCCATAATATAAAGCTAACCATGGGGGAATATATATTGAATATTCCAATATTTCCCATTCCAATGGGTGGTGCTGATGTTGTACTAGGAGTCCAATGGTTACAATATTTTGGGATGATAGCTTTTAATTTTCAAGAACTTTTATTGAAATTTTTTTGGGAAGGAAAGGAATTTTAATTAAGGGGTATCGCAGGGAAGCCAAGAAATATAATCAACTCTAATGGAATTACAAAGCTTTTGAATAAATAACTATGGTTCATAATTTCAAAATTATTCTCATTAGAGTTTCAAACATCGAAATCATCCATTTCTCCATATCCTCAAAAATTTCTGGACATTCATTCCAAGGTATTTGATACTCCCAAAGTACTCTCCTTTATTCGTGATCATGATCATGCTATTTATTTAATTCGAGGAAGTGTTCATCTAAAAATTACACCTTAGATATATCCTTATGCCCAAAAGAGTGAAATTGAACATATGGTTGTAGAAATGTTAGAGGTTGATATAAATCAACCTAGTCAAATTTCTTTCTCTACTCCAGTAGTATTGGTGCACAAGAAGGATGGATCATGGCGTATGTGTCTAGATTGTAGGGAGCTCAACGTGCTCACTATTAAAGATAAAATTCCCATTTCAGTCATTGATGAAATGTTGGATGAATTACATGGAGAAATTTACTTCACCAAGATGGATCTTCGTTCAGGATATCATCGAAATAGAATGAAGACTGAAGACATTATGAAAACAACATTCAGAGTTCATGAGGTTCATTATGAATTTTTTGTCACGCCTTTGACCTTACTAATGCACTTTCCACATTTCAAGGTTTGATGAATTCCATTTTAAAAACCTTCCTTAGAAAATTTATGTTATTATTTTTTGATGATAGACTAATCTATAGAAAGTCTTGGAATGATCATGTTAAACATGTTGATAGGGTGCTCAAACTATTAGAAAAGAAAAAATTATATGAAAAAGCCTCCAAATGTTTCTTTGGAGCACAGGAGGTTGAATATTTGGGTCATATTGTATTTGATGAGGTTATTAATGTAGACCCTAATAAAATTAAATCCATTAGGAAATGGAAAATCCCCACAACCATAAAGCATCTTCAAGTATTTCTCAGGTTGACAGGATATTATCACAAGTTTGTTAATAATTGTGGGAGAATAGTAGCATCTCTAACAACATTGATGAAGAAAGATGCATTTTCTTAGACTCCAGAAGCAACTAAGGCCTTTGAACATCTTAACGAGGCAATGTTCCAAGCACCGGCCATAGCTACACCAAACTTCACAAAAAAATTTATTGTGGAATGTGATGCCTATGGAAATGGAATTGGGATTGTTTTAATGCAAGAAGGAAGAACCATTTCTTTTGAAAGGCATCCAATCAAAGGAAATTATTTACATAAACCAATTTATGAGAAGGAAATATTGGAAATAATACATGCACAAAATAAATGGTGAACTTACCTAATGGGAAGACACTTCAAGGTAAAAACAGATCATGATAGTCTTAAATACTTTTTGGAGCATATATTATCATCAGAAGAGTAGAAAAATGGTCAAAAATATGTTGGTTTATGACTTTGAAAACATCTACAAAAAAGGGAAGCAAAATTTTGTAACATATGCACTCTCAATAAAGGATGAGGATGTGGAATCATTTCTTTGTGCCATTTATATTATCCAACCTGATTAGATAACTGAAGCAAGGGATGAATGGAAGAATGACAAAGAGGTGTGGACCCTCATTCAAAAGTTGCAGCAAAAATACATATGATACATTTAGCTGGAAAATTGATTCATTATGGTACAAAGATCGCTTATATCTTTGTAATAATTCCCAACTCAATCAAAATATTCTTTTGGAATTGCACACCTCTCTCTTAGGAGGGCACTCAGGATTTTTTTAAAATTACCACTAGGTAAAGAAGGAATTTTTTGGGATGGCCTTAAATCTGATATTCAAACTTTTGTGGCAGAATGTTTAGTTTGCCAAAAAAATAAAGTTGAGACTAGTAAGGCCCTAGGTTTGTTATAACATTTAGCCATTCCAAGTCAACGTTGGGAGGAGGTCACAATGGATCTTATCACAGGTTTACCCAAGTCTGAAGGAAAGAGTTTCATCATGGTGGTAGTTGATATACTTACCAAGTATGCACACTTTTGTGCATTATATCATCCTTTTAAAGATAGTATAGTTGCTACTGCATTTATGGAAACAATTCAAAATATTCATGGGAATAAAAAGATTATTATAAGTGACAGAGATCCCATTTTAACATGAAATTTTTAGATGGAATTATTTTCTAATCTTGGTATTCAATTAGCTCATAGCTCATATTATCATCCTCAATATGACAGGCAAACTGAGATAGTGAAAAAATATTTGGAAGGATGTCTTCATTGATTTGTATCTATAAACAAACACAATGTGTCAAGTGGTTACCTGTAGCTAAATGGTGGTATAACACTTCCTTCCATATTACAACAAAAATGACCCCATTTATGGCATTTTATGGATATCATCCACCATCTATCACATCATCTTTAAGAGAAAATTGTAAGGTTCAAGCAGTGGAAGATCACATCAAGCATCAACAACAAGTTCTCCATCTCTTAAAGGATAACCTCACTCTGGCGCAGAATATAATGAAACAATAGGAAGATCGACATCACAGTGAAATATTTTTTAATGTAGGTGACTGGGTATTTTAACGACTACAACCATACAAACAAATTTCCCTCAAGCAATCTAAGAAGGATGATAAATTATCACCCTAGTATTATTGTCCTTACAAGGTGTTGTAAAAGATTGGTACTATGGCATACAAATTGGAGTTGCCTGCGTCTTCCTGAGTACACCCAGTTTTCCATGTTCCATGCTTAAAGAAGGTTATCGGTGACAAGATCCTTGTTCAAACAGTGTTTCTAGAACTTGATGAAGAAGGAAAAATCATATCTGAGCCTGAAACAGTCACGGAAACAACAACCCAGCATCTACAGAATTGATTAATTGCAGAGTGTCTCATTAAGTGGAATAAATTACCCGTTGAATATTCCACATGGGAGGATGAGAATTTTATATAGAAGCATCTGGAACTACTCAAGCGTTTAGGAAAACACTTTTTTGAAGGAAAGGGGAATGTTAGTTCCCTATAATACTTAGTGTATCCCTCCTATTTTTATTGTTAGTGTAGCCCCTATTGTTATTTTTGTGTCCATGTATCCCCCATGTTGTTATTTGTGTGCCCCGTAGAAGTCCACTATTTTTATTATTATGCCCTTATATTATTATTTGTATGTAGGATCGTATTATATTGTGACCCCTTATACTCCTATATATACCAAGGAGGTATTATCATTTGTATAATTCAAGAATTGTTCATTTATGTAATGTAAAGGAGGTTTCCCCCTTGAATAGGACAATTTTTAATTCATTGATCTATGTTTTCTTCTAATTTGTGAGTTGGTTGCATAACACAAAATATACCCTGAATTTATGTTGAATTGGACAATAGGAAGGAAGAAAAAAAAGTTGCATTAATCCAAATGAAATATGTGGTCATTAATCAACCTTTTTCAATTTATTTGACCTAAACTCTAATTTAATTTATATTATCTAGAAGGTTGCAGAGAAAGGTGAATTTCCAAATAAAACTCATGAAAAATCATGTTTGGTTCAACTGGTCATGGGGACTAGGAGGCGGGTGATAGACATAGTGGAGTCATTCCCTGTGGAAATGAGTGGCATGACCACCACAACTACTCCCATTTTATTATCGTTGGGATCATATGATGTTTTAATCGGCATGGACTAGTTAGGATCCCACAAAACTAAGATTGATTATTACAACAAATAACTAGAGTACTTAGCAACATTGGTAATAATATCATAACGTTGTAAGGGATAAACAGATCAGTTGCACTCAAGAAAATAATTACACTCCAAGTAAAGAGATGTATTAGAAAGGGTTGTGCATTGTATGTGTTATCACTGGAAAATTGGACAAGAAAAGATGACATTACTAAATGTTAGGAAAAAGGATTTACAGGGTTGAGGCACATTAGAGAATCTGAATTTTTTTTAAAATCTCTAAGGTCCAAAGGAAAAATCAAATTGCGCACTCAAAACGCTAGCATAATGCGCCTTTGCGCACACTTTTCTTCGATAAGCACGCCTTTGTGCGACTTTCCCTCAAAAATCCATGTGGACTTGAGAGTGGCGGAAGTCACTTTTCGGAACCACAAGGAAAACTCCAGGAAAATGATCCCACACTTGATGCCGCCCAAGGACAGCCGCCTAAGCCTCCTTGGGACCTCAAGGGAGCACACAAAGGAATCAAGTGGCACACAATGGAATCAACCCCATCTCTTGGGTCACCATCCGTCAATGTATCAAGAGAGGGAAGGAGAATTTGAATTCATCTATAAAAGGCCACCAAGAGAAGAACAAAATAAGAGCACATTGTTATGATGGCCAAAATTTCTTTGAAGCAATCTAGCAGTGTGTAATCCAAAGTAGAAGTAGAGAGGGGATTCGGTTGTTGGCCGTCCAACAACTTCAATCCTTTGGAGTTGAGAGAGAGACCTTGCACCAAGTAGCTAGAAGGTAAAAACGTCCTTGCATCAGGTCTTAGAACTCCATATTTCTAAGGGCACTTTGGCAAGTGTGTAAACGTACTATCTTTATTCCTAACAACAAGCAATAAGAGGGGAGATTAATGCCATTGTTAGTATTATTGTTGTGTTTGACTCTTTATGAGCTTTCATGTTTATGTTTAGTTTAGTCTTGTTTTCTCTCTACATATGCATACTATATCATTATTTAATGTGTTTAATGGTTTATAGCATGTTCACTAACCTGCTAACTCTTTTTTTTATCTCCCTGTGACCATCATTGTATCCCTTTACATGAGAGTAATATTCCTTTTGTTGAAAATTCCCTGAGCAGAGACTCAAAAACCCTTATTTTTTCCTTGGCGTAGGTAGTCAGTTATGCCCTCACACCGAAGAGGAAGATTAACACTAGGCCCCGCGCCAGCTGGCGCTCTATCCCAGTTTGCCACCCGCACCAAGATGTTTATGGAATGTTTTTTAAAAATAGAGGCGAAGACTCCATTTCAACCACCTCGAGGATGAGTCATTGGGAGTGGTTGAACTGAATAAACCAGGGACTCCCTCCTTTATTTTATGGTTTCCACCTCTTATGGGAAATCCCTAAAGGATATGCCTCCCTCCCACTTTTGTAGGGATCCTAACCTCCTCCTTTTCCTCTATAAAAAGAAGCTATCTCTCTTTGCATAAGCTAGCTGAACTTGGAGAATTGAACATACTATAGCAGAACTACTGGAGAGATAGAATAATAAGGAGTTACATTGAGAGAGCTTGAGTCCATGTCTTTTGAGAGAGCTTGACTCCATGCCTTCATCCCGTCTGAATTCCCTAACGAACATCTGAGACGCACTCCGAATGAACTTCACTGGAGGAGACTACGACGTAAAATCATTGGTTTTAACTCTTCCTTCTATCAATACATATACGTGACTATTGTTTGGTTCCCATTTTGTATTATGCTAGATGTTTAATGCAATATGCTTAGCCCTCTTTGACTGGCTAGCAGTTATGACTGAAACCATTATGTCGTATGTTGTTCTTTTTTTTTGTTCTATGTGCAGGTATCCGAGCGTAACTGTAGAAGGATTGTGACTTGCCAAGGCAGGAGCAAGAGGCCACTACCACTATAGCAATGACGACAGCGTTGGACTCCAGGTAGGTCGATCTACCATGTCCTCTTTTCATTTAGTAATTAGGAATCAACACTCTAGCATGTCTCTTTGTTTCTAGACCCACCCTAGGGCTAGAGGGATTGTCTCTATCTGTAGAGAGGGTTTACTTGCTTAACAGCCACCACTCCTCTTAATAAATTGTGGATTGGTACAATTGTGCACCAAAAACACCACCACAGGATTAGTGACTCCAATAGCTTTATTTTTTCTATTTAATGTGGTTGAGCCTGTTGCTGGGACGTTTTCTCTGCTCTAGAGTGTTTCTTGGACATCTCCCCTTCTCTTCTTCTCTGCACATTCACCCTCAGTGAAATTCTGAAGTTCAGAAGCTCCAAAAAAAATTTTGCAGGAAATTTGCACGCATTTCACACAAAAAGACATGCCCTATTGCGTGCGTTCAATACTGACCTACATGATAAATTTCGCACCTGTGTGATACATTTGCGCGCTGAAACCAGAGGTATAAAATTTATGCTATTTTCTTCAATTCCCCATTTTTAAAGTGATTGGCGAACTAGAGAAAAACTTCCAACATTGTGTGAGGTGTCCCATAATTTTTTAAAACTCATTGTTGGTTGCATTTGAGTAGTGCTAGTTGCTAGTTTTAAAATTTCAAATTTTATTTTCACAAAAAACCACATAGTTTCAGTAGGGGGGCAATTTACTTTCAATCTTAAATAACTTATTTTTTGCGAACATAGACACCAAAAACACATAAATAATTAGCTGGAGTAAGTGGCCCTAATCCACATATGCTTAGCTAGTTTTCATTTTTCCTAGTTTAAAGTCATTAATTTTAGTTTAATTTTTTGGCACTAGGAGTTGGGACTAGGAATTAATTATCCTAAGAGAAGCAAGTAATATTTGTTACCTTTGTGCCTTTTGGTGACCCTGGGAAAGCATATGAAATCTCTCTTCTGATAATTTTCCATCTCCCTTTAGTTGATCACTTAGATTGATTATGCAACATTGTAAGCAACCCATATTTGCACATGATTTGCTTATAGCAAGGAAAAACCAAACATAAATTAATAGGGGATGTGCAAAGGATCACTGCATATCCTCATGTTAAAATTGTGTGATTGTTCACTTCTTGCTCACACACTTCCACACCATAAGTGAAGTAAATCCACCTTGAAACTAACCTAAATAAACTCATTAACTCTCCCCACAGGGGCCAGAAGAGAAATTATAGTTTAGGTTGGGACCAAGGGGGTAGGCATCCAATAAGCCACCTTGGTAAATTTACATCTTGAAACATAAAGTCGAATTTTTAGGGAACTTTAAAATCTGTCTATCCGCCCACGAAAAAGAAAACCCGAGCACCACAGAGACTCGATTCAGAGGGGGTTAAGCTTAGGCCCAGTGCGCGCGGTATTATTTGGGGCTACCTAACCCATCTAATACTCAGTACTGGTAGTTGATTTATGAAGAAGCTCAAGACTCGAACACTCACGTGGGATGACAGTACTTAGTGGCCAAATCTAGGGCATCCTTGCATATAGGTGATGGTGCAGGCAGCACTAGATCCTCTACCTATTACCTTGGTCGATTCTTCGGCTGCTGGAAGGCATCTCCAGTTATTTCGGGACGTTAGCCTCAGTACCCATCATAATATATCTTCGCAAAGCCCAGTTACTATTGATAGTGTGAGGACATATAGGTCTCTCGGATTTTGAGTATCACATGCAAAAACAACCAAAACCAATTTTTGATTTTTTGATCACATAGAGATAATTTATAGAAAAATAACTTTTATTTTCGCTTTGTTTTATGTATGTGATCGCCATTTTTTCTTTGATACTTCACCTCTCATAGAACTGAGGATTTTTTCCAAAACCATACCTATTCGACACCATAACGGACCCAACGGGACCTCGTCGATCTAGATGTATTTTGGACCTCCTCGTATTACCGGGAGGATTTCCAGGTCTTTCTCCATCTAGGCATCAAAGACGGAACACCGCCACCCTTATCGATTCATCCTTTAATGGGACATATTTGGTTGGTAACCCTCGACGGTCACCCAACACCACACCAGTGGACACCCCCATAGGGTCAACACATACCACTCCTCACATAACCCCTAGGGTCAGAGGAGCACTAGCCATTCAGGAAGCCAAGTGAACACATAACTGAGTACGTCACAGAAAAACCCATATCTAACCAGAACATTGTGTCTTCACAATGTGCAATGGCTGTCAACCCGCAGTCACCATTCTTAGCATCATTGAACTTACCCAATCTAACCAAGTTAACGAACAACCATATTTCACACAACCCAACATGGCCCCCATGCCCACGAAGCTCCCTTCGTACATTCCAAAGTTTGAAGGGAAGTAAGGGGAAGACCCAAGAAATCACATAATGACTTTCCACCTTTGGTGTTCGTCGAATAGTATCATTGATGATACTATTCGGTTGAGACTATTTTAGCGCACCCTAACTAGACAAGCTATGAAATGGTATGTGGAACAACCTTTTGCTACACCTGGAACCTTTAGCGCCCTTGCTACCACGTTCCTAACGTATTTTCAGTTACCCATCCCCATGATTTTAGGATGGAATTACTGACACACTTTAGATAGACACCAACCATCCGTATCTCCGACCATATCCACAAATGGCAGTGATGTCCTAGTTTGTGCAAAGCCAAACTCGACGATCAAGTTCTACTGGACCTGTTCCTGAAAACTATCACTGCAGAGATTTCAAAAGATGTAACAACTCAAAAACCTACATATTAAGAGGACGCCATTAGTAAGGCCCAACAACTCGAGCTAAGTTACACGCAGTCGAAATATATTTACAATATCCTACCTAATGCCCCGTGCCTGCAAACTTACAAATAATTTCCAGGCGTGTCGAACTCTGCAAATGGTTTGATTGGGTCACTGACCCAAAATCACCTAAGCATTAGTGTTCAGTATCCTGGTTACGCATATGATTCTAACCAGAACATCCCGCAACTTAGCTACCAAATTCATCATGCACCTTTGCAAAACATGACTAATAGGGCACAGTCATACCACCATCGGCAAGGAGGTCCATATCCTCCGACTCAGGGGACCTAGTACGCAGCTAGAAATGCTGACAGAAGATCTCCCCCCCAACAGCCATTCACAAACTAGGGACAAGGACCACAATATTCCCAATCCCCAGCACAAAACCCACCCATGCAGAATAATGCACAAGTAAAATTTGTGCAACCTTCCCAAGCACAACCGCACCAATCATATAATCAGGATAATCCTAGCTATCCTCCTAACGCGAAAAGGAAAAAAGAAAAAACAAACCAAAGGGAAATCCTGGACAGGGGGACAACAATAAAAAATGCCCTCTACGATCTTAGGCTAGAGGAAACTCCAACCGAAATCAAAACCAGGAGCCAAACAACTCCTAAGGGCAGAACAAGAGAGTGAATCTTCGGACCAACCACTCTTGTGCAATCTCTGGTGTGTATAGCCATTACACTCACCGATGTCCCAATTTCCTTGAGCTGAAGAAGCTTCAAGGTAACTGTGGACAAGGGGGATCCTCACAGCAGACAACCATCATGTAGGAGCCTTTCCCCCACCAAGAGACAGTTAGCGCCCAACAACAGCAAACAACTCTCGACGATTCCGGAAAAAACAACAATGAAATCTACATAACTAGCGAAGAAATGTTTTTTCAGACACGGAACTGAAATTACGATACCCCAACATAAACTAATTCGTCAGGGGCTAGCACGAGTTCACCAAAAACACCATTTACCATATCAAAGATACCTATCGAACCTTTTCCAAAGATGGCTAAGGGACCAACTAGGCAAGTAGGAAACCATTCCAAAGTGGCCCATAACTATAGCATTGTGGAAGATTTAGCCCAATCTCCCACCACCATATCAGCCTTGGAGGTATTACAATCATGCCCAAAGTAAAGGAAAGCCTTACTTTCTGCATTATGCGCCATCGACCCTACCTATTAGCGCCTATTGGCTTTCAATCTAAATAAAGCCACCCCTAGGCTTCCTTCGATGGTCGCCTTCTAGATACCAATGTCGGTTCAAAATATCACGATTCACTGATGTATCATTGACGAGGGTGCATCCACATGCATCATGTCAAAGAATGCCTGGAAAAAGTTAGGGTCTCCCAAACTAAAGCCATCAGACATCACACTCAGAGCATACGACGGTCGCCCATCAGCTCCCGTCGGTCTCTACCAAAATGTCTTGGTGTGCCTAGTCGGCAAGACGGTCCTTATAGACATTGACGTCTTGGATGCTCAACTAGATTACAATATACTCCTTGGTCGGAGTTATATGTATGCCATGTCAACCATAGCCTCCTCCGTCTTCTGAAATATGATGTTCCCCCATGAGGATCACATCATTACTGTCAACCAATTGACATACCATGATAAGTGATCCCTAACAAACCTTGATGTCATCCTACTCTATGTAGACACATCAACCAAGATGCTTACATGGTACTAAGAATATGGCCCCAGCCAGTTCAAACCGTCATCCATCCTTGGTTCATTCCTAGGAGATCCCCACGTTATACCAGAATCATCATCTGATGTCATAGAGGCTCTGGTGTGCATGATGTCAACATCAAGCACCGAAGCCAATCAAGAGATGGAGATAATATGTAATTACACCGACTCCATACCCACGGCAGCCTCTCTAGCCTACGCCACCTCCCAAACTCCATTCCTTTATCCCACAGCTGGTTTTGTGTCACATCAAGTCTTGGCCACTATGGTGTTACCAAACTTATCATTTGCAATTCCAGTTTGGTACTTGGTCCCACCTACCATGACAGGAGCCATGCACATCACCTCTACAAGGTTAATCCCCCTCAGTCTTGAGGAAGCCCCATCTGTAAAGGAGATTGTCGCAAACATCCCTTCGAAGGAAATTCCCATCTCAAAATTGATGGTTACAACCAAAAACACCAGTAAAAAATGGAAGAAGGTAGATAACCCCACCATGCAATGGGAATTACAAACTTGCGCCATATGCAACATAGTAGGGCACCCCATCCACATCTTCCCAGAGATGGATGAGCTAAAACCGCTCCTTAGTTCTGCGATAAATATCGTGGCTACAAGTTCCTGTAAAAAGGAACCAGCCATCAAAAATCAAGGCAAGGCATTATGTACCAATCATGCATGTGCTATCTGTAGCCATTATGAGCACAACACCCATTATTTCCTAGAAATTCCACAATACAGGGACACCTTGCACGCCATAGAGCAATCCTATCAAGAGGATCCCTCCATCCAGTCAACAGGAGATGAACCTCGCGTCATTTTATACCTACAGGAAGAAAGAAAATCACCTTAAAGACTCTTGTTCATCTTCCCTCCCCCTATCATATGATGTGTGATGTGCGATGAACATGACCATGTCATCGATGAATGTGCAGCCCTGAAACTCATCCAAAGGTGGTATCTATTATATCGAGTATACTATGTTGGTTTGCGAGTAGCACAATTTGCATGTCCGATATGTTCTGGAAACCACACTTTATAACAGTGCCATTACATCCCTTGGATTCGCTTAGCACTAACTATTTTATGCATAGTCATAGTCCACCTCTCCCTAGAATATGGCTCTAACACAGAATCCATGGCTAGCTCGATGACTCAAGAGTATGTGACAATTAGATCCATCCTCTTCTTGTCAGCTGAAAAGCAGCTAACGGGGAACCCTTAGTCACCCCCAATCGCCCTCCACGGAGAAGACCAACATGTGCATTATGTAACACATGCAATCATGTGGTCACCACTTTCCCTCACTTAGAAGCACTATAACATTGGTACCTGATCACGTCATCAAATGAATAGGATGGGAACCCCCATGTAAGGTTGTTCTTCCTAGTGTGCCAGGGAAATCACCATGAACAACGTTGTACCTATATCCTGCAAGTACACCCTCTAATTGACATGATACATCTATGAGAGATGAAACGTTGGGATCTGATCAATCCAGAACTCAATAACCATGATGGAAGGCAGATTTCCCATAGGCATTCTACTCCATACCCATTCCGGCATATTACACAAGTTAGGAAGGTGTGCCAACCAAGCACGACCCATGTTCAGCCTAGGATAACATGCGGGCTATGCGACAGAATTGGACACCAGTTCAATCAGTGCAAAGAACTTAAGCACCTCGCAAACATTTTTCACATAGTCTCTTCCCTCCCGCAAATACATCTCTCTAACCAAGAGAAAATCACACACTCCTATTACCGGATTTTCTCAAACTTTCATCATACAATAAAATGTGATCATATCCCAAAGTTTAGAACGGCAAGAGTAGCGTTAAGTCTACACTCCCCTAGATATTTAGGCATACCCAAGCCAAAAACTCAGAAATGGCAGCAAATGACCCTCTCCTTTACGCCTGATCCCTTCCAAGCGTTCACTTTTGGGATGAAGAGTAGTGTTTATTCCCACACAATCTACTCAGTTGGCATAGTGGTACCGTTCACCATTTGCACCAGCCATAGCCATGAACCAGAGACGTGCCCACTAATGGAAACATTCAGGCACCTCTGTACCAGGCATAGCTTCCAACTCCTGAAAAATGCCCAGCCTAACGAGGAATCTAGCCTTGCGCTCACGCAAGCTCCCATGATGGAAATTCCTCCACCACCAAACGTCGACGACACAATACACCATATACAATTCATATCATCATGTATTAGAAACATGACTCGGGTTTTCTGTTCATCTATCATACGTGTTGATTCAACTGCAACTATGAGATTATTTTTACCAATGACAATGCCAACCCAATCCGTATGTGCTTATTTTTTCTCCCAAGAAAAACATTCAATCCTAAAAAGACAGGGGAACAATAAATTTACATGATTGAATCAAAATATTTCCTCCCATAAGGGAAAGTTGATTGGTTCAAGAACCCCATCCCGGTGCCTGATGCGTTCGAATAAGGAAACATCTCAAACTTTTCACCTACCGTCAAGGTGAATATATCTCAAAATCCTGGAAAGGTCGAAGAAATCTCACTGGGGGCATCATGTTCACCAGAAGAGATAACCTCTTATACCAAATTACTACAAGAGTATCGAGATATATTCACGTGGGACTACTCAAAGATGTTTGGGCTTAGTCCCAATATCGTAAAGCACCGTATTGACACCTGGCCTGACATACCAAAAATACTCCAGAAGTAGCGCCAACTACACCCATCCAAGGCAGAAGCAATAAAACGAGAAATCGACGAGCTTCACAAAATCGGGTTTATCTACCCCATTTCTTACACATCTTGGGTTTCCAACCCTGTTCCCGTCATGAAAAAACAAGGTACCATATGTGTTTACACTGATTTTCGTGATTTTAACAAAGCATGTCCCAAGGAAAATTACCCTACCCCATTCATCGACCAAGTCATCGATTCTTATGCAGGTCATGAGGTCCTCTCCTTCATGGATGGATTCTCTAGGTACAATCAAATTCAAATATGCCACACCGACCAGTACAAAACTACGTTCACTACCCCCCTGGGCACATTTTCATACAAGGTAATGCCATTTGGCCTAAAATATGCGGGAGCCACCTTACAGAGGGCCATGAATTACATCTTTCATGACTTAGCACATCTTATCCTCACCTACTTGGATGACCTCACCGTCTGATCCAAGAGGTGTTCAAACCGCCTCGAGGATCTTCAACTGGTATTCCAATGATTTCGGCAATACAACCTACGCTTGAACCCCCTCATGTGCGTCTTTTGCGTCACAGCAGGATGACTTTTAGGTTTTATCGTGTCCCAGCAAGGAATTCAAGTGGACGCCCTCAATTTCCAAGCCTTCAAAGAGGTACCTCAACCTCGAACCCTCAGGAAACTACAAAGCTTACAGGGAAAGGCCAATTTTCCGAGATGTTTCATCCCAGTTTATGGCACTTTTGCTCAATGATTCATGCACCTCCTTTGCCAGGATATCCCATTCAAATTGGACGACCAAGCCCAACAAGCACTCGATGCACTGAAAGACACACTGTCTTTAGCACCACTGATTAATCCCCCAGACTACAACAAAGATTACATCCTGTATCTATCAAAATCAGAGACTACTTTGGTCGAAGTATTGATCCAGGAAGGCCCAGATGGGAAGGAGCATGTAATCTACTACGCCAACTACATTAAGATATGAACCTGAAGAAAAGACTGCCCTAGCGCTAATTCATGCAGTTCAAAATCTTCACCACTACATCATCTTAAAGATCACAACGATCATCGTAGATATTAATCCCATCAAATATCTACTCATGCACCACCTAATGAACCACAAATACGCCTTTTGGATAGTCATTCTACAAGAATATAACTTATAGTTTCACTCCCCAAGAGGAAAAAGGCATTAATCTTAGCAGAGTTCATTACGGACCTCCCGAGTCATAAAAAAGGATCACCAGTAAATGATTCAATGTTGGACAAACATCTCTTCCTCGTAGCAACCGATGAGCCTTGGTACGAAGATATCCTTCTCTTCTTACGAAACCAAAAGTTTTGACCCCATATTACTCAATACGACCGTCAGCGCATCTGCCACCAGGCCCCTTGATACCTCCTTATGGGAGATGTCTTATACCGATGAGGCATCTACACCATATTATGTTGATGCCTTACCCAAGACCAAGTCGAACAAGCCCTTAATGACTGCCACAATAGAGCTTGCGGTGGCCACCTTTCTGGAATGGCCACCGCCCAAAAATTCCTACGAGCGGGATATTTCTGGCCCACTTTATTCCACGACTGCATTTCAGCAGTCAAGAGATGTGAGCAATGTCAACGCTTCACCCATAAGACAAGAGCCCCTCCCGCTCCCCTGCACCCGGTCATCATCGCTGATCCCTTTTGTAAATGGAGGATCGACTTCATGACTTTCAACCCTACAGCATCGGGAAATCACATATACATCATTGTGGCTGTCGATTATCTCACGAAGTGGGCAGAGGCTATGCCCACATATGACAACACCGCATAAATTGATGCATGATTTTTGGTTAACCATGTCATTGCCCAGTTCGGCGTACCCAAAGAGTTAGTCTTCGACCATGGGAAACACTTCAAAAATGAAGTTTTCCAGGAGTTATCTCACCATCTCGAATTCACACATGAATTTACATCACCGTACTACCCCCAATCCAATGGACAGGTAAAAGCTGTGAAAAAATTCCTCAAAACTATGTTACATCGTATGGTGAATAACCAGAAAACAAGCTGGCACCACATGCTTTTCTCTGCCCTGTGGGCATTCCGCACGGTCGTGAAAACATCCATTGGGTTCACACCCTTTCACTTGGTATATGGAGTCGCAAGCTGTGATTCCCATAGAACACGAGATCCTGAATGTACATGTCGCCATCGAACTCCTCGATGACACCCAGCCTCTAGAACATCATTTAGTACAACTAGAGTTCATCGACGAAAGCCAATGGCAGTCGCTACAACACAACGAGGCCTACAAGAAATGGGTAAAAGCATCGTTCGATCTCCACATCAACTTGTGTTCATTTACTGAGGGAGAGTTAGTCCTCCGCTATGATGTCACAAAAGAAGCCCTAGGGCTAGGAAAGTTAAAAACCTTTTGGAAAGGACCCTATATCATGAAACATTGTCTCCTCAAGGGGGCATACATCTTGACAAAGCCAGACGGAACATGCCTTATCAACCCCTTCAATGGCCTTTAGCTCAAGAAATTTTATCCATAAGAGGCAAGAGGGTTCACCCTAGAGTCAAAGTACACAGACCAATATTTGACCAAAATACTTGTCACAAAATACACCCTAGTGTCACAATGAATTCTCAACCCTACCATTACTTTGGATTCACTGATGGAACATCGTGATGATCTCAAAGTTTAGCAGCAACTACCTGGGTCATATATCACCTTAATCGATCACCATTCTTCACCAACGGTGTATGCATCAGCTCAGCGAAAAACAATCAAGCATAATATGATGTCATCATTAGACTTATGTGTGACGCCCTCAATCAAGGCATACATCATTTTCATATCTACCTTGATTCCCAGTTAGTGGTGTTGCAGTTAAACCAAGAGTTTGAGGTATGGGATTCACACCTGTTTAGAAAATATTTGCGTGCAAAAAGGCTAAGCCTTCAATTTTATCACATTACATTCACACATGTACTAGGAAATAAAAACCAAATAGTTGATCACATAGCTAACAATATCCTAAACTGGAACGCATCTTGGATAAACCATCATACATAAAAATAAAAATAAAAAAACATAAAAAATATATTGATATCCATCAGCACAGCACATAACCCATAAACAAATATCAACAGGGGACACACCTGTAGGAATATACAAGGTAAGTTCCTTATATCAAGAACCAAATGTCACTACTCACAACTAGATCACAAATCAGTACACCAGTATAATCACATGGTTAAAACCCTCAAAGAGGGAAATAGTCCACAACCTGAGCCAATGTGGCCACTTCAAGAAATTTATTAATATAAAAGAAAATTTACATATGTTTCTCTCATAAACAATTACCAGACAAATGACCCTACATGCTCTTTAAATAGAGATCATGGACCAATCCGGTGTTAAGCCACATATCAAGTGTTGTTAATACCAAGGAGAGATATAATCGTCGGATCACTACAAATCATGACCGTCGAATTATAAGTTACAAATGTACATGGTAAAGAAACACACTTTACCTAACTTTACACTAGACTAAGTTATTCTTAAATATTTCCTATGTGTTGGAATATCTTAACATCCCCCCTTAAGAACAACTTGGGATAGGATTGAAGGATTTACAAAGGTGACACAAAAGGAGCCTATTTCCTATGTGTCGAGATATCCTAACATCCCCCCTTAAGAACAAATTAGGATAGGATTGAAGGATTTACAAAATTGACACAATAGGTGAAGGAAGGAGGCATTAGAGCCTATCCCCCCTTAATGAAAACTTTCTTGAACTCCAAGCATGGATCGAAGTTTGGTAAACTTTGCTTCTGTGAGAGCCTTCGTAAAGTTATCAACTACTTGATCATTGGTTAGACAGTACTGCACTTCAATAACACGATCATGAATGAGCTTTCTGATTAAGTGTATGTGGATTTCAATGTGTTTCATACGATGATGCTGAACTGGATCTTTACATAGCTGAATGGCACTCTGATTATCACACCAAAGTGTAGTTGGATGCTGCTGGTGAAGACCAAATTCAGACAGGATCTGACGAAGCCACATGGCTTCCTTGATGGATTCAACTGCACCATGATACTCTTCTTATGCTGAAGAAAGAGATATGGCACTTTGTTTCTTACAAGACCAAGTAATAGGTTCTGAACCAAAAGTGAAAACATATCCTGCAATAGACTTTCGATCATCGGGGTCACCAGCCCAATCAGTATCAGTGAAGCCAATCAACAATGGAGATTCTCCTGTACTATAATGAATCTTGAACTGAACTGTACCTCGAATATATTGAAACATTCATTTCACTGCTTTCCAGTGACTTTCATGAGGTTGGTGCATAAACCAAGTGACAATACCAACGGAAAAGGAAAGTTCAGGATGGGTATGGGTTAGATACAAAATTTTACCAACAAGTTGACGGTATAAGGTAGCATCAACTTCAGGGGTAGTACAAGTGACTGAAAGCTTGACTCCAAACAGAAAGGGAGAAGGGGTTGGCTTATAGTCTTCCATGTGAAAGTGGTGTAGAAGATCACAGGCATACTTGGACTAAGAGAGAGTAATGCCTTCCTTGGATTGCAAGACTTGAAGACCCAGGAAATAATGCAAGTGTCCTAAATCTGTCATTTCAAACTTCATTTTTAGGCCAGACTTCACATGGTTTATATGGTTTGGATCACACTAAGTAAGGATAAGATCATCAACATAAAGAAAAAAGATGGTGAAGGACTTACCCACTTTCTTGGTGTAGACAGTGTTGTCAGAATGACACCTTGAAAATCCATTATCTAATAGAAATCTATCCATTTTGGCATACCAAGCCCGAGGAGCTTGTTTGAGACCATAGAGAGACTTCGACAAACAAGGCTAGATTCATTTTGGATAAAGCCAGGGGGTTGTTCCATGTAGATTTCTTCATGTAAATCTCCATGTAAGAAGGCGGATTTAACATCCATCTGATGGACTTCCCATTTAAAGGAGGCAGCAAGGGAAAGAACAAGGCGGATAGAATTAATTTTGGTAATAGGGGAGAAGGTTTCAGTATAGTCAATGCCTTCAACTTGTGAAAATCCTTTAGCAACAAGATGATATTTATGTCTATCCACTTTTCCATCTATTCCAAACTTTGTTTTGTAAACCCATCTGCATCTGACAAGTTTTCTTCCTTTTGGAAGAGGAATAAGATCCCAAGTATCATTCGCCAATAAGGAACGATGTTCTTCATTCATAGCTTCATCCCAATCTAGATGATCAGAGGCTTCTTCAAAGGTATGTGGATCAGGATTTTCTGCAACTTGAGCCAATAAGGAAGAGCCTCTTTTGAACTGAGAACGTGTACGCTATTAATCGGCAGGGTCACCTGCAAGAGAACCTACTACATCCCAAGTAGAGCGGACCCATCTTGGAAGCTGTGGAGTAGAAGGAATAATTTCAAGAGGTGGAGGAGGATTGTCATCCTCGTTGTCATAATCTGAACAAGAGAGAGGTGGCACATATGCTTAATCATGCTCACAGGCCAAAGGTGGCACACTCATCAAACTAGGCTCACAGGCCGATATATTTTCATCAAATTTTACATCTCTTCTAATTATTATATTTTTGTATTTTGGTTTAAGAAATCTATATCCTTTGACATCTTCAGAAAATCCAAAAAAAATGCATTTTTCACTCTTAGGTTCTAAGTCTTTATGTTTCGCATTTGGAATATGGGCCCAAGTATCACTTTTTAAAAACAGTGACTTACATCTGGTTTGATTGAGCTCCAAGCTTCTTCTAGAGTTATATTCTTTAAAACCTTAGTAGGAGTGCGATTTACTATGTAATTTGCATATTTAATGGCCTCTACCCAAAAATTGAGACCAAGTCCTTTCGATTGAAGCATAAAATTAGCCATTTCTTTTAAGGTGTGATTCTTCCTTTCAACTACACCATTTTGTTGTGGAGTATATGGAACAGTATGCTGCAATTGAATGCCATGCTCAGTGCAGAAGTTGATAAATTTGTTGTTAACATATTCTATGCCATTGTTTGATCTTAACTTAAGAATTTGATGTCTAGATTGTTTCTCAACAAAGGCCTTAAAGGCCAAGAATATGTTAAAAACTTCACTCTTGAGTTTTAAGAAATATACCCAAGTGTGTCTGGAAAAATCATCAATGAAAGTTAAGAAGTACTTGCAACCAGAGAAAGAAACAATAGGAAGAGGACCACATAAATCCTTTATTGCACAAAAGTGCCAAAAGGAAGGCATGCCAAGTCACGTTTGTCAAACTATCCCGATGATGTTTTCAGTACACATGGGAGCAAACACCACTTCTGGAAAGATACCACATAGGAAGGCACTGTCACCATATATTCCTTACATAGAGTTACATGAGAGCAATAGTTAGAGTGAGATAATCGGCTCATGCCAAAGTTTGCTCACATCATCTGTATGAGCAACAAAAATGGAGGAAGACATGGTGACCCAAAGTTGTCAAACTTATAAAAAATTGTGGAATCATCAGCAATTCCAGTAGCTAAAATATGTTTAGGATCTTTGAGGTCCTTGATTACAACATCATGAGGTGAGAATTCTACTATTTTCCCTTCACCTGAATGAGTTATCTGATAAATAGAGAGAAGGTTGCACGACAAGGTAGGAACACATAGTACATCATTAAACTGACCATTATCGAGATGAATGGTTCCAGATCCTACAACACTAAGAGATCTATCATCATCAACATAAATATGTTTAGTGTTACAATCAATTAAAGAAGAAAACATGGCTTTATTTTGGCCATGTGATAAGAAGCTCTAGAATCAATGAGCCACTCATGAGAATTAGAAGAGGAAGATACATTTAATGCATAACCAGATCTTCATGCTTGACAACCACAAGCAAAAAGTGCCATTCCTGAAGATGAAGGTGAAGAATGCTCCAAATTGATGTTGTGCTTCTTCATTGCTACTTCTAAGGCTTCTATCTTCTTAAAACATTTGGAATCTATATGGCCATCACGATTGCAAAATTTGCAATGTCTATATGTCTTCTTCCCTTTGTTTTTATTTCCCTTATCATTCTGGTGAGTTGATTTTTCAGTTTGCGGCTGAAATTGCTTAGGACCCTTGTTTGGTTTCAGACCATACTTTTTAGGATACTGATTCTTGGGATTCTTTTGTATGATTATTGTTGGGCTACTAAGGATTTCTTAGAAGCGTTTCCAGAAGTGATAAGACCAAGGTGTAAGAGTTTTTCTTGTTCTCTTATCAAATAATCGCAAAAGGCATCAAAAGATAGGTTCTTGTAGGTGGTTCCTGAAGAAATGATGGCTTCTCTAGTGGAATGGAAGGCGGAAACAAATATAGAGTATGCAGGGCCAAGCTTAGTAAGAATTACAATAGATGAGGCTACCATCTTCCTTTTTGACCTTACAACCTTCTAAAAGAACTCTAAGGGTCTTGAATTTGGACAAAAAATCCTCAATAGAGGAGAGATTATTGGGGTCCAAAGTGAGCAACTCATTTTCAAGCTGGTGGGCCCTGATTTAATTTTGAATGCCAAAGACAATATTTAGCTTTTCCAGGGCTTCATAAGGGGTGTCAATGTCAAGGATATGAAATCGAAGATCTTGAGCAATGGACATTCTTGTCAACCCTCGTGCTTGATCTTGTTTATTTTCCTATTTAGCGAATTTATCATCATCAGAAGGTTTAGTTTCTAGCCCTGTGGCTATTCTATAAAGCCCTTTACTTCTAAGTATATCTACCATGTGAGGTACCCATTGGAAATAATTGGTGTTGTTAAGAATAATTGGGCATGCACTTTCCATTTTTTTTTTTTTAATTGAAGCTGAGAAAAGCTGAAACTAACTACTCCAATGGAAAGATCTCGAAAAATTAGGCTGATTCAAAAAAACCGGCTCGAAAAACAGCTTCTGGATGAAGAAGTTATGCCTTTTTGAAAAAACGAATTGTAGATGCCGAATGGCTACAGGAACGGTTTGAAATTTGGTGATGAAGTTCAACTTAAAAAAGAAAATCCCGCCCTTTTAACAAAAAAAATTTACAAAAAAGAAGCTTGAGAAAAAGACTTGAACCCAAGACCTCTATTCTCATAAACAAACTCCTCACCAAGTGAGATAGTAAAAAGATTTTGTAAATATTTCAAAGGAGGAAGGTTTTTTTTTTTTTTTTTTTTTTTTTTGGGTAACTCTTCGATGTCTATATCTTTCCCTGCACAAAAAACACAAAAAACTAAGCAAAAAAAAATGAAATGCAACCCTTACAGCAGAATTTTAGATTTTCGGTTAGCCTTACCGGCAACTAACTATTTTTCATTATTTCTGATTTCCTGAGATCGCACAAAGACGTAGGGAAAGAGCATACGTAGCAAAAAAAATCTCTTTTCCTGTTTCTGATTTTCCAAGATCGCACACAGTGTAGAGAAAAGAACATACACAAAGAAGAGGGTGTAGATCCGATAAATAAATAAAACCTAAAAACCGAAAATAAACAGAGAAAATCGAAATAAGCAGAACTATTAACAAATATAACTGCAAAACAGATACTTTATACCTCCAAATCTAAAGTGTCATAACTTGGGCAGCCATAAACCTTTTCGCATGAAACCAAAGGCGTTCCTCACTGTAACAGGCGCTCCGGACACAACAAAGTAGTTCTCTAAGCCCAAAAATGTTTGGAAATAGTAGATCTACAAAACGACATTCACATGCAGTAAAACCAGCTTCGGATTTTGATCAACAATGGATGTCGCCTTCAAAATAGCTCTGATACCATGTAGGAATATAAAGGGTAAGTTCCTTAGATCAAGAACCAAAAGTCACCACTCACAAACAGATCACAAATTAGTACACTAGTATAATCACGTGGTTAAAATCCTCAAAGAGAGAAACAGTCCACGGCCTGAGCCAACGCGGCCACTTCAGGAAATTTATTAATATAAAATAAAAATTACATATGTTTCTCTCATAAATAGTTACTGGAAAAATGACCCTCCATGCTCTTTAAATAGAGATCATGGACCAATCGGGTGTTAAGCCACGGATCAAGTGTCATTAATACTGAGGAGAGAGATAATCGTCGAATTGTAAGCTACAAATGTACATGGTAAAGAAACACACTTTACCTAACTCTACACTAGACTAAGTTATTCTTAAATATTTTCTATGTGTCAGAATATCCTAACAATGTAGAGCTACAAAAAAATATCTCTCTCATATATACCAAAAAATATGTGTCTGAGTACAAAAAACATCGTGTCTCTGACCTGTAAGTCAGGCCAAAGATACACATATACAAGTCGAAAAAAATAAGGGAAGAATCATCATAACGGGTTCTTTCCCTGTTTTTATAAGCCTCTAGGGTGGTTCCCCTCCAAGTGGGTCACCTAGACTGACGGCTGCTCTCGGTACCAGCACTGGAGCCGCTTTCAAAACATAAATCGCCACCTGGCACAAAGTCAGCTGATAGCCCCTCTCCTGGGCCATCAACGTCTCTAGCCATGCATCATTGAGGTCATCCACAAAACCTCGAGTAGGCATCCCCTGGGTCAAGCAGTCCACTCGACCCCATGCATCCTCCAAAACTCGAGCCCTAACCTCCAGAGTAGCCATCTGCTCTGTCACCTATGCGATGCGAGCCTCCACCGCCTCGGTGCGAGCAATCGCAGTAGTGCACTCGGAAGCAGCTGAGCTACTACCCTCCCTCGAGGGACCAGCCTCCACGCCAGGTGCTCCAACCTAAGGCTACACTGGAGCCCCTCCGTGTCCCTCAGCTACACGTGGAGTGTTAATCATCAGTAATTTTTTCTATCTGTAGATGACTAATATTGTTTCTAGATTTCTAAAAACAAAATTCCCTAAATATTTTGAGTTTTAGAAATCTCAGTGCCTTCATTATCCTTATGGAAAATTTTTCAATATTCTACCATTTTTCCATTCCATGGTCACCCTGCCACTCCTAAAGGACTCCTTATGGGCTTGTGCCACTCATCTCCATCCTTTTTTCCCACCTATAACCTCATTACTCTGTCTTTTCCTGGCCCATAGCTCCACTTTATATCTAGGGTTACCTATAGCCTAACTCATTCCCATGATCCCCAAGTCCCTCAAGCATTAATGGTCTCAAAACTATCTTTGTAGGCTCTTTAGATAAATCAAGTACATTGGATTTTGGATCTTCAATACACCACTTTGTCAATACTTTGTTTTTACACTTGAAGACTCCAAGCCAACTTTCAGTCAAAGACCAGGTCAAAGAATCCTCCCACTAGGTTAATTAGGGTTTCATATGTTCCAAGGTAAATCATTGGTGTTTCAGAAGTATTGGAACGTTGAGAGATGGTTATTCAATAAAAGATCTAAAAGTTTCCAAATAATACTACCTTATCAAATTCAAGGTCTACAAGAGGTAAATGTAAAATTTGACACTTTTACAAGAGTGTTAAAAGCTCTATAAGAATAAATTTCGTGAGGTAGGAGGCATGCTCCTGAATGATGACATCTTGCAGCAAAGGAGAGAAGAAATACTTGGTCTTATGGGTAATTAAGGTTTTGCACTTGATAGTCCAGCAGAATGCCAACATAGTAATCAATTGCAGAAATGGCATAAGGAAGGTAAAGAGATGAATTAAACTCCATGATGACAGCAAAGGAATATTTTGAAGGAGTTGTTGTGTGCAAACATCCCGAGGTTTTCCAAGGTGAATATGTCAGGCCTCAAAAAGAAAAGGTGTAAATAATGTCAGTAAGGAGGGAAAATTCAAGGTTTTTAGTCACCTGCTAAACAAAGATGAGTTTATTTTCAAGGTAGGAACAAAAGGGTTTAAAGGTGCTCCCTTGTGTTTAAGTCCTGAAATTGCCCAACTGAACTTGTCATGCCTCAAGGAGTAAAAGTAGGGTGAAATTCATAATCTTGTCAACCTGCATGAAAATAGTGTGAAATTGTTATTGAGAAGAGGTAAAGGGCTTAAAACATTACAAAGTGGGTTTACAAAGTTTAAATTTATTCCCAAGCCTATTACAGGTCATTTTGTATTCCATATGAATCTTTGTACCCTTGCAAAATCATTAAAGAAGTCAGAAGTTTCAAAGAGGGAAGAAAATTTGAGTTTTCAAGTCAAAAATAGGTTGTGTTGTGGCGTTGCACCCTCAGGATGGCACTGCGCACCTGGAAAGAGGCAGTGTGCGCCTAGCCTTTTCCTCTTGTGCAAAATACACAAGCGTTGTGTGCCTAGAAAGAGGCGTTGTGCCTTTGTCCGATTTGCCCGACAGGCCCGGTAAAGAGCCTTGGCGCTGCCCGCCTGGCAAAAGGTGTTGCGGCCTTGCCCAACCTGACTCACCGATTGCCTGGGTGCTGCGCCCTTGGCCAAGAGGGCCTTCCAAGCAAAACAACCACTCAATTTGCCTCAAAATTGCTTTCGAACTTCATCCAAGGCCCTCCAAGGAATTGATGATTGGTAAATGGATGCCATAACCACATTCTCAAGTTGTTTGATGATTTTTAGTTAATGATAAGGAAACCCTAAAGGGCTACTCTAAGGCTTAAACTTGACATCACTATTGAACCTCATTCATCTGCCTACAAAAGAGAGTCAGTGATAGACAAAGGGTTGCATTGTTGGAGGTTATTCACTCACCTAAGGTTGTGCCTACACTCACTCCATTCACTAAATTAGTCCCTTATATTACAAAATCATTGACAATTTCATTCCCTTCCTTCATATCAAATTGTAATCAATACAAGGTGTTGTCAAAAGGAGAGTAGTTAAAATGTCAGTGAGGCAGGTGCCAATGAGAAATCAAACAAGTGAAGAAAAGATCAGTGATGACAATGGGACAAAGAGTGATCATGACAGTAGGTCAGGGAGCCATGTTAACAGCCATGAGAGCAACCATGAAATCAGAAATGATGATACCAATGAAGATGGTAGCCATGAGAGCAGTAATAATAATAGCCATGATGATAGTGAAGATGACAACAATGATGGAAATAAGACATATGGCACAGAGATGAGCAACATAGAACCTTTTCCTTTAACCTACCTAAGGAGGAAAAAGATAAATAAAATTTGACAACTTGGCTGATCGATCCCCTACAAAGCCTCCTAAACATAATCAGCTGAACAAAATCCAACTTTGGGCACATTTCTGCACTTATGAATTTTTGACTGTTTTTGAGAGCCAAAGGCGCAGCGCCCCTGGCGGTGCACTCTTTTTTGGGGAACTCTCTTGAGGAGTGATTTAAATTTTTGGGTTCATCTTTCCAAGTACATCACACACAAAAAATTTCAGATCATTTGGATCAGATTTGGTCCTCCAAAAGGGTCAAAAACATGAAAAAATTCACCATTCTGCCCTATTTTCAGGGTTGGCGCTGCGCCCTGAGAAGTCATAGTAGATTGAGTTTTTAGGCAGGAAAATAGATACCAAATGAAACAATAAAGGCATTTTTGGAAATTATGCTTGACAAGCTTTCCAATGAGCTATGACGGAGCTCATTCCGACATCGGGAAGGCTTTCAAAACTCAGCTACAAGGTGACCTATTTTTTCGATGCACGCGCTACGCCCTTGGACCTTAATGCTGCACCCTTGCTCAACAAAACACACTTGAAGATATTTTTGAGTTATTGAAAAGCGTCAAAGTCAGTTTTTTCCAAATTTAGGTTTTGTAAGTTATTTTTCATTTATTAGCTTAGATATTTTGTGCCTTGGGCCTTGCATGGTCTTAATGGAAAATTTTGGCATTTATGATGTATTAATGACATTCTAGAAACCTTATTTAGGGTTTTCCACCTCCTCATTTACAAGTTAAATACTGCAACGAAGCTTCATGTATTTTGGTGGGTTGGCTGGTAGTTGGTTAGTTATTAAGTTGAGCATAGGCTCTGAGTTTTTGATGAATTTTGGCTTTGGAGCCTTGTAGATCTTTTTGGCCTGAATATCAATAAGACATGCACATTTGCAGGATTCATGAACATGGCTAATGGTGATGTCTTTCTCATTTTGTACCTGTCATCTTATTTGTTACATATTGTTTCATCTTTCTCTTGCAATAAGATGGAAATTTTAGCTTAAGGTATGCTTTCAAAAGCACATTAAGTTTGTCTGCTTCTTTTGCTTCCATGTTTTCCTCTGCTAGGTCAATTCAGAGAATTCTTAGTTGCTCTCTAAACCGACTCAGCTTGTTTATCTCAAGAATGATTTAATGGAGTCAGTGCCAAAGTATTTTATGGTTAACCCTACCCTTTGGTATCACTTAAGCATTGTTTTTGAGGTATTTTCTTCGAAGTATTGCTAAGTTAGGGTTTGGATGAAGAGGTTCATGGTTTGCCCTGCCCTTTGTCGATCTTAAATGGTTGATTTTAAGTTATTTGTAGTATTATTAAGGAAATTAGGAGTTCCCTTCTTCTTGTTCATTACTATATGTTACCTTACATGTTTTCTTTCTCTGAAGGTAGATAGCTAGAGAGGTTAGGAGTTCCCTACTCTCTAAGGTTTGCTGGATAGTTATTTTTGAGTTTACTTGCTAGGGTTTGGTCAAAGAAGTATGGTATGCCCTGTCTTTGGTTATTTCTTTATGCATAATATTCTTAAAGACTTTTATTATTGTAGTATTTTTCAAAGGATTCTTAGCTGCCCTTTGCACCTACTTTGTTCACAATTTGATGTTCACTTCACTCACATAAGCCTTGAAGATCCATTTGGCTTTGTTATACTTGCCCTCTGAAACACCCTTGACCTATTGCTATACTTTTCAAGGCCTTTTGTAGACTCCATATCCCAATGGTCTCAACCTCTCCTACTCTATTTTTTCTACATGACAACCTACCCAACCAAACAAAAAAACAAACAAACCCTAATCTTTATAACTAGCCTAAAATCAAATCCTAAAATCAATCAAGCTCACATCCTTTACACAAACATAGAGAGAGCCCTCTTTGAGTCCAAGAAGGCTAGATCCAAGGACTCCAAAGACTAGCTTGATGTTACCCTTGTACATTTGATCTTGCCAATCTAACAAATTACGGGGACCTAACATGGAGCACCTCGACGCCTCCAGATCGGATCATGTCCCACCAACTAAGCCACGGGACGCCCAACCTCGCCAACATCTGCAAGAGTAACAAAGTTATGTCAGTGTAACCATAATGCACATATAAAGCATAAAAAATCAATTAAATGTAGAATAAAACATTAAAACATACCTGCTGACCCCCATGCATACCCAACATGTAGACCCATGTTTGGTTCTCCACGGAAGTCCATCCCCGCATAAGGGAAAGGCAGGAACATTTGAGGATTGGCCTCAAACCAAGCCTCTGTAGTGGCATTCCAATAACGCCCCACCAGACCTCCCCCACCACGAGGCATAACGGGAGCTGACCTCCTCATGTGAGGCTCTCGAGGATGCCCAACAGGCACGACCACTGTAGGCCTCAGTAGCACCACTCTCTCATACATCATGCTACACATAATACTAGCATATGTAAATAAATTTGATCCATCTGAACCTTGGAGAGTTGAGCCAACATCTCGTCGTAGCAGTGACACGCGAAATCAAAAAAGTGACCGGCTCTCAATCGGTGCAGATTACCAATCTGTGGGCCCGATGCCCGATTGGGCACAGACAACCTTGATAATCTCACAATAGCTACCAGAGCACACAGCTCGGCCAGGTTAGTCACTGAGGCTATCTAAATACACCCCTCCATGAGAGGCACCCCACCACAATTTCCTGTCGAGAACTGCTGAAGATCCACTCTCCTAGGGGAATCGAATAAGGAAGTGGCTCACCCTAAGGCAGTGGCCCGGTCACAAAATAGATATTTGTCTCGGGACGGATAGTCAGGTCGCACCCCCGCAAAACCATGACCTTGTGTCGCCTGTTCTAGCATCGAATTAGGTAACATAGAAAATGATCATGTGATCGTAAGAGGTCATTCTCCATGAACTTAAGAAGACCCCATCGCGCCAACTGCTGGCGTGCATTGGCATCACCTGCTAATGCGACACAGAGGTCACGCCAGTCCCTCTCCCTCCACAACATCCTGTCATTAAATAGGCACACATTAGTGACATTAAAAGCACAAAAAATTGACAAATTTCCAAAAACAAATTCAAAAAATTGCTTTTTCTCTCCGTGCTCCTGTTTCTGAGACAGGCGCGACAAATGTGTTTATGTTTCTCTCACAGACGCGAATATGGCGCACTTAAAATCGGACAAGCAAAGATGAAATTTATAAATGTCAGGAAGAAGGATTTATAGGGTTGAGGCACATTAGAGATCTGAAAATTTTTTAAAAGCTCTAAGGTACAGAGGAAAAATCAAATTGTGCACTCAAGACACTGGCAGAATACACCTTTGCGCGCATTTTTCTTTGATAAGCGTGGCTTTGCAAGGCTTTTCCTCAATAAGCCGCGTGGACCTGAGAGTGGCAGAAGTCACTTTCTGGGACCACAAGGCACACTCCAGGAAAGTGATCCCACACTTGAGGTCACCCAAGGACAGTCACCTAAGCCTCCTTGGGACCTCAAGGGATCACACAAAGGGATCAAGTGGCACACAATGGAATAAACCCCCTCTCTTGGGTCACCATCCATCAATGTACCAAGAGATTGAAGGAGAATTTGAATTCATCTATAAAAGGCCACCAAGATAAGAAAAAAATGAGAGCACATTGTTATGCTGGCCAAAATTACTTTGAATCAATCCAGCAGTGTGTAATCCAGAGCAGAAGTAGAGAGGGTATTCATTTTTTGGCCATCCAACAACTTCAATCCTTTAGAGTTGAGAGAGAGACCTTACACCAAGCATCTATAAGGTAAAAACGTCCTTGCATCAGGTCTTAGAACTCCATATTGCTAAGGGCCCCTTGGAAAGTGTGTAAATGTACTATCTTTCATCCTAACATCAAGCAATAAGAGGGGACATTGATGCCACTGTTATTATTATTGTTGTGTTTTACTCTTTATGATATTTTGTGTTTATGTTTAGTTTAGTCTTGTTTTCTCTCTACATATTCATACTACATCATTATTTAGTGTGTTTAATGTTTTATAGCATGTTCACTAACCTGCTAACTCTTTTGTTCATCTACCTCTAACCAAAGCTTAGAGAGGACGACCACTCCTCTTAAGAAATTGTGGATTGGTACACTTGTGCACCAAAACCACCACCACAGTATGCAATCCACGTGACTAAGGAATTGGAAGTGAGGATTTATCTGAAGTCACCTGATGATTATGAAATTTAGTGATGTATTTCCAAAATAATTGTTAGGATTACCAAGTAGGAGCGATATCAACTTTACTATTGAATTAATTCTTGGAACAGTTCCAACCAAAAAGGCTTCATATATCATGAGTACACCTGATATTGTGATCCCGTGGATTTTTGTAGCCACCCACATATTCCACTTGGATCCCCACCATTATTTCTTTAAGTTTCCTTAATTGTAGCACAATTTCAGTTTCCATAATTGTAGCACAGTTTACTATTTTTATCATTTTGGGTCTTGAACTTCCAGTGTCATTTTCAGAATCTGAACGATGTTTTTTTTTTTTTCGAAAATGGGAAAACATGATTTTCTAATTGACATTTGTAGTCAAACATTGTATTCATCAGATAGATATTTTTAACAAGGTATCATATGCATCAAATGGAGATCGTATGCCAAAGTTACGATCCCGAGAAATTGATGTACCAATTTAGCTCAACGGGGCCCATATTTTTGCTTCTTCATCTTCTAGGATTAGGTTTTTGGATGTTAATGGTTTTCCATTGTTTCTCAATAATAAATAGGCCTTCGAGCCTCAATGTAACATATTTTAGACACATGTAGTCGCCACATCTATTCTTAGAGATAAGCTACAATCTCCTGAGCTTGTTTATTTCCATTATGTATGTAAGCATATTTTAAGTTCTTTGATATTAATGAAATGAAGTTTTATTTATGTTGCATCTTTGTTTTTATTTTCATATTTTTATTTTGTTGTGTTATTTTGTAAGTCCATATCAGTGGTATTATAGAAGTCTTCTCTTTCTCTGTTTCTCTTTGCATCTCCCTAACGATGTCAGGTTATAAGGAGTTAGGGCTCAAACTCATTTAACTTTTAAAAGAGAATCCTTGCAAACCTTGACGGCCTCCCATTGCAAAAGAAAATAAAGATGAGGGAATAGGAGATACTTTCAAAATATGGCTCGAAGAAGCCCTTGGGCGACAAAGGAATGTGATGATGGAAACTTTTACTAGATCTTTCGGCAGCTTCCCATAGGTGACGCATCTGTAGAAATTTAATACAAAATATGTATTGCCTTGATTCTCCTGATATAAAAATTTTATGCCACTATTAAATACAGAATCGCTTCTACAAAATCTTTGTGGAATTTAAAACACAATCGCCAATAGAAATATCATGAAGAAATATTAATCACACATAACACAGATATTTTACTCCGGGGAAAGCATATAGCTAAAAACCCCACTATCTTCTATTATGTATTATATCATGGATCATGAAACAATTACATACAAATTTCCAATCCAAGAGCTCTTAGTACAATAGCTAACTATCTCACACTGTCATACAAAAATTGGCAAGTTCCTTAGCCAATTTACTGCCTCCAAACAACCTTCCTCCACTGCGCAATCCCAGCTGATAGAAATCCCTGAATGAATAGAATCTTACTTGTCTTGACTCTGCAATCCTCATGGACACATCCAATGTGTGTGTGGTTTCATGTGTGCAACCAATAATGTCACAACTGATAGTCAATATGTCCCTTTCACCTACATCTCAACTGGGTCTCCACTAGATCTGACATGCATGTAGTTAATAGTAGTAAATCTTCAATTGCATGTGTGACCACTGATTGTGAAATAATTAATAATTAATTCACTTGATCTCTCACTAGTGTATCTTTAGATACAACTAGCACAATTGAGTTTAACTCACTTAACTGAGTTAAACTACTTTACAACTCTCATAACCACACTTCCAACTCTGTTAAAACTTCGAATCACTCAGTTACAACTAGGTCCACTTGCATGTCCCACCAACCAACCACTCAACTCGAAATTCCTATAGCTAAATAATTTGCCACTTCAGTTAACTATTTCCAAGTGCTCATTGAGAATAGATTATTGTTTATTTTCCAAATAATATTAAGGGATAATAATAGTCAACATGCATCTATAAATAGACATGTAATCTATAAATAGAACTTGCACATACATCTATAAATAGACCTCATCTGTAAATAGAATTTTCTCATGCATCTATAAATAGACATCCACCTAAAAATAGCCTATGTGGGCCCCACCTAGTGTAGGTGCTTAATTTTCACTAGGATCAAGGATGTTGTTTCCGGACGCCAATTAAAATGTTTCATGTTGCAAACTTCAACACTCCTTCTTACAATAAATAAATGTCTTTTCATGTGACATGCAACTCCATGCATGCACCCTGCAACCTTTTCATGCAACACTTCCAAAACTGAATAGCCTCCAAACAACTAAATCAGTATAATTCATCTATCATCAAAGTCTTTTGACTTCTACTGGTACCAACTGCACATGTCTTCTGGATCCACTGTGTTGTTGACCTCTGCATCCATGCACTCTGTACTTGCTATCAAATATGATCCGTGCTCCAGTATCCGACACTGTCACTTTGATTTTATGTCCTCACGACATCTGACTGCATCAATCCAATTAATCCTGCTACTGCTGCTCCGTGCTGCTCCATGGGATCCACACCATCTCAATGAATCCTACCAAGAAATTTCTTCTTGGGATTATTCATGCATGTTGCCCCACCTATCACATGGTGGGATAGATTCATGCACTCCCTCTGCCCATTTGGCTCGAAATTTCTCTACATGAGTGGTTGCTCCCATTCCATGATCCTCGGCATGTGGCTGCTCCACATCTTGAGGTTGACTCTTACCTGCATGGAAATCTAGCTCCCTCTCAAGGGTCAATTGTGTCAGGCTCCCGTAGTTTGCAAGATTGGCAAGAACAAATGTTGCAGGGCCTACATCAAAACCACTTTGGAATCCCAGGACCTAGCCTTCCTGGATTCGGAGAGGGATCTCTCTATATGTGATTTTTTTAGAATGATATGCTTATAGGCTCATGATATGATATTAGGCTAGTTATGAAACACAAGGGATTTGTTTTGGGTTTGGTTGGGTGGGATATCATGAAAATAAAGGAAGTCTTTTGAAGGGTAAAGGTGTGAGTAAGTTGAAAGAATGGTTCAGCGGATAGGATAGGTAAGAGACAGTATCAATCCATTGGGCTATGGAGTCACGAAAGGATTTAATTGCACAACAAGTTTCAAGAGTGGTCTATGGGGCAAGTCATCTATATCAAAGGATCTCTTTAGATTGATTTTGTGGTATGGAACATTAAGAAGTGCGGTGAAAGAAGCAAACATATAAGAAAACAAAGGGCAGCCTAAGATCAGGTAAGGACTTTGAACCTATCCTGCTTTCGGCATACTCTCAAGGGAAAACATTTAAGATAAACATAAAAAGTAGCCTAAGATCATGTAAGGACTTTGAACCTATCCTGCTTTTGGCATACTCTTCAAGGGAAACTTTCAAAACAATTGTTGAAGACTAAACAAGGGACAGGGCTAACCATAAACTTCCTTGATTAAGACTCTACTTAGCATGCAGTGAAAAGATCATTCAAGAACAACATCTCAGGTTTTACTCAGCAAGACATGGGCTCACCAACATTCCTTGATTGGTTATACTCTATTGAAATCATTCCCAAAGAAAAAGTTAGAAGAAAATATATAGAGAAAGCTTATCAGTGAGAATTAGGGTACCTTTTACAGTAAATCCTAATCTAAATTTGTTGTTCTTTATCAGAGAAAGTGGACAGTATGAAAACATAAGAAAAACAACAATTACAGTAAGAAAAAAATCACCATTGACATAGACCAGGATCCCATATATCAACTTGTATATTTGATGTTCAAACCAGTTACAATCTTCAAGCCCAGTAGGTCTATCTTTCTTCAATTACTAACAGAGCTTCAGCAACTATTTACATTCAATGAGTATTCAACCAACAACAACAATGTCTCCTTGTGAAGTATTTATAGAAGAATGAGGAGGTGGAGTGAAAGAAAGGGTTATTTGTTCAATTAATACAGAGTAAATGCTTCTCAGCCTTTGGGAAGCCTTATGGAGAAGATTTCTAATATCTTAACTCTGCTAATTTATTTTTACATTAACTTTCATTAACTCAGGCTGTTTTTTTTACTTTGAAGCCTTTGGGTAGGCTGGCAATAACTTTCGAGTTGTCTTTGAAAAATATCTCTGACCGTGCATTAACTTTGTATGCTTTTGAGTAAAAAAGCCTGTAGGTGGAACTTTTTGGTTTCTGGGGGATTAATTGCTTCAATGATCTGGCATTTCGAAGTAGTCTTTTGCTGATTAGTCCTGATTTTTCACTTTAAACACTGATATTAACTTTAATTGTTCTTTTAAAGCTTCATTAGGCCTTTTCAAATCATCTCTTGTCTTATACTATGTCTTTATCTTTTAAACCGCGGATTAATCTTTTGATCTTCACACTTTGCGCTTAATCCCTTTATCTTCAATTCTTCTGATCTCTTTATGGATATTCATTTGATCTTTGTGTACAGATAGCTTGCGCTGCAGGGCTTTACTGAATGACTAGTGTTCATAATGTACTGGCGAAAACTTGGAATTTTTTACCCTTTAGGTCCCTTTCTGTATTGAATTCGGCCACAGACGATCGTCATCCTTGGCCATGTCCCTTTACTGGACCATGGGACAGCTTTTATAGCTTATCCACCATTAAAACTTGTAACAAACCATCAAAATATTATAAAAAACCTACGAATGAGGCTATAACTACTTCAGAGGGCTCGACAGAGGGTGAAAGGGCAGTGTGGAAGGAGGAAAATGCATCAAGGGAGGATTCCATGGCAGAAGGGTGAAGAAACTAGGGTTTGAAAGGACGTATGGGTGCAGAATTAATGATAAGTAGTTTTGGGAATACCACCAATGGTATTCGCGCTGGGAATACCACCAATGGTATTCGCGCGTGATAAAGGTGGTAAGTCGTAATAGGCACAATGGTCGCGATACGGTCGAGAAGATGACACATATCATCCAAAAACCGCCCATTTCGCGTTGATACGGAGCATTAAATCATTTTGGTGGATCGGGTGCGAAAACAGTTCCGGACCGTCAGATCTGGGAAATCGACGACTGAGATGAAACGTGAAGGGAGAAAATATGTGCGGGAGAAAGAAAGGTGGGACCCGGTGGATGATGTCAGCAATTTTTTCGGGTAGCGAAAGGCTATTGGGTGGAGTTAAAAGGAGAGCATTAATGGGAGCCGTTGGATCGGGGAAATGGACGGCGGAGATTAACTCGGAGGATCGGCAATTGGCAGAGAAGAGTTCTAGGAGGTGAGAATTAGGAAGTTGCGATGTGTCGATGGCCGATGGGAAAAGCAAGTGTGATGGCCAATGGTCGACGGGAAAGCGAAGTGCGATAGATGGAGGAGAGCGCAGACTGTCTGATCTAGGGGAGAATGAACGGTCCGGATGTGATCGGGGTTTCTCATAACGACGGTGAAAAGGATCAGGGGACAAGGGAACTGGGATCGCCGAGGAGCGATGCGCCGATACGATGGAGCAATGCGATGGCCGATAGAGCGGAACGTGGAGGGTGATGCCCATCGGATCCTGGGGAATGGATGGTCTAGATCTCATCGGAGGATCGACCATTGGAAGAAAAAGGAAAATGGAAGCGAGAACTTGGAAAGTGTGATCTACGATCACCGATCGGCTTAGTGCTCAATCACGGAGCCTAGTCGCATGGCAGAAAATGGGCTAGGTTCTAAGCGAAAGGGGCTTAAGGCCTGATATTTTTTAAAATGAAGGTTTTTAAGCTGAAAATGAAGGTTTTTTAGGATTTTAGGTGTTTTCGATAGGGGGAAAAAAGGGATTCAAACCTTAATAAAAGGATTTTATCAGGTTTAAAGGGGATTTTTGAGGAAAATAAGGGGTAAAAATGGGGAAAATGGGTGAAATGAAGGGGTTTTAGAGGGATTTTCCAAGGAAAAAATGATGGAAAATGGCTCTGAAAACAGTCTCTTTTATAATAGCAGGGCTTTCTTTGAAGGTTTTGAAGTGAAGATATCAAAGAGGTGCATTTTTTTGGACAAGGTACACAGCAAGGCTTCAAGAACTCACAATTTTGCTTAAAACTTGTTTCCTGAAGACTAATAGACCTGTTTTAGCCATCATAAGTTATGACAAAATTTTATTGATGGCTAACAGTGGCTCCACTTGGGGAGGGCAGCTCCATGGAGGTGTCAAGAACCTCAGGGATAAATCTCTAGAAATTAGACCTGTGCTTTGCATTTTAACAACCTTTTCTTCTTTGATCATGCTGCTTTGAAAAGATGATCAGCATTACATTATAACAAATCAATTTCTCCCGAACAACTACCTACACAGCCTACTTTCCTAACATTTTTTCTTCAGCAGGGTGCACTTGGACTTGCAAACCTTTTGACATCAACATTTTATTCTTTTATTGAAAGAAAAAAACTAATCTAAATCTACCCTTAAAACTTCCATGAGTTCAGATTAAATAGTTGAACTCAAAAATTCTCTACCTAATCTACTATCTGCCAGGATTAAACTGTCTAACAGATCTGCATTCTCTACATTCTAAAACAAAAATTGAAAACATATTCAAACCAGGATTAAGCTGTCTGATTTGCTGTGATGGATATGACATCAAAAAAAAACTGTACATAGACCTTTATTTGCAGAAAAGTAAAACAAAACTTGGAAGGCTTAAGATCTGAAAACAATGAGAGTCCTTCCTTCTTTCTTTCAGCTCTGATTTTGATCTCTTTGAGCTGTCTTCTTCTTCTTTTTCTGGTTCAAATTTTCAGCGTTTTAGAACCATTATTTTTCCTTTCTTTGGCTCAGGTTTTGAGCTTGTTAGAGCTATCTTTTCTTTTGATTCTTTGGTTCAGATTTTGAGCATGTTTGAACCATTCTTTTCTCTCCTAATCTATTCTACTGATAAGCCAAGATTTCATTGTTTGGAAAATCTTCTTCACTAACCTATCAGCAGTAAATTGAAATCTATCTAGTCATGATTAGGCTATATGACTAAATAGCAGTGCTCTTTCAAGTAGTGGCATTTAGGCTTGCACACTTTCAGATTTTTCTTTTCTTTTTTGGTATGGGGTTGTACCTTTCTTATTTTATATCTGCCTTCTTTTCTCTTTTTCTATTGTTTTTGTATTATTTCTTCTTCTTTTTTCAAATTCAAAAGCAGTGTTATATACAGTGAAAAAAAAGCTTTGAAACCAAAATATCAGTTAACAGAAATAATGTTTCAGCATCCTGCCATTGACAGGACCTCCAAAATATTCAACTCCATCTAGTTCTTGCAGAAAGAATGCATTGTTTCCAATAGCAGATTGAATAAGATAAGGGCCTTGCCATGAATTATCAAATTTTCCATGTCTGCCCTTATCTTCTCTCCTTGAATCCCATTTCAATACTTTGTCACCAATTTTAAAGTCACTTTCCTTGGTTCTTTTGTCAAACAGCTTCTTGATGTTTTCTTATAGTTGTTGTGCTCCGATATATACCTCCTCTCTATTTTGCTGTAGATGTATAGTCTGGTTTATTCTTCTTGTCATATCATCATCTTCAGACTGTACTTCTTAGATCAGCTTCATGACTAGCACTCCTAAACTGGTTGAAAATATTGCATCTGTTCCATAAACTAGCTGGTAGGGAGACATTCCAATTGATTTTTTAATTATTAGTCTATCTTCCCATAATGCATGTACTAGCTTACTGTGCCATGATTTCTTGTTATCTTCTAGCAACTTCTTGATTATGTTCACCAAACTTTTATTTGAGGATTTTTCCAACCCATTACCTTGAGGGTAATAAGTTGTAGAATGACCCAATATAATCTGATATTTATGACAGAATTCCACCATCTTTTTAAACCCAAATGCAGCAACATTGTCAATTATGATCTTTCTAGAATAGCCAAATCTAGACAGTACATGGTTTTCAAGGAATGAAATGATAACTGAGTCTATGGCATTCCTAGAAGGGATGGCTTCTATACATTTGGTAAAATAGTCTGTTGTTGTGAGGATCCATTTATGTTGGGTAGCTGAGGCAGGGTGGATTTCCCTAATAAAGTCTAGACCCCACTGCTGGAAAAGAGCTTCAATAGTGATTGGTTGGAGAGGTAAGGGAAGCATCTTTCTTTTGCCTTCAAATATTTGGCATTTGTGATAGGCAATAATCATTTTGTGGACATCTTGAAAGAGGGTGGGCCAGTAGTAACCAGCTCTAAGGATTTTGTTAGCAGTTGACTTCCAGTAGAGGTGGCTTCCACATTCTCCTTCATGAAACTCGTGCTTGATCTTATCTACATCATTCTCAGGTAAACATTTAAGCAATAATCCACTAGCATTTTTCCAATATAAACAATTATTCAAAATGCAATAATTTACAGCTTTCAACTTTAAAAATCTTGCAACACATACAAAATATTAGCATACCAAGATGAATCCAAAAAATAAATTTCAATAATTGGAATTGACAACTCCTCCTATTAATCTAATGCATTAAACATGTTTATATCAAGAGCTTGAAAGTTGGATTCAGCCATAAGTTTTGATAGTCCTTGACCTTTTATGAGCTTAGTGGGCTTGATTTCTAAGTCATATTCTAAAATTACAGCAATCCACTTTCCTCTTTTACCATCTGGATCTTGGGTCAATATGTATTTTACAACTGAATGAGGCACAAATGCTATAATGTGGGAATGTAAAATGTAAACTCTGAAGTATTTTAAGGCTTCGACCAGAGTAAAGGCTTGTTTTTCCATTATGTTGTACTTCAGAGGTGCATCTCTTAATGCCTTACTGAAAAATGCAATTGTTGCTCTTGTCCCTTCAATTTTTTCTGTAATTGGATAGCAACTACTGTGTGTTCTGATGCAAATGAAAATATGAAGAAATATTTTGTAAAATCAGGACTGATAAGAACTGGTGTTTTGGTAAGTGCTTTTTTTACCAGATCAAATGATTTATTTTCTTCTAAGTTCTATTAGGGTCCCGTGATTTGGCTGATTTGCAAGCCAAATGACAATGTAACATCAAAACAATCTTTGGAGCCCAAGGACCTAGCGTTCCTAGACTCCGAGAGGGCTCTCTCTATTTATTTAAGGTATATCTGTGTGTTTGCTTATTATGTTCTGATTTTAGGCTAGTTATGAAGTAGCTTTTTTTGTTTTGGTTTTTTTTTAGGTTGTGAGGGATGAAACTGATCAAAGATATAAGATAGGTTAAAAAAATGTCAAATCAACTAGGCTATGGGGTCGAAAAGGTCAAGAAAGCTATCAGATGGTGATACAAGGTTGTTGAAGGGCCGATTTGATTCAAGGTAAAATGGATCTTTGGGAAAAATGGAGTAAGATGGACATCAAGTTTCTGAATAACAAAGGATTCCAATCATAACTAGTTTAATAGCTGACATAAACATGGTAGGGCAAACCAATAATCATGAGAAATGTAACTATAAGCTAATCAATACATAGAAATAAACATTCAAGCCATGCATAGAGATATATAACTCTCTAACTTTGGGAAATGGCTATCAAACTTTAGGGAAATACACTTAAGACAGACAAACAACTCAAATCACTATGCTGGAACACCTAAACACAGTACTTCAAGTTATTGCGCACTTTGAAAACAAGATTGCATAGTCTTAGGCAAAGGGCAAGATCAGAACAAGACCTCCTTGGTTCAACAAATGACAATTTAATCAGTCAAAGAGAAATTTCATGGATGGAGCTATGGCTAATGAGTAAGTAGATATATAAATCATATATGTGCATAAAACTATGAATGAAATAAGCAACAATATCCTTAAGTTATTAAAGAGCAATCAAGAATTCTTTAATGTGACTAAGGAAGAAGAAAACATGGAAGCTATGAAGAAACAGGAAATTTGAGGTGCCTCCAAGGGCATGTCTCAAATTTGTTCTCTACTAATCTATAGCAAGCAAGAAACATGGATTCATGAATGAAAACTAGAAAACAAAACAAAGAAAGAGACACTATACCATTCTACCAAGTCATGGAATCCAACAACAATCCTCTTTCATCATCCAAGAACATCCAAGAGACTATCCAAAAGCATGAGACAAGTATTTCTTCCAAAGATTATATGACCATATATTGGTTCTATTCATCAATTCCAGCCTTGTTTACAATGAAAGCCTTTGGAATATATAGGCCCAAGTGAGGAAAACCTCTTAGTTCAACTTGCAATCTCATTGGCCTATCCAAAATATCTTATTTTGTCCTTGAGGCTTTGCAAAGCCCAAGGCACAAAATATCTCATAAAATATCTAAAAATGCTAAAAGAGGGAAATAAATTGACTTTTCATAACTTCTCATGTACAAAAATAGCTAAACGCACATGAGGAAAAAGCAGTTTTGAAAGGTTCAATTTTTACAAAAATACACAAAAAATACATCAGCAAAAGGTCCCCTGACTTGCCAGCAACTTTTGGAAACCTTCCCGATGTCAAAATGATGCTCATGATAGCTCGTTGGAAATATCTAAGTGTCTACTTTCTTAAAATGTTCAGTTTTCTCCCAACTGACCACTATAAATTCTCCAAAAATAGGCCTGTGTGTAAAAACCCAAAAAATAAGCCTTGCTGATAAACTGGGCAGAGTGTAGAAAAAGCGAGCATTTTTTGCCATTTTGGGGGAGAAAATGATCTTCAAATGTCCTGAAAATTGCTAAGTATGTGCCCCTAAAATTATGGAATCTAATGATACAATTCTCATCCTTTGATGATCCCCCAAACTGAAATGGCGATGCCCATGAGTTTTGGCCAAAAACCCAAAAATAACAAAAAACCAAAATATGTCGAATTTCGCCCAAACTTGGCGAGCATGACCCTCAAGGGTTCTCAGCAACATGTTGTGAAGCGAAGGCCAATATTTGGAGTCTTGAGGTGTATTTCCTCAATTTTTGTGCCAGGCGCTTCCCTTTGGCCTCCTTGAGTTTTTCTTGAGCAGCCTTCAACTTCTACTGGGAAACTAATTTAGCTTTTTATAATGCCCCATCATTCTCCTTTGAAGGTCCAAGTCCCTATTTTCCTTCTCCAATTTCCTCTCCAAGTGATCATTAACTCTCTCAAGCCATGCCTCCCGATTGTTCTCTATCTCTTGTTCGAACAATGCAGTGAGAGGGGTAGATTGGAGAAGGGCATTTTTCTCTTCTTTTTGCTTCTCAAGGGCACAGCCTCAGTTTCTTGTGCCTGCACCCTAGGCTAGTCTTGCTTCACTTTCCTCAGACTCTGCCATGAGTTCTTCCAACCTCACTTGTGCTTTGGAGCCCCTCCTTCTGTATTTGTTCACTGCGTGTCTCATGTTATATAGACCACTCTATCACTTAGTGATGCTGAATCACGGCACTTTCAGTTCATGTTGTTGCTTTCCTTTCCCTTCCCTTTGCCTTGGGTGGCTATTCTAGTACTCTTCCTCCTGGGCAATTCGACCATGGGCTTCTTTGGCAATTTTCCCTTGCTTCGGAGGGCCCTAGTCACATTTGGAGTTACAACTCTAGGTACCCTTTTCTTCGTTGTCCGGGGCTTGGCGACTTTCGAAGAAGAGAGCATGGCCCTTTGCCTAGGAGAGGTAGCTAGCACATGCTCCATGGGCTCTTTACCCTTGTCACTTTGCCCCTTTCCTTCTTGAGGTTGTTGTCCCTCATCTTGTAGCTGCCTTTGTTTATCATTATGAGGCTGTTGTCCCCCATGCTATGGCTGCTGTGTAACATGCTGTGGCTACCCCTGTTCATCACTTTCATGTTGCTCCTGTTCAGCACTTTCATGCTGCCCCTATTCAGTCTCTTTTGGCTGCCCCTATTCATCACCTTCATGCCCTTGCTGTTTTGTCTCACCCTCATCATAAGTCTGTTGTGTATCATCAAAATTCTGCTCACCCTCACTATCTTGCTTTTCTTCATCCCCTTGCTGCTGCTCATCATCACTGTGATGCTGTTGTTCAACACTTTCTTCTTCCTCCCCTTGCTCATCGTCACTTTCCTCTTTCTGCTCGTGTCCTTCTTCTTCCTCATGGTCACTCTCTTCTCCTTCTTTAGGCTCCTTTGTTTGTTCTGTAGTAAACTTGAGCTTTTTGGGAATAGGTCTGCTAGAAGAAGGTGAAGGATGGTGAGTAGGAGGTGTAGGGGATGTATGAACTGGAGGGACAGTGGAGAAATCTGGATGGGTGATGAAAGTATCCCAAGATACCTCCCTCTTTTCAAGCTCATGAAGGATGATGAATTTGATGAGAGAGTGATGGAAGAGACAGGTGGTTTGCTGTGAAGGAGGATTCTTCTGAACAGTGGAAGCCATTTTCTCAATGCTCTTGTGTAAGAAGAAAGGAAGATTTAGCAGCTTGGTCCTTGTGAGATTCATGAGCAGTCGAATGTGATAGGCGATTCGGGAGAATCTTCCCTCACAAGTGAAGTATTTCATGATGATCTTCATGAGGGGGGCATAGCTGGCTAAAAGATATGAGAAAGGGAAAATAGAAGGACATGAATCTCTGTGCTTAGGCTTTAGAAAGGGTTTGTAATCTTCTGAGTCCAAATGGCTTTTTTTAAACCACTTTTCCCCAATATAGGGGATTTTAGTGGCCTTGCAGATGGACCTTGGAGAGAATTTGAAGTCAAGGCCTGCCAACTGGAAATGCTTGTCTTGAAACCTCAAAGCGCAAAGGTGTGTCAAAGGAGAAAAACTCTTCACCTCTTGCACTCTTTGACAAAAATATAAACACCCAACCTCATGGAAATTGAACAAGACTGATGGGTGGGCATTCACTTCTTCAGTGGAAGTATTCTCAAATCTCTTATACAATCCACTCCTACTATCCTACCTAGGAGGCATCTTGTTCTGAATTCTCTCTATAAAACCAAACTACCTCAAATGGTTTTTTTGAAATGTTTTCTCAAACACAACTCTGTCTTATTTGTCAATCACTGTTTGATAAAGGCAAATTTTCCTCAAATGCTGTGTGAAATGTTTCTTTGATATCAGGTCTCTACTCCTTCCAAATCACTACTTTTCCCCTTTTGTATGCCAATCAACAAATAGTTATAATGACAAGCACATAGTCAAACAAAAGGCACACATAGTCAAAAGGTCACTGTGTTTGGGTAGGGTCACCAAGCTCTTTGTGTTTTGGTGTGAGAAAAAATAGCCTTGTAGCAAACAAAACACCCCTCCCAATCAAAAACACTTCTCTTGTACTTCACTGTTTCACATTCACAGGCAGACAAGACACCTTTTAATTGAATTAACAGTTTCACTCACTAAATTCTGTTTCATGGAACAAAGGAGGAAACATTGGTTTTTTCTTTTTACCACACAGGGAGGACTTTTGAAATGACACAGCACTCATACAATGATCACTGTTGTTGAAATTAGGCTCACTGCTTCGCTTTTCAAACACTATGTTTCTCCCTTTAAACACTGCCTCCACCTTTTACCACTGTTTTGAGGGTAGTTTATTAGGTTTTTTGACATCAATAAAAAACCACCACTTTCACTATGTCAGTGTTGGGCAATCATAGCCACTGCAAGCTTGGATTTTTAAACAAAAATAAAAAACCCTCCTTACCACTATTTTTTCCACTACATACAGCTGACAGAGTTTATGGTTTATCACTTGTTTTGAGGGTAGCTTTAGGTTCTTTGAAACAAGAATGACCACTTTACTTTCAACCAACTGTAACAATATTCTTCAAACTTTTTTACCCCAACACACCTTGATTTACACCAAGAGTTTGATTTTTTTCACCATCATTTAGTCTTTGAAAAACACAGCATTGATCACCCTTTTAGAAATTTGAATATACCAAGGAGGCTCATAAAATACCTCAAAGCTCGATGGCAACCCTTGTTTGACAAGTTTGAGCAGCTTCAAGATTTTTTTTGAAGGTGTTTGGACCTTTAACATATGCGCGGCACGTTGAAAAGGGAAGGCGCCGTGCAATAGAAACGGTGTCGGGTCGGCCTTCGGGAAGTTGTGACCACACCTACAGGCACGCTGTGCGCCGCAAAACAATATAATTCCTTTGCAAAATTTCACCTGAATGCGCTGCTCGTTTCTACAGGCGCACCGCGCAGTCTCCAAGCCTGAAAACTCTGTGAATTTGCCCGAAAACTTCTTCTTCGGTCTCGTGAATAGAAAAAGGGAAGTGTTGCTTGTGTTTTGAGAATTTTAAATGGGCTTGCAACGGTCAATCTACCCTTGTATTTGAAAAAATCAAAAACCCTTTGAAGTGCTTAATGAAAGTTTCGAAAACGTTTGAAAAGGCCTTTGGATTAAAACCAAAACATGAAGCTCATATCTTTTCAAAACATAACTGAGACTCCTTTTTTGTTCAAACAAAGACATAGTGGCAATGACCATTTCCTTTATAAGCCTGACTCTTTTGAAGTAAAGCAACCCTTTTAAGAATTACAAACTTTCACTATTTCTCACTAAGGAATGAAAAATTGTTTTCCCTCTTGATATCTGTACTGTGGAAGGAAATTCTGCTTTGAGCCACATGAATGACTGTAGATGTGCCTTTTGAGTGATACTGCCTTTTTACTGGGGGAGAAGCTTAATTGAAATTTCAATATCCCTTTTCCACCTCTTGTCTTTGTATTGCTCATCTGCTGTCACTTTTGATCAGTTGAAAAAGGTCTTTATGAATAGAAAGAGTAGCACCTTTAAATATCAACTTCACTTAGTGTTTTTCTTATTGAAAAAGGACACCTGTAGAAAGACACCTTGTGTTAAGTGAGGTTTTCTTTGACATTTTGTAGGGAGGTAGCTTCACCCTTTAAAACTTAAACTGACAGTGTCTGCTCCTGATGCTTTGGATATGGTCATGCCCACTGTGAAACTGATTGAGCTGGTAGGTGTTGTTTGAGTTTCTCTTTTGACTGTGGGTAGAAAACTTATTTGAAACTATAAGTGAAAATCCTGTTTACAAAAGGTCTCCATCACCAAAGCCACTAACTATCCTTAGATTGACAAAATGATCCAGTTTTCAGCTTTAAGGAGATAAAACAGGGGAATATGTACTATATTTGAAAAGTGAACAAGGGAAGGCTGCCCCTTTGTTCTTCTGTGAAGGAGGTCTGCAAGAAACCTAGGTTTTCATTCATTTCACCTCTTTTTCAGAGCAGTCCCTTTAGAATCTTTGCCACATGCCATGATTTCTTTTCATCCTCAAACAATGGTGAGCCCCTTTACTTTGCTTATGAAGGAGGCCTTCTTTGACAAATGCCTGGTTTCCTTTCCACCTCTATTTCAAACCAATGAAGAATGTTCGATGATCATAATGATAGTGGTTTTCCTTTATACTTGGTGGTAGAAGTCAGTTTGAGACTGTTGACATTCCCAATCCTTTGTAGAAGCATCAAGCTACTGAATACATCAGCTACAGGTCCATGTTACTATATATATATATATAAACTGAATTATCATTTTATTTTAAATTATTAATATTATTAATAATTATGTAAGAATTGCCCAAGGGGTTTTGGATAGACACGTGTTTTTTTTTTTTTTTTCTAAGTATGATTAACTCTATTATGTATAAAATGTACTGGTACAAAACTTCCACAGTGTCAGTTGTGTGAGTCTAATCACCGGGCTTGATAAACAAGCTATTCAAAGAGTGTCTGGACTACCCAGAATGGGAAACCAGTCCTTTTAACCACAGAGTCTGAACCGCCCTTGAGAGGGAAACCGGTTTTGAGTTCATACAAGCCAAACAAACATAGAAATAGGTACTAAAATTCAAAATCCGCTTTTTCAGCTGAGCTGTGAAGTGATATAGCATAAAATTTTCTACAATGATTGAGCAAAAAACCTGTAGAGCTTTGCAAAGGCTAATCATGAGTTAGAGAAGGAGTTTCCTCGATAATCCTGCAGCCGAAAACATTGCTGTTGTCATCCTTCCCCACGTCTAGAGCGTCCTCCCTGCCAGTGTGCGCCTCCTTCATGCTTTGCTCATTTTGAGGAAGGGGAGTGGAAGTGGCAGGAGCCACCACTCCGCATGGGAAGCCAGAGCCCGGAGGGGAAAGGAGAGTGACACAACGAGGCGAAGCATGATTAGGGATCTCTTCATAGAGAGTCACAGTAATATAAGCAGTGAGGATGGAACTGTTCGAGGTGTAGTCGAACCTGAGTTCAGCTCGCTGGGAAGTTTTTTGAATGGTGGGACGAGCAAGACTATGAGAGACAGGAGGGGGAGAGCTGCTGGAAGGCTCATGAGCTAAGGGAGGGGAGGGGGGAGTGATGTCAACAACACCTCATGTTTGGCCACGTCCTCTTCCTCTGTCACCACGCGGGCCATGTGTATGAACGTGAGCTTCATCCGTAGAGGAGGAGCCTGAGCCATGACTGAGAGGGGGGCAACGGAGACCTCGACTGAGACCTCACCAGCTCCTCATTCTCTCGCGGAGACGGGGCATGTTGACAGGCACCTGATGAAGTGGACCAGGGAAGAAAGGGCTGACAGGGAAAGCAGGGGGAGAGGAAAAGGACGCGACGCCACTGAGGTTAGCAGAAGAAGCTTGAAGATGAAAAATGAGACTGCCTCGCTGGTCAGTCCAGATGCCAGAGAGTGAATTGAGACTGCAAATTGGACTGTGAGAGAAATGAAACCCCGGTAGAGGCTCGAAGCAGGCTTGTAATGAGCAGCGCCACCCAGTATTTGTCCTCACACTGGCCTCTTCAGAACCTAGAGAACAATTCTCTCGCAGAGGAGATGGCGAGCCTCCCCGACCAACATTGCTATTTGAACTATCTCGAATGTGCTCCATTGCAAGAAGAACCGCCATAATCAAATTCAGAGTGAGCCGATCAAGGTGAATAACTGCCGTGCGAGCTGGAGAGTAATGATCTTCATAAATGTAGGTACAGGGAGCCATATGGGCTACCCATACAAACGTCGTTGGGAATAGCGTGGGGAGCCATGTCCCATCCACCCCTTCAAGCATCCGCATCCGGAAAGACACGTGTCTTTTTAAGAAAGTCTTTTATGTGAATTCACTCCTTCGTTGTGATATATTGAACATGATGAAAATGTAGTCCTACCAAACTTAAAAAAAAAAAAAAAATGTAAAAATTAATATATAAATTAAATATATATACATTCCCATGTTATATCAAATAAATTCACCGCTACTTTGTCAAAAAGATTCTTTACAAAACATTACATAAAAAGTAAAACTATCATATTTGTCTATTAATTGTTAATAATTACATTAAAATTCCATAAACCTATTCCAAAAAAAACACACCAATTCACATTAAAAAAAAAAAAAAAAAAAACTTATGTCAAATCACAAACCAATTCACATTAAAACAAATATGTAAAATCACACACCAATTCACATAAAAGAATATATATATGCAATTTTTAATTTTGTATTAAATTTTTAAAACTTTAAAAATGATAAATATATAATTGAATCGATGGATAGAACTGAATAGTAATAACACATCGGTTATTGACCTAATTTTTTTTCCCTATATTGATTTATATATATTTCCTGGATTTCGTCAATGTGGAAAAACATTCCTAGAATTTTAAAAAATATATATATCCTAAAAATTTTCATAGTGAAAAACATTTCATTTTTTTAAACATAAAACAAATTTTTCCCAAAAAAAAAAAAAAAAAAATTGAAAAAAAAATTAACTATTTATTAGATAACTATAATATTTAAAAATTTCTTGGGGTTTCTTTTATATTAGGATAGAATTATTTACAAATTCTGAATTGTAGTTAGGGGAGCTTCTTATTGGTTTTTCTTGACAAGTGCACACGTTTCTACTTACCCTCCTTTATTTAAATTCTGTTTTATTACACTATGAGTACTTCCTCTCATATTTCTAAGCCCTCCTATAGCAAAGAAAAACCATGCAAAATTACCTTACAGAGTTTTATGATTATACTGAATCTTTAAAAAGACGAAGCCAAGAAAGAGAAAATCATGTTAAACTAGAATTAACTAAGATTCATCAGAACCACCACAAATTATTAGAAAATAAAATAATCACACTCAAAGCTAAGCTCCACGAAAAATAAAGTAAAATTCAAGAAATACAACATAGTAAAAAATTATTAGTTAAATAAAATGACACATTGGAAAACGTGATTAAAAATTTAAAAGAAAAATTACATAATAAATCAGCCTTACATAGCACAGAAAATAACTTAGATATTAAACCCATAATAGAGAAAATTAATAAACTAATTGTACTCACCCATGAGCACCACAAAAAATACTTAAAACTTATGATTGTGGGTATAGAAGAAAATAACAATAAAGAAATAATACAAATATTTAAAGGACAATTAATAACACACCCTAAGTTCCAAACAAGTTATCTCACAGAAGAAATAAGGGTGGGAAAGATACTTGAGCATAAAAACAACCAAATTTGTGTCAAGTTCAGTTGCAATGAACATAAATGGGTTATACTCAAGAAATCTCAAGCCTAAAAGGAACATGAATCTTTATAAATGAATATATCATGCCACAAGTCCAGGCTGAACATAGGAAAGAATTCCTAAAGGTTAAGGAGGCAAGAAAGGCAGGGAAATTGGAAATCATTACAAATAAGAAAGCTATTATTAGAGATAAATTCTCAAGCACAAGTGATAAATAGGGACTTGCATCACTCTCGATCCTCTTCTAGAACTAACATTATTTTTCATGGTGTAAAGGTCCCATGTTAAGTTGGATCCCAAATGATATTGACCTTATTCCTTTCGTTGAAACTTGGGAGCATCATCAATTTAGGGTCCCTCACCTTGATGATTTCATTGTTTGTTCTGTCTAGAAAAAGAAAGCCTCTCAGATGGGTTTTTATGGTATAGCCTTCTATGTAAGGAACATTGGATCCTCTCACATCTGACTCCATAAAAAAAACCCCTTCAATTAATACATTTGGATCGAAATCTCTGATTCTACCACCAACAGGATATTTCTTTCTATCTTATATTTCACTTTTATCAACTCTACATCTTATAATAAAAATAGCTTGGGTAGTAATTGTCCTTTAAATACCTTATAAAAATAAAGCTTCCACCTAAGGAATGAAGGTAATATCCTTTCTTTTGGTGAATTTAATGCTAGAACTGCTACTAACCAAGCCATAATATTAAGGAACAAGTCTAACCCTGGCCCCTTATGGCTTGATGAATATTGTAACTTACCTATTAGATTTCAAAGAAAATTTGAAGACGTAATCGAGAACTTATTAGTAGTCGAGCTCCTCAAACATTGTAGTTCCCAAGAAATAATCATATCTAATGCTATTAAAAAGTGTCCCCTCATCGGTCAGATTACATATTTTCATGAGTTGGGCAGAAATGTCATGGATTATGCGCTTACTGAAACCATTTTACTCAACTGTATTAGAAAATATGAGCTACTTAATGGATTGGGGCCTGAATCTGACCACATACCTTGGTATTTATCCCTCAATCTTGTTATGCATACCACCCACATGCAAGATACTAGTGATAGAAAAAGACACATTTGCTTTGATAGAAGTAAGTTCGCTCTATTATTAAGGGATTTAGAAAGGGATTTAGGATCCATGACTTATAACAGAAACATTGATCAAATTTATTACCATTTTAATACTACCATTTCCAATACCATTAGCAATTTATCTAATGAGAATTCATTTAAGAAGAATAACAGAAATTCCAATCCATGGTATCATAAAGACTAAAATTTCCAGGAAAGTAATCAAGGAGGCTCCTAATGAAATCATTAAGCTCTAAAATATAAATATATACAAATATCTCATTAACAGGAATAATAGTCATGTATTAATAAAATACAAGAGCATATTCTCCACCTTTGTAAAGTCACGCCCAAAACATTTTGGCAGAATGTGCTTGTTCATAAAACCAAATATAATTATTCTATCGCATTAGAAAATTGGTACAACTATATTAATGAATTGTATGACACTTGAGACAGTATGGGCACCAAATTAAACAATCCTATTAAGGGGGGTGCATTCTTTGTTGAAGACGCTGAGTCTAGTATTAATAGGCTCACTAATGCGAAACCTAAAAATATTGAAGGATACCAAGTTGAGATATCGAAGATGTATCCTCATTCCTCATTTCCATATGCTTCTAAATTTGGATGCAATGCATGACCTCCCTAAAATTTGGACTTAAAGACTTACTATGTCTATATTTAAAAATCTGGAAAAAGGATTTCACTCTAACTACAGGACAATTATGATTAGCCACATCCTAGCCAATATTTATGGGCTCATTTTCAAAAACAAGCTTAGACATTCCCTGCAAAGCCAAGGGAAAATAGATAAAGGGAAAGATGGTTTTAGGAGACATCACTAGAATGTTGACCATACTGTCACTCTCAGGATCATATCATATTAATTTCAAAATAGTAAAACTAATTTCTTCTGTTGTTTTGTGGACTTCAAAAAATATTTCAGAAATTTTCCTTGAGATAAGCTTTGGGAGAGACTTCAAAAGATCATGGTTCCTCATAAACTAAGGATTTTTGTGATCCTCCTCTACGAGACTATCACTACCAATATTAAGATGAACGAAGGGTGTTCTAAAGACATTAAATGTAATATCAGAGTTAAGAAAGGTTGTCCTCTATCCCCTACCCTTTTTGGTATATACATCGATAAGATAAAGGAATGTCTAGAAACCGTGGGATGCAAGGGCACTGAGTTTGTTGGTGTTATCATTACTCTTCTCGTTTATGTTAATGATATCCTTATTCTTGAAAAAATCCATGATGAATTAGACAAGCAACTTAACACTCTACATGTATACTGCTCCAAGATGGGTATGACAATTAATATGACAAGACTAAAGTCGTGATCATTAAATAAAAAAATATCACCCATGGTAGTTTCATTTATAATAACCAGTGATTAGATAAGGTTTCTTCTTATAAATATTTGGGTATTGACTTTCCTCGTCAGCTCAATTGGAATTATAGCATTGGGAAAAGGATTATTGGAGGCTAGAAATCTTACTACAAGCTTGAGAACAATTGTAAATTTCTTAATCATTGCATTTGAACTAAAAAGGGGTTCCAATTTAAGACTCTCATCAACCCTATTGTCTTATACAAATGTGAATTTTTTTGTTCCAATATATCTAGAGAGTCATGGAGGAAGATTGAGATAATTCAAGAGAAATTCATAGCCTACAACCTAAATATGAAGGGAAATGCTCCCTATCCTATCCTCTTGATCGAAGTTGGTTTGTCACCCATTGAAAGTATGGCTATTTTTAGATATATGATGTATAAGTAGAATATTTACAACATGGAATATATGAGGCTCCCAAAAAGTTCTTCTAACTTTTGTCAAAACTCCCATCTTCGCCTCAAGCATGGGTGACATAAGGATCCTCAGTCGTGGCTCAACCATTAGGTAATTAAGGAGTAAATCAGTATGGGAAGCAAAGATAGTGTCAAAGATACTATTACCTCCAATTATAAGGACAATATGTGTGTGGATAAGGAGCTAGAGGGTAAAAGGAAGCTAAGATACTATAAGGAGGTGATCAACCCCACCCTTGAAATCAAGAATTATCTCTTTGTGTTTACCAAAAATAAGAAAAAGAAGAGCATGACTATAATAAGAACTAAGTCTCATGGTCTTCGAAGTGAAACCAGGTGTTGTTATATTCCCAAGACTCCTTGGAATGATAGAATATGTTAGATTTGCGATATTAAGAAGGCGCAAGATGAGAAACACTTCCTTCTAGACTGTCGGACTCTTAATCACGTCCACTCTCAATTCCCTAACCTCTTCCACACTTCCAATATTATTGACTTATTAACACAACCCATCTATAGTGACCTTGGAGTGCTTCTTTCCCTTCTCTTTGACTATAGAAACAAGATTTTGAAGGATTGTACTTAGATTCCTTTTATATTTATTTTCTTAAGGTTTGATAGTCTGAATTGGCCTTAGTGGAGGTCAATCATCATCATCATCATCATCATATATATATATATATATTAATAAAATGAGAACGCTACATTTTTATATTTAAATGTGCTTAATAATTCTTATTTCTATGTTTTTATACTTTTTTAATTTCATTTTTTTATCGATTTATAATTTAAAAAAAAATATTAATTTATTTAGGAATTAATTAATTTTTATTTATTTTTTATTTAATTATACTTAACTTTCTAACATATTACTTTTTTCGTTGGAATCCTCGAGCATGTTGACATTACTTATTTCTCTAGCTAGATCATGCTTTCCATCTATGTCTTCAGTTGATTTTTTGAAACATCACCCCTATAATATGATGTCATTTATTGAAAAGTGTTGGGTGTGGAGCTGGATTATCATCCTATTTTATAGGTATTTGTTTCAGGTGGATGTATACCCCAAGAATATTGTACACCCCTCCAAGCGGCAGGGGGTGAGAGAGGGGGGGGCGTAGGAGAGGGACTTTTCCTCCTCATGATGGTTTGGAAGGACCCATCGCCCCCGACTGGTGGGTCCACTGGTAGCGCCCTTCAAGCTAAAAATAGACGTAAATTTTCCTTTTAAAATATTGTAATTTCATAGTCAATCTAGGAAATTCATTTGGCAAATTATCCAAGGGTAGAAGTTTTGTTTAACCTAGGGTTTTTTTTCCTAGAAGACAACCCCTTGGTTCATGAGGGAATTGTATTGTGGATTTGTGTGGTGTGTGTATTATGAACGAGAAAGAGAAAGGGGGAACATGTGAGAGAGTAGAGGGAACTACAACAGATTTGTTGTACGTTGTGTCTCTTCATTTTTCTTGATAATATAAATGAATGGTTGGCTTCGCCATGGATGTAGCCCAAGTTGGGTGAACCACATATTTTTGTGTCTCTCTAGTTTGATATGTTTTATGTGTTTGTATTTCGACATATTTTTAAGTGTTCCATTGTGGTGTCATATATAATTTTCTAACAGAAAGAGCCATTATCTAATATGAATATTATTATTTTTAGATGAGTGTCACATCTTTCTCTACCTATAATTTTTACTGTCGTGTCATTACTGTAAAAACGTGTTAATTTTACAGGTAGATATATTATGAATTTAATATATTTAACCACACTTATAGATCTATTATAATATTTATTTAACTTTTATAAAAAATAATGTTAATGAATAGTTACCACCAAAATTCAGTTAAAAGTGTGGTTCACAATGACACTTTGGTTCATTCTTTTCTTCGAGAGTGGATGTGAATTTTTATGGCAATTCCAAATCAATGAGAGGGGATTGGATTAGCATACCTCGCTTGGGACATGTAGGTCATGTCTGCATTCATGGAAGACAATCACTCAATCTTCTTTTTGTTAGTCTTAATGGAAATAGAAATGGGTAATTTTGTTACGTATTGAGATTCGAGGGGTCGCCAAGATTAATACCCATGGTTGTTTTTTTTGTTTACTTATTTTTTTTTACATTAAAAATGATGAAGCCTTCAAGTTTCTTTGTTATGTAAACCATTGTTAGGATTCATTTTATTTTTCTAATAATTGAGCTGAGCATATGTTTGGTCATAAAAGTAGCTTTAAATTCCCCGTATACAATATTGTTGAGTATAGTTGAGCTTTGAGACATGCTGGAAAGATATTCAATACATGTGCCATCAAGATAATTGCTATAAAGGGATCCTTGTAGAAAATATTTGAACCATGGAAAAGTAAATATGAAAACATCTCTCTAGCGGAGTTAATTTCTGCAAGAATAGGTAGACACCCTGACCTAGAGAAATCCATTCCACATATGAAGATAAGTATCCATACCACTCTTCAAAGAAAAAAATTAGTTTATTTTATTTCCTTAAATTAATTCCCATAAATACTTTCATGGGTTCAAATATGAATTAATCGGGGAAACTCTTGATAGGTTTTCATGGGTTGTGAACAAAAGAAAATTAATTAGATTAATTTAGTGAAAAAAACCTATTAATATATGTGTGCGTAGAAAGCATAGGTTTCCCATGTTTTTCTCCTGAAAAAGCTGCAGGAATTTTTTATTTTTATGCATAAAAGGTGACCCATTTTATTAGTATTCTTTGGAAAATAATATGTATTGCATAGGTAATTCTTTTGGTATTATTTGATAAAATCAATTTGTTTGGTCGTAAATTCCATGAAAAGGAATATGTGTCTATTTCTTATAGAATTCTGGAAATATCATGTATTATGATTTCTTCTTTTTTAGAGAAAGTATATGCATTTGCATGCATGAAGAGAATGCCTATTAAGTTAATTTTTATTTGGGAAAAATAAATATGTATTTATTGTGATAGGTTCTTGAAAATGAAAGATTTTTTTGCATGAATGGAAAGAATTGTGATTGGGTTAGGTTTTATTTGAAAATAATATGAGATTATTTTAATCGCTTCTTGTAGAAGAATATGTGGTTATATGCACAAAGATAATAGTATTTTATTGAGTTTCCTAGAAAATTATAATTAATATGTTAGTTTTCTTGCAAAAGAAAATATGTCATTATGTTAGTTAACTTGGAAATTAAATATGTGTTGCATGTAGAAAAATAACTTCTATTGTGTCAAATTTCTTTGAAAATAACATGCATTTTCATGCAACAATATAATATCTATTGTGTTAGTTCTTTTGTAAAAGAGTGTGTAATTGCACACACAATGAAAATAGATAAGGGGCTAGTTTCTTTTGAATAAATTTTATATACTTACATGCACGAAGACCATTGCTAAGGTGTTAGTATCATTTAAAATAATATGAATAGTTGTATTGGTTTTCTTTTGGGGAAGAATGTGTGTTTCTGTTAGCGGAATAATAGTTAATGGGGAATTTATCTTGGAAATATTGTCCCACTTCTTACGGGAAGAGAGGGTAAAAATGACGGAGGTTTTTTAATATTATTATGTTTTGTGGGTAGAAGTAGAACGTAATTTTTTCCCTCTCATGATACGTGCCAAATAGGGAAAAGTGAGCATACCTTGGTAATATTTATATATTTTACCCTGTACAAGAAAGTTATGGATGGACATACATGTGTCATAACCATACACATGTAAATATTAATATACATGGTTTAATCATTATGCATGTTCAACGTTGTCTAAAGAGGCATGTATCAATATTTTTTCTACATTTTATATATGGACATGAATAAATGTTTGAGGCATCACTAATAAATACTTTTTATTGGTTTGATTAATATCTTATCTAATCATGACATCAAATTATGCTAACAAGAATCAACTGCGGGAAAATATTGTGGCGTATGTGAAAGATAGATTATGTTTAACATTATGGAAAGGAATAAAATAGTTGGCCATGTAGATTAAAGGAAGGTCAACTATAGGATAATACATTGATGGAAATAATGAGTCCAGAAAGACATAATGTTCCATGATTTGTGGGTAAATGATATCTTGATTAATATAATAACATCTAAGTAGTTATGTTGAGCTCAAGAGGATATATATTTGCAGGATTATTTTTTAACAATAGTCAAGGAATGTACTCCCTTGAAGTCATTGAATTAGCGATTAACACACACACACACGATAATTTAATAAAAATAAATTTTTGCTGGTGTTCCCTATGAAGTTTCCAGGGTATCTCTGTCGCCAATGACGTGTTTTCCTTTTGTGCATGACATGATGTTTCTATTATCAAGTATGTAATTAATTAACCTAGTAAAAATAAACATGAAAAAGTATGCAAGTTTTCAATAGGAATTTAGGAGAATATGTCATAACAGTGGATTTTATGTTATGTAAATTACTATTCCTTTATTAAAATACTTTATGTAATGATGAAGTTTTTATCAAATGATCAATGAAGGAATATGTAATAGTGATTCAGAAAAGTTTAACGTTGGAAAGTTTTGTAAAAAAAATCAAACCTTATGTACTTTTCCACAAGGTTTATTGGGGGATGTTACAAGTGGTATCAAATCCATATTGTAGCATTGACACCTTTTGGGAATTGATAAGCGAAAAAGAAGAAGAGGTATGATGCTAGTCTAAATTAGCTTTGGAATGATTCTAAAAAAATATGTAATTATATATGCAGCAAAGTACATTTGACATGATATGTATGATACATGATTAATAATCACATTAAAGACTAGTAAGTGAAAATATCTTCTTTCAAATGTTGTTCATTAAATTTGATTGTTTATGTGGATAAAAGACAATATAACTTTTGTTGCATATATGAAAAATCCTAAGCACTCACTAGTGATAGTGTGGATTCACTACCAACCTTTACATACATACTATTATAGTAATGCTTAATGGTGCATTTAAATATAATGATTAAATTTACAATGGACTACTTATAAAGAATGAATGCATGTATTGATTTGTCTGATAGCGAAAGGATGGAGAATGTGGGGTTGTCCATGAAGAGGATAATAAAATGTTTTGAAAGGAATTGAAAGTACCCATTTGGATGTTAAAAATGAAAATTGAGTCGAGTGGTAAGCCTTGATTGTAATTCCTAATTGGCGATTCAGTCTACTCATGGATTTGGATTGAATTTAGGATTGTTGGTAGCATTGATTATTTTTTAAAGACTAACTATTAAGCTTATATGAATGAATTGGTTTGATTGAATGTCATTACAAGTTGCAAAGAAAATTCTCGTGGTGGTTTACGTCATGTTAGTATATTGGTGACAATACACTATTGAATTTGCAGGTTATTGGGTTGTTACCATAATTTCTATTGACACTTACATATTAATGATAAAACTAGTATTAATTAGATGATGTTCATTACCTTGTTTATTCAAACATCACGACATTATAATTTGATGATTTAGTGATGATGTTTCTTTATGTGCATTAGTGATTGTGGATTAGATGCATATGCATAATAAAAAATTTCATGAATTATAACTATAATAATTTCAATGAGTAAAGTCTTATGCCGTTAACTGTTGTCTTAAAAAACAACTTCATGAAAGCCTTGTTTTAAAGCTTCTTAGATATAGAATCTAGAATATGTATCATCTAGAAGATGTATCCTTATTTTTTTGCTTACTTTTGACGCATGAAAGTGGTTTATGAAAAGTAAGACAACCAATATATTTCTACATTGTTAAAATGTTGGGAATATAGATGCATTTGAAAGTGGAATGCATCTTGAATGTATTTGATGATTTTTTTGTGCATAATAATATTTTGTAGAAGGTATGAATTGATTAAAATCAATTGTGACTAATGTTACTGATGTAATTAAGAATGGGTAGCTTAATCGAAACATAAGAATTTGTGAAAGGTAAAATGTTGCAATGTGAATTGCAACTGCAATTGAGAAGGCATAATGTTATGATATGCAAGATATGGTAATGATTTTTCTAAATTACATGATGGTTGTTATGTTGAAAATTTGAAATCAATATCGTTTGTATGATATGATACTTTAGTTATGGATCCTTTTCAAACTTAATTTTACAAATTATGAGACCCATGTTGAGGGTCAAATATGAGTACATGATATACATAAATTTTCTTTTTGTTTTAATGTTAATATCCATATGGTAAGTGATTTAAATTATAGTGGTAAAAGCTGCGAAAACATACTTTCACATGGCAGACAATTATGGGATAGTTGTGAAAGGAAAAGAGGCCTTAGGATGATGGTGGTTTCTTCCGTAGATTTTCTCTCCACACTGATAGATGATCTCAGTCAGGGAGAAGATTTTCCCACGATGGTGAGAGAGGAAAATCCTTAGGAAACTCTCTTGATTTTGGATCCTATTGGAGGAGGCCCAAAATTCCTCATGGATAGAAAGTTGTTATAGGAATAGGAAGGAAACTTCCAAGATGAATCCTATGTTGAACCTAGTTTCGTCACTTTCATAGAACAATCTCAGATGTGAAATTAGCTCAATATATATGTATAAACAAGTTCCCATAGGTTGCGAGTAGAATTATTTTTTCAATATGGTTCTCATAGCTAAACAAGTTAACTAATTAGATAAATGCAACGTTAAAAATGAATTTGATATGATTATGTAAGAGCTTTATGTACATCTTCATAGTAAATGATCTTAGTGACGAAAAAGGGATTAATGGAAGTGTAGTTCCTTTATTGTATTACAAATCTTGTGAATCTATTTAGTAGAGGTTAAGACAAAGTGCACATGGTGGAGTTATTGATCATTTTGATGATTCGAGAGCTACATGCTCTCTTGGTACTTGTGGATGTACTATGATTAAAATATCAATTCAAACTGCATAAATAAATTATGATTTAAAATGTTGTGCTTGTTTTTATTATATTGAATTTGTTGATAATACATTACATGGTGTGCTATACGGAATTTACAATTACATGCAAAGGTGAATTCCGTAGACCTAGTGGACTGCTCTAGAACAAGAAAAGACAAAAAGAATAGAGTTTTCCCTTACATAAGTTAGAGAATGGGAAAGAATGTTACCTTGAATCTGTAGCAACCTTATTTTTCCTCCTTATTTGTAAGCTGCATTTATAGCTCCAAGTGCTATAATTAGAATCTACACACATGACTAAAACAAGAAAAGGATCCACAACATCAAAGTAGAACAATGTAACAGATTTATTGAATGAAACAACAAGGAATTGAAATATGTGAGTGTAAACATAACACAACACATATATTAAAACAAGATACTCTTTGTATTAAAAGAAACATGAGACAATTTACAACCATAAATAGTAGTTGATATTATAGATGACTCCCAAAGTTTACTTTTCCTTCATTTTCACAAAGAAAACTTCACTATCAACCCTAATGCATGAAGATGATTAGTTCTTGAGGTTCAATGCAGGAGAAAAAGATTAATATAAATATCCAAAATCCAACCCTGATGCTATAGATGCACTAAAATTATAAGAGAAGGATGGTATTTTAGGATTTACCATTATCGGTTTCATATCAAGACAATGGAAGGATTAGCTGAAGGGATAAGAGGTGAAGTTTCTAAGGTAGGATCAAATAGGATTCAAGCTCTTCATCCATGGTAAAAGGATAAGAAATCCCCTTCTCTCCCGTTATTCCTCACTCTCTTATATGTCCTTCTGACCCTCATCCCTCCCTTCCTCCCCACTTTGGTCTCGCCTCCCCCACGGTCTATATCCATATCTATTTTTTTTATGTATTTATCTATTTTCTTCCCCTCATATCTCACTATCTTTCCCATTCATCTATGTTTCCATATCTCTCCCCCCTTGATTCTCTCCTTTTTTCTATCACTTCCCCTTCTCTTTTTATATATTACTCTCCTTCTCTCTCTCTCTCTCTCTCTCTCTCTCTCTCTCTCTCTCCACCCAACTATATATCTTCCCCTTCCATATATACAGTTTTATCCATATCTCTCTTATTCCCTCTCTATCCATTTCTTTCCCCATCAATATTTTTATCAATTTTCCCCACTTTTTCCTTCAATCTTCCCTCACTCCCTTAAAATATATATCTTTATGTAAATTCCCCCCTTCACTACCATAAATCTCTCTCTATGTTGCCCTTCTACCCTCTCTAACCCTATTTTAACTCTATATCAATGTCCCTTCCTCTATCATCTGCCCCTCTCTCATTAACTCACTCTCCTTATCTCTCCCTTCCTATCCCTCCCTCTCTTATCCATCTATATATATCTCTCTCTAGCCCCTCCATCTTAGTCTTTATCTCCCTCTACTTGTCCATCTATCCCTCCTTCCTCAACTTCCACACACCTCTCTCTACCTGTGATTCTCTCTATCTATCCCTAAACACCTCCTTCACAAACACCCCCTTTGAAATATCTCTCTCTTTCCATTGTTTTCGTCTCTTTCAGTCACATTGTTTCCCTACCTATCTCTCTCCTTATTTATTTATCTCTCATCTGCCTTCCTCTCACATCACTCTCTCACTCCCTCACACAATATCTCATGTATCTCTCCAAAAATTTCTCTCTAAAAATCTCTCTTCTTCCCTATTTATCTATTTCTTCTTCTCTCTCTCTTCCCAAATTAGTCTACCCCCACCCCCCAACTTTATTTATATATCCCTCCCCCATATCTCTCTCTCTCTCTCTCTCTCTCTCTCTCTATTTAACTCCTTCCATCGATATGTCCCTCTATATTCACTCTCCATATTTTCCTTTATATCCCAACCTCTCCCTTTATCTCTCTTTCCCCCTCCCTTCCTAATTCTTCTTCTCTCCAAAATATCTCTCTTACTTCTTCTGTCTATATTCCCCCTTCAATTGTATCTCTAGCTTTATCCCTCCCTCCTATCTCCCCCCATCTCTCTCTCTCTCTCTCTCTCTCTCTCTCTCTCTCTCTCTCTCTCTCATTCTTTCCCCTCCTATATTTCTCTATCTCCCCCATTAAACTCCATATCTATATCCCTCCCTCTCTCCTCTATCCCCCCCCTTCATTCCCTCTATCCCATTTTATCATATATTTTCTCACTCAAACCCCCCTTTATAACAACCAGAACCCAACACCCTCCATATATATTTTAATTCTAGCTTTTTAATTTTCCTCCTACATTTATCTCTCTCTCTCTCTCTCTCTCTCTCTCTCTCTCTCTCTAAATCCCTTACCCTCTCTTGTTATCTTCCTTCCCTATCATCCATCTATATATGATTTGTAAATTTTTGTTGATATTCCACTAGCAGTTAGTCACAAAAAATCTAATAATATTATATTAAAAATCTCAAATTCTACATTATTTTAGTTTTATTAAACTTCTATATTTGTAGATTTTACTAAAATTAGTGCATGCATGGTAGTGAAAATTACGCAGCAAGTAGAGAATGAAAAAATAAAAACTCAAACAAACACACACAGGACAAAAGATATCTTTTCGGACACAATTTAGAGAGAAAATGTAGGTCAAAGGTGGAGTCGTTTTGTTTCATTTCTCTATCTAGACATATGCATATAGGCACAAAGAAGTATGGTTTATTCCCTTGGGGTTGATATAGTGAAAAAATCCTCTCTCTATGCTATAATTTCTATCCATCTTGGATTTTTTCTCTTATCTATAGAACTAATGCATTCAAAAGAATAGAATCCTCTTCCTATTAGGGGAATTTTGAGGTCTAAAATTAGCCTCCTAAGGAAATTATAAAATAATAGTGGAAATAATAAAATACAATTAGATTACATCATAAAATTTTAGAGGGAAAAAGAATAAACTACTTTTGCAACTCATATTTTCAACCTATCTCCCTATGGGTTTACTCAAATTTCGAGCGCAAACACTTGTTGGATGCAGAATTTGATTCCTCATATAAGGAGTACCTATGTAGCATACTTTCTATGGACCATGCTACAAGAAAAAATAGAAATACATGAAAAACATGATTGCAATCACATTTTTTCATATCTGGCTTATTTTTTGTGCATAACATGGGAATTCATTGGATGAGGAATTAAATTTTGCATCCAATTAGTACTCCCACTTAAAATTTTAGTAAAAAATTAGGGAGATATGTTGAAAATACGAGTTGAAAAAATAGTTTTATTATTTTATTATTTTTCAATATTTTTACTTCTTTAATCCAAAAATGTTAAATCATCTCCCATGGTTGACATCATCATCTTAAAACATAGTGGTTCTTATAAATTTTATTTTGGATGTACATTTTTCTTAGGAGCCCCATTTTAGATGTCAAAATTCCCCTAATTCCTAGTGTCCCAGTTATAACACAACACGATAACCTAGTAATATTGAAGCTTAACTACATTAACTCTTAAATGAAGTTTCCCAGATGAGGGTTCTATTTGATGAGATGGGGTGCCACTTGGGCGCTAGGGGGTAGGGCACTTGCCCACCCCATGAGCCAGTACAGGGTTGTCCAATGTATGTTAAATGTAGGAGCATAGGGAATTTATTCATGACCCCTGCTAGCCTCCCTTCGACGTCCTGTGACTGTTGCTCATTTACCCTATCCATCTGGCCTTGGCTGACTCCCATGGCCATTAAATCCGCAACCCCTCCTCCATCTTCCTTAATAAACCTTTCTCTTCGGCTCTGTGATATTGCCTCTGGTGTCTCCACAACACCCCAACTCCTCTGCTCTTTTCCCCTTCCCAGTGTTTGTCTCTCCTTGAATTTTGGCTCCCCAGCTGCTCCTTAGGGCACTCCTTCTCCTCCGAGCTCCTCTCATTCCCTTAGTTGTTCCATGCCTAGACAACACAGGATGAGATGCCATAGAGCATGAGGATGGGGCCTCCCCTTTAGGCCTCCCATCTTAACCTCTGTCGGCAGGATGGTGAATATCTGAGAGGAATGGGAGCATCCAAAAGTATTTGACCCCATTAATCTCACTGCCCATCTATCCCTCCATATTTTGAGCCCTCCACTTGAACCCTCTGGCTCCGGCCTTTGCCCGAGAAAATGACCCCGAAAATCCACCATTAGGTCTACTCCAACCTTCTCTCCACGTAAAATGAAGGTCTTGTTGGTGCAGAGCGCTTCCAACAGTGGACATGGTTTAAGCAAAAATGTAGGTTCAAGCTTGGACGAGGATAGTTAAGACGTTGTCGCCAGAACTCATGCGAACTCCTCCATTTTTCCAAATGCCCAAGTGTTGTTTCTCCCTCCGTCAATGGCCCACACATCGAAGAAGGAGGAGGACGAGCCAAACTATGCTTGCACGATTGAGGAGGAGCCACCCATCCCTCCAAAAAATAATGATAGCTCTCCTACAACTTAATTTTTAGGTGCTAGTATCTTCTTCGTTATATCTTTTGGCTATTTCTAGATTTCTAGTGTTTTGGTTCTATCTAGTGTTATGCTTCGATCCCAAACTTATAACTTTTCAAGGTAGTTTCCCACAGTGGAGAGCTTATTATCAAATCTTCTCCTAGGTTGGTTTCCCCATCCGGGGTAGTCCCTTTTTTGAGTTTTTGCTTCTGATACTTCCCTCCGGAATTGGCCTGCCAACTCTGGAGGATGAGAAATGTAATTTTGGACATGTATGATATAATAGAAGTAGCCTAATCTATTAAAAAAAACTCTTAAAAATAGTTACAATATAGAATATCTTAGATTATTTTACATAGAAATCAGAAGGATAGCCCCCTCTTCTATGAATAATGTGGGCTAGTGTGGCATGCTCTCAAACCATATTGGTGAAAATAAGAATCTCAACTATAAGGTGCCATAAAGTTTATATATAGATTTTGATTGATGTGCTTCTTTAATCATTGGAAATATATCTTCATGTTGAATAGTATGAAAATTTGTTCCACTATATCAAAAAAAATTACCCGAAAAAAATGTTGTTTGATAGCTCAAAACGTTCCCGGAGGTTTTCAGGCCTTGTTTTTCCAAACTTGGTCCAACCAACAAAAATGGTCTTGTGGGCTAATTCCTTCACTTTTTCCACTCCATTCATCAAGATGGATGACAAACAATATAATTTTCAAAATTTGATCAATCTCCCACTCTTCCTCTCTCTTCGTCTCTTCCTTCTCCTCCTCTCTGTATTTCTCTCTTACCCAATCTTACTCACTCACTCTCACACACGCAGAGAAACAAAAATACCCTCTCTTTCTCCTCACTCTTCCTTTTTCTATCTCTCTATACATCCCTCCTTACCTCATTCAGAGATAATTTCTTCCAACTTTGTCTCTCTCTTCATCCTCAGGAACCTTTTCCCCCCCCCCCCCCCCCCCCGCTCCCACAACTTTTTCCCTCGATTCTCTCTCCCTCTCTCTCCCCTACCCACACTATTTACTGTATTATCTCTCACTTTTTTAATTTTATACACATTATATCTCACACTCTTATCCCCTTACTAATCTAATTATTATTCCCCACCCCCAACCACTCTCCTTCTCTATTTATTTATTTATTTATCTTCTATGATCCTTGTATACCTCCCTCTTCGCTCCACCCTGCCCCCAACCCCAGCTGAACAATTTCCATGGATTAAAGCTCCTACCCACAATAATGCAAGAGTGTTCTTAATTATATGAAAGCACACGTGTTCTTAGAGCTAGGAATGCATGCATCTCTTTATCACTATAAATGTTCTCATGATTTTTTTTAATTTAGTTTTTTTTAGTTAGAAGCTTACATGGCTTTTGTTAGTTTATTTAAATGTCTGGGTTCACAAAATTAGTGGTTCGGGGTACATATATATATGAGAAAATAAATTTTTAAGAGACAAAGACAGAGAGAGAGAGAGACTTGATGTTATTTATCCAAAGTACAGACAAATTTGTTGTACATAAAACTACAAACAAATATAGAGTTGACTTTGCAAATTCCAAATATATAGTTTTTGAAAAATTAATAACATTTTCTATTTTAAACATATTTTTCTCTTCAAATATATTAAAAACTTAAAGTACATATCTATTTTATTTTCACTATATTTTTTTTTCCAACGTTTTAACTATTAAAAAACAAACATATGGTGGGCTAAAATGCATTGAAACATACAAACTTGAAAAAGGATTGTTTGATAATGTTATGAAAATTTTATGTTGCACTAATAGAATTCATTTTAGTTTCATGTGTGTATATATATATATATATATATATATATATATATATATATATATATAGAGAGAGAGAGAGAGAGAGAGAGAGAGAGAGAGAGAGAGAGAGAATTTGAAAATTTGAAAATATAGTTACGCACAAGAAAAATCTGTTATGTACAGCTGTACAATTTTTTGTAGAAAGACTACATTATTTAGGTATTCAAATATTGCAATAATGGAAACATATGCATCATATATTCCCTGAACAATAAAATACAATTTTTAGGAAAACAAAAAGTTCACTAATTACAAAAAAATTATATAAATAAAATAACAAATTTGTATCGCTAATTTATTTTCCTTTCATCCTTTTACACCATCTACAATTTACTATAATAATACCTATAATGATCCGTCCAAGTTAACAAATTAATATTTCTCAAAACTTCCATTTCTACCAATGCATCATGATATTGTCATTACCTTGCACTCCCCCATCAATAATGAAAATTTCCACCAATGGAGACAATGGATTCACCTTATAAAATGGTGGTACAAGAAAAATTATTGTGGGGATAGAGAAACTGCACCATATGAATTTTTATATCATAAATAAATATTATTATTGGTCTTCTATCCACTATCAATCTCAAATTAACCAGGTGCTCAACATTATGCTCAGAAATGAAAGTTGTCAGAATGGTGTGGAACCTAAATGACCACGTAGGTCTTGTCATTATGGATATGACGCAACACGTCTCATAGAAAACTTGCACCGTATGCTCCAAGAAATGTGTTTTGTTTTCTTTCCAAAATAGGCAATTTCTTCAAAAATGGTAGTTGTCAGGGAAAAAATATGGGCCAGTGGAAGGTTGCCACATGACCTCTTCTGATTGGTCGAAAGGTAATTTCTCTAAGCCTATCAGGCTTCACCGGTTGTCAAATTTCTATTGAATGTGGTTTTGGCAAGTTTGATTGGTTGTAAGATGGAAAACCACATGTTTCCACGTGGCCTAACCAAAGGACCCCACGTGGCAGCACAGGGGCCACCAAAATTGTTGAAGTCCAAACTGCACCTCTATAGGATTTGCCATGGTGGCTTCCTTCATAACAACATTATGCTCTAACCACATGGGTCAGGGTGCTCCTTGATATAACATGTGGCACAATCCGTATTAAAATAGGAAATGTGGCAGAGTTTGGGGGAAGGGGGTTAGGGCTTAACCTGAACCCCCCCCCCCCCTCAAATGACATAACATATGACCATAGTATTGAATTGGGGGCACGTCGCAGGTGAAGACTACCACCAAGAATGTGTGAATCTGACCACCTACAACTAAATTGCAACGGTTATAGCAGTTACCCATGATAACAACCTCTCCCATGTGACAACCATTAACACAGACCACTGATGGTTAGGATAATCATCCAATGTTTTAAATTAAAAAAAATCAATTTTGTACCAATGCATTATGATTTCAAGTTTTGAACTTAGAGTATTAGTGTAAAAATCGACGATTCAAAATTTTTTCCTGGAATTCCACAAAATTTTCACTCTGTTAGCAAAAAATGGTGCAAAATTATAGGACAGGTCAGAATTTTGGGGAAATTGTGGAGCGGTTAGTAGGAAAACTGGGGAGGATCATAAATTCTTTGGTTTTTTACCAATTTCGGATCAGAAAGAGGTTAGAAAATAATTTTTGGGTATTCTAAATCTGATGGAAAAGGTTTGGAAACCATTTGGGAATTGTAAATGTATGTATTACCATTTTGAGCATAATAAAAGAGGGGCGAGCCATTGGAATTTGGACAAAGGAGATGTATCCCAGGAGGGGTGAACTGCATCAATTGAGGTTGTGTGGTTATTTTTATGGTTTTTTGTCTGCTAGTTTTTCTATTTCAAAGTTTAATTCATGCTTTATGTGTGTAAAATTTTAACATAAAGCACTGAAAAACTAATTTATAAACTTGTAATTTGCAAACCCTCAAGCACATTTTAATTAAGATCTCATACAAATCAATTTTGGTACCTTAGCTTTGGTTTATTTGCTGCTATGAGGATTTAATTGTTTGAAAAATTATGTGATGCTTATAAGGCTGAAGCTCAAGATAGGAGAAGGAAATCTTGTGGTTGCAAGTCCTAACGTTAGGTGAAGGACAAGGAGAGCAAGTTTTCCACAATATCCACAAAATATTGTTCCTCAAATTTTAGTTGAAGCTTGAGCAAGTATCTCACATGAAGGAGAGCTTGAGAATATGTCAGAGGATGAGAAATAATTAAGGAAAGAATTATTTTATATGACAAGAATGGTGAAAGTTATTTATGAAGAGAGAAACACAAGGATACAAGGTGAGAGCTCCAATATTCGAAAGGGAGATAAGTCTTCAAAATGTGAAGAAAGAGATGGATACGAGCCTCCAAAATGTAATGTGAAAGGTGAAAAACCACCTTTGACACGACTATTATCCTCACCGCCATCTTGACCATCATCTTCTTCCTCCTCCACAACTACTATTGCTCAAACACCTCCACATACCCCAAGGGTGCATGGTAAAATTATATTATTAAAAATTTATTTCAAATTTGAAATGCCTATGTAATATGGTGAAGTGAATGTTGAAATACTTGAGAATTGGGTTCATCAAGTTGAAGTTTATTGCAGGATCCAAAACATAAAATATGATGAAACAAAGATTCAGTTTCCTTCATTGAAGTTGGAAAGTGCTACTTTGATTCAGTGGGAAGCCAAAACACAAGAAGATATGAAAAAACATGATAAGGTCTCCACATCTTTGATAGAATTTATTTCTGCAAAAGGCTATTATGGATTGGAAATATTTTAGGCAACTAAAGGATCAAAGTGTGCAAAGATATACTAAATAATTTGGGAGAAGAGCACTAATTTTGGGTGTATAGTTGAAATCTCAAGAAAAATTGTTAATGTACATTTGATTTTTCAATAGATACCTAAGACATACCATTCTCGTGTCTAATCCTTCAAATTTAGATGAAGTATGTGTACATGAAACACATCTAGAAGCAAGAGGGAAACATGTTTCAGATGACACAAGTGAGAATACCTTTGAATATGAAGAGAAAGGAAAGGGTACATTGAAGGGTAAAGGTAAGAAGAATGCATCCATCAAAATGGAGAAGAAAAAACTCACATGCAAACATTACTGCAAAGATGGACATGATGAGTACCATTGCTGGAAACTTCATCTAGAGAAGAGACCCAACCAGCTTAAAAACAAGGATAAGGACAAGACAACCAGTACAATAACACATGATTTAGGTTCTCGTTGTAGAGATGAGATAAAGATCATCGCAATGGGTTTGAAAGGTAAGGACATTGCAAGTAATATTTCTTCAAGGTGTCAAACTAATATTCAATATGATGAAAAAAGAATTGAAATTTTCCATGTTAGAGATATTTCAAAGCATACCAAGGTTGACACCCTATTTGATAGTGGTTCACAAGAAAACCTTATTTCAGAAGACTTAGTCAAGAAGTGAATTAAGAAACCATTCCTCATACAAGAAATTATGATTTAGGTTTGATATGTAAGAATGAAAATTTGTAGGTTATGAGGAAGTGTGTACTTAGATTTGAAATTAGTGCAAAATTTGTTGATGAAGTTGAACTGGATGTGGTTCCACTTGATATTTTGGTATTGTTTTGGGTAGCCCATATATTTATGATAGGAGATAAATTTTCATCTCCATGATAATAAGTATCACTTGTTTAATAATGGGATTGAGTACACTGTTAGAGCGCATATTAAGAGGACGAGTTTGTCTCTTATGGATATTGGAGAAATGAAGATAATTTTGAATGCTAGTTAAAAAAAAAAATTGTTAATGTTCAAGCATAAAGATGTTGTGAACGAGTCGTCTCAATATGATGCATAAAATTAAAATTATGATTTAATTGAGGCATCTAATGATTGTGATAAGATATTTCAAGAGTATAACATGTTGCCTTAAAAAACAGGTAAACAATATGTGGTAAAATTGCATAAGCATGCATCATTGATGACTAGTGATGTTAACAAGATGTCGGTGCAAGAAAGTGAAAAGATAAGAGATAAAGTGACAAAGAAATTTTACAAAGAGGGCATTGAGTTAAAAATTTCTTCTTGTGGGTTTCATAATATGTTTTATTTGAAATGGGACACTGCATGGCAATGACGATCAAATTTGGTCAAAATTCGATCCAAGCACAAGGGGAGACAAGCTAAATATTCTCATGTCGATAGTTTTTGAGGTCAGAAGAATTTCAAGTTGTTTAACTTTCCTTTGATTGATGACGAAGGTATGAATTTTTTTTTCTTCATGGACATTTCATTGTTATGAAAATTATGGGAAGTTTTAGCAAGATGGTATATACAACAGCAAGACAGGGTCTCAAGAATCAAGGAAAAATATCAGTTTTATGAAAAGCTCAAATTTTTGAATTTAGGAAAATTCTAGTGGCTTGAGACTAGAAGGGTGAGGGGATTGTACCCTCATCTACATGTTCAGTAATGAAAGAAATTTTGGGCTCCAAAAGCTTCCAGTGGGGAGGCGTGATCAGGTGCTTAAAATTATGCTAAAAAATGAAAGTGGTTGGAATCACGTGGAACCTAAATGTTCGTGTAAAATGTGTCATTCTGAATTCAGCACAGCTCGTTTCCTAGAAAAATGACACTATATGCTCCCAGAAACATGTTCTATCAGCTTTACCAAACATGAAATTTTTTCAAAAATGACAGTTGGCAGGGAGTAAATTTGGTCAAATGGAAGGCTTCCACATGGCCTCTTTTGGTTGGTTGAAAGGTTATTTTTTTAGCCTGTCAGGATTTGCCACTTGTCAGATTTCTATTAGCTCTTGTTTAGGTGAGTTTTACTGGTTGTAAGATGACCAACCACATGATGTCATGTGGCCCAATCGGAGGCCACCAGATGGTAGTATGGGGGCCACAAAAAATTCTTGAAGGTCAAGTTTCACCTCTGCAGGATTTGACATGCTGACATCCTTCATAATAGTGCAATTATCTAACCACAGGGGCCATGGTGCTTCTTGTCATAATATGTGGCACAAACCATATTAAATTTTGAATTTTGGTGGAGTTTGGGGGAAGAGGGCTACAACTTAGTGCCCCCGCCCCCCCCCCCCCCCCAAATGACATACGATATGGCCATAGTATTGAACCGGGGACCCAATGGAGATGAAGACCGCCACCGAGAAAAACCACTAAGACCACGCTGATGTGACCACTTGCAACTAAACCATGACGATTATGGTAGCCGCATGTGATAACCACATCTCCCATGTGACAACCCCGAACTCTGAGTATTGATGGTTGGGGTAACTGTCACGTGTTTTTAATTAAAAAATAATAATTTTGCACCAATGAATTATGATTTAAATTTACAGCTTAAGGTGTTAGTGGAAAAATTAACGGTCTCCGAATTTCGCCCAAAATTCCAGTAAATTGTCACTTCGTTAGCCGAAAATAGGGTGAAATTGTAGGACCGGTCTAGATTTTGTTGAAACTGTAAAGCGATTAGTAGGAAAGCTAGGGAGGCTCATAACTTCTTCATTTTTTTACCAATTTCGGATCAAAAAGAGGCAAGAATGGAATTTTTTGGTATTCTAAAGCTGATGGAACATGTTTTGAAGCCATTTGAGCAGTGTAAATGTATGTAATCACCATTTTGAGCATAATGATAGAGGGCCAAGCCATTGGAAGCTGGACTGAGGGGATGTAGCCCATGAGGGGTGAACTTCTTCGTCAATTTTTTTTGCGTGGTTATTTTTATGGTGTATTTCTCTATTTTTTCTGCTATTTTAGAGTTTAATTGATGACTAATGTCTGTAAAATTTTAATTTAAATGCCCTAAAAACATAATTTTTAACACTTGTAATTTACAAACCCTCAAGCACATTTTGATTAAGATGTCATAAAGATCAATTTTGGTATTAGAGCTTTGGTTTATTTGATGCTGTGAGGATTTAATTGTTTGCAAGTGTATGCAATGCTTACAAGGTTGAAGCTGAACAAAGGAGAAGGAAATCTTATAGTTGCAAGTCCTCCAGTTATGTCAAGGATAAGGAGAACATGTTTTCCAGAATCTCCACCACCAATTCTTCCTCAAATTGAATGTTGAAGATTCAACAAGTATGTCACATGAAGGAGAGACTGAAAATATGTTATAAGATGAGAAAAAATTTAGGAAATCATTATTTGATATGAAAAAAATGGTGAAAGTTATCTATGAGGAGAGAAGCACAAGGATGCAAGGTGAAAGGTCCAAAATTCCAAAGGGAGATAAGTATGCAAAATGAGAAGAAGGAGATGGAGACAAGCCTCCAAAAGGTATAGGAAATGCTGAGAAACCACCTTTGATGCCATGATTCTCCTCACAACCATCCTCGCCACCACCTTCACCATCATCTTCTTCCTCTTCCACAACCACTATTACTCAAACACCTCCACATATCCGAAGGGTACATGGAAAAACTCTCATATTAAAACTTCATATGAAATTCGAACTGCCTATGTATAATGGCGAATTGAATGCTGAAGCACTTGAAAATTAGGTTCTTCAACTTGAAATTTATTTCATGTTTGATCACGGTCCCTTAGGACTGAACTTTGATACATTTTTGATATTTTTGTAAATATTTTGTAAGTTTATTTATGCGCATCACAATTCAAGGGGATTTGGGGTAGGTCAAAGCCCCTAATGAGTTGTAATGGGTCAAAAGCATAGAATTATGGGCTAGAAACAACGGTTTGCGGACCTTAGATGAGCGCAGGATAAAATTATAAATAGGAGTCTAGATTGAGTCGATAGAGGACAAAATTTTATTGATGAGAGATGTGACTGTATTTTGATATTCTAGAGGATTTTTCTGGGTAAAAAGGCTCCTACTAGATGTGTGCACAGAGACCTTAGTCCTGATATGTGCGAACCTTGCTCTCTGTGTTCCTGGATGAATGAAGGTTTTTTAAGGAAGATCTAAACTGTTTATGAATGAAGAACTGTTGTTACTGATATCTAAGTCCAAAATGCATCTGTTATTTACTTTATGATCATTTTTGCCTGTTATTTCTGATTCCTATTTTATATGTATTTAGATGAATTGAAAATTTGTTTCTGGCTTTAGATGAATGGTTACTAAATTGATCTAGTACGAATGAGTTCTAATACTATCTATCAAAAGTTATTACATGGATTATGGACTCTATTTTAACCTGTGCGTAAGATACTTTGTGTAATAGACTTGAATCTATCTCATAAGGGTTTCCTGGTTATCACTTCTCTTAAAGAAATATGTTCATGATTTTTTTAGATCTATAGGCACCCATGTCATTTAATTTTCTCTCAGGGTGTGTAAACTTGGTTATATTGTAGGAATTTACAGGGTAAGTTCCGTAGATAAAGAACCAAAGGTCACCTCTCAGTACACCAATATAATCATGTGGTTAAGACCCTTGAAGAGGGAAACAGTCCACGGGCTGAGCCAACGTGACCACTTTAGGCAATTTATTAATATAAAAAGAAAAGTTACAAATTTTTTTGTCATAAACGGTTTGAAAAAAAATGACCCTCCATGCTATTTAAATAGAGATCATTGAACAATCAGGTGTTAAGCCACAAATCAAGTGTCGTTAATACCGAGGACAGAGATAACTGTCGGATCACTAAAAATCGTGACTGTCGTATTATAAGTTACAAATGTACATGGTAAAGAAAGACACTTTACCTAACTCTACACTCAACTAAGTTATTTTTAACTATTTCCTATGTGTTGGAATATCCTAACATCCTCCCATAAGAACAACTTGGGATATGATTGAAGGATTTACAAAAGTGACACAAAAGGAGCCTTTTTCCTATGTGTAGAAATATCCTAACATCCCCACTTAAGAACAAATTGAGATAGGATTGAAGGATTTAAAAAATTTACACAATAGGAGAAGGAATGAGGCATTAGAGCCTATCCCCCCTTAATGAAAACTTTCTTGAACTCCAAGCATGGATCAAAGTTTGGTAAAATTCGCTTCTGTGAGATCCTTCGTAAATATATCGACTACTTGATCATAGGTTGGACAATACTGCACTTCAATAACATGATCATGAATGAGCTTTCTGATGAAGTGTATGTATATTTCAGTGTGTTTCATATGCTGATGCTAAACTGGACCTTTACATAGCTGAATGGCACTCTGATTATCACACCAAAGTGTAGTTGGATGCTGCTGATGAAGGCCGAATTCAGACATGACCTGATGAAGCCACATGGCTTCCTTGTTGGCTTCAACTGCACCACGATACTCTGCTTCTATTGAAGAAAGAGAGATGACACTTTGTTTCTTACAAGACTAAGTAATAGGTCCTAAACCAAGAGTGAATACATATCCTGTAGTAGAATTTCGAACATCAAGGTCACCAGCTCAATCAAAATTAGTGAAACCAATCAACAATGGAGATGCTCCTGCATTGTAATGAATCTCGAACTAAGATGTACCTCGAATATATTGAAGTGTTATTTTAGCTACTTTCTAGTGACGGTCATGGGGTTGGTGCGTAAACCAAGTGACAAGACCAATGACAAAGGAAAGGTCAGGATGGGTATGGATGAGATATAGAAGTTCACCAAGAAGTTGGCGGTATAAGGTAGCATCAACTTTAGGGGTAGTACAAGTGACTGAAAGCTTGACCCTAGATTGAAAAGGAGAAGGGGCTGGCTTACAGTCTTCCATGTGAAAGTGTTGCAAAAGATCACAGGCATACTTGGACTGAGAGAGGGTAATGACTTCCTTGGATTGCAAGACTTGAAGACCAAGGAAATAATGAAAGTGTCCTAAGTCTGTCATTTCAAAATTATTTTTGAGGCTAGACTTCACATGGTTTATATGGTTTGGATCACTACCAGTAAGGATAAAATCATCAACATAAATAACAAGGATGGTGAAGGACTTACCCACTTTATTGGTGTAGACAGTGTTGTTAGAATGACACCTAGAAAATCAATTATCTAAAATAAATCTATCCATTTTTTGATACCAAGCCTGAGGAGCTTGTTTGAGACCATAGAGATACTTCCTAAAGTGACAAACAAGGATAGAGTCATTTTGGATAAACCCAGGGGGTTGTTCCATGTAGATTTCTTCATGCAAATCTCCATGTAAGAAGGCAGATTTAACATCCATCTAATCGAATTCCCATTTAGTATAGGCACCAAGGGAAAGAACAAGGCAGATAGAATTCATTTTGGCAATAGGGAAGAAGGTTTCAGTATATTCAATGCCTTCAACTTGTGAAAATCCTTTAGCGACAAGACGAGCTTTATATCTATCCACTTTTCCATCTGGTCGAAACTTTGTTTTGTAAGCCAATCTGCATCTGACAATTTTTCTTCCTTTTGGAAGAGGAACAAGATCCCAAGTATCATTCGCCAATAAGGAATGATATTCTTTATTCATATCTTCATCCTAATATGGATGACTGGAGGATTCTTTAAAGGTTTGTAGATCATGATTTTCAGGAACTTGAACCAATAAGAAACAGGCTCTTTCGAACTAAGAACGAGTACATTGTCAATCTACAGGGTCAGTTGCAAGAGAACTTGCTACATCCCGAGTAGAGTATACCCATCCTGAAAGTTGTGGAGTAAAAGGAATAATTTCAAGATGTGGAGGAGTTTCATCCTCACTGTCATCATCTAAACTAGAAGGAATTCTATTAAAAATAGAAGAGAGAGAGAGAGGTGGCACATACACCAAATCAGGCTCGCGGGCCAAAGGTGGCACACCTGCTGAACTAGGCTCGTAGGATGATATATTTTCATCAAATTTTAAATCTCTTGTAATGATTATTTTTTTGGATTTTTGTTGAAGAAGTCTATATCATTTGACATCTTTAGAATATCCAACAAAAATTCATTTTTCATTCTTAGGTTCTAAGGCTTTATGTTCCACATCTGGAATATGGGCCCAAGCATCATTGCCAAAAACACAAAAGTGACTTACATCTGGATTGATTAAGCTCAAATATTCTTTTGGATTTATATTCTTTAAAACCTTAGTAGGAGAGCGATTTACTATGTAATTTGCACAGTTAATGGCTTCTGCCCAAAAATTGAGATCAAGTCCTTTATATTGAAGCATATAATTAACCATTTCTTTTAAGGTGTGATTCTTCCTTTAAGCTACACCATTTTGTTGTGGAGTATATGGAAGAGTATGTTACAATTTAATGTCATGCTCGATGTAGAAGCTGATAAATTTGTTGTTCACATATTCTCCTCCATTATCTGATCTTAACTTAAACATCTGATGTCCATATTGTTTCTCAACAAAGGCCTTAAAGGCCAAGAACATGTTAAAAACTTCACTTTTGAGTTTAAAGAAGTATACCCAAGTGGGTCTGGGAAAATCATCAATGAAATTTAAGAAGTACTTGCAAACAGAGAAAGAAACAACAAGAAGTGGACCACATAAATCACTTTCCACAAGCTGCAAAGGGGCTGAAGGGTGCCAAGAGGCACGTTTGTCAAAATTATCCCGATGATGTTTTCCGAGTACACATCCAGAGAAAACACCATCTTGGCAAGATACCATAGGAAGACTCGTCACTATATTTTCCTTACATAATGCTTTAAGAGAGCGATAATTTAAGTGACCAAATCACTCATGCTAAAGTTTGCTCACTTCATCATTATCAGTAACAAAAATGGAGGCAATATATGATGACCCAAAGTTGTCAAACATATACAACCTTGTGGAATCATCAGAAATGCCAGTAGCTAAAATATGTATAGGATATTTTAGGTCCTTGATTTCAACATCATGAGGTGAGAATTCTTCTATTTTCCCTTCACCTTAATGAGTTATCTGATAAATAGAGAGAAGGTAGCATAACAAGGTAGGAACACATAGTACATCATTATAGTGACCATTATTTAGATGAATGGTTCCAGATCCTACAACACTAAGAGATATATCATCACAAACATAAATATGTTTGGTGTTACAATAATTTAAAAAAGAAAACATGGATTTATTTTTGGCCATGTGGTAAGAAGCTCCAGAATCAATGAGCCACTCGTAGAATGAAAAGAGGAAGATACATTTAATGGATAACCAGATCTTGATGCTTGACAACCAAAATTAGAAAGTGCCATTCCTGAGTAGGAAGGTGAGAGTGCTCCAAATTGATGTTATGCTTCCTCATTGATTCTTCTAAGGCTTCCATATTCTTAAAACATTTGGACTCTATATGGCCATCACGATTACAAAAGTTGCAATGTCTATTGGTCTTCTTTCCTTTGTTTTTATTTGCCTTGTCATTTTGGTGAGTTGCTTTTTCAGTTTGTGACTGAAATTGCTTAGGACCCTTGTTTGGTTTCGGACCATATTTTTTAGGATATCGCTTCTTGGGATTCTTTTGATATGATTGCTTTTGGGCTACTAAGGATTTCTTAGAAGTGTTTCCAGGAGTGATAAGACCAAGATGTAAGAGTTTTTCTTGTTCTCTTATTAAAGAATCACAAAATCCATCAAAAGAGGGATTCTTGTAGGTGGCTCTTGAAGAGATGATGACTTCTCTAGTGGAATGGAAGGCAAAAATAAACACAGTGTATGGAGGGCCAAGCTTAGCAAGAATGAAATAAATGACGCTACCAGTTTCCTTTTTGACCTTACACCCTTCTAAAATAAGTCTAACGGTCTACAATTTGGACAAAAAATCTTCAATAGAGGAGAAATTATTGCGGTTCAAAGTAAGAAACTCATTTTCACGCTGGTCGGTTCTGATTTGATTTTGAATGCCAAAAACAATATTTAGCTTTTCCAGGGCTTTATCAGGGGTGTCAATGTCAAGGATGTGAAATCGAAGATCTTGAACAATGGACATTCCTATCAACGGTCGTGCCTGATCTTGTTTATTTTCCCATTTAGGAACTTTATCATCATTGGAAGGTTTAGTTTCTTGACCTGTGGCTATTCTATAAAGCTCTTTACTTCTAAGTATATATACCATGTGAGGTAGCCATTGGAAATAATTTTTACTGTTAAGAATAATCGTGCATGCACTTTCCATTTGAAAAAATGAAGCTGAGAAAAATATGAAACTAACTACTCCAATGGAAATGTCTCGAAAAATTAGGCCATTTAAAAAAAACGGCTCGAGAAGTGGCTTCCGGATGAAGAAGTTATGCGTTTTGAAAAACTGAGTCAAGAGGAGTGTTAGTTTGTTGTACTAACGCTTTGCTTTGGAGGATTATAAGAATTACTAACACACAAGTCAAGCGCTGAGGGCACGTTATAATGCACTAGTCAAGAGCAGAGAGTCGCGTTACTGTGCCTTTACTTGGAGAGATTTCGTTGTCAACTGTTCTTCCGTGTGTGTGCTTTTTCCCGCACACAAAATTGAGCAAAAACATAAATGCAAGCCTTACGGCAGAATGTTAGGTTTAGGGTTAGCCTTACTGGCAACTATCTATTTTTTTACTATTTTTGAATTGCCGAGATCGCACAAACACATGGGGAAAGAGAATACGTAGTAAAAAAAACTCTTCTTCATGTCTCTGATTTGCCGAGATCACACACAGCATAGAACAAACAACATACGTAGAGAAGATGATATATATCTAGTAAATAAATAAAACCTAAAAACTGAAATAAGCAGAACTATTAACAAATATAACTGCAAAACAGATACTTTACTCCAGATCTAAACTGACATAACTTGGGCAACCGGAAACCTTTTTGCATGAAACAAAAGGCGTTCCTCACTGTAACAGAGACTCCAGACACAACATAGCAGTTCTCCATGTCTGAAAATGTTCAGAAATAATAGGTCTAGAAAACGACAGTGGCATGCAGTCAAACCAGCTTCGAATTTGGATAAAAAATAGATGCGGCCCTCAAAATATCTCTGATACCCTGTAGGAATTTACAGGGTAATTTCCGTAGATAAAGAACCAAATTTCACTGCTCACAAACAAATCACAAATTAGTACACCAGTATAATCACGTGGTGAAAACCCTCGAAGAGGGAACCAATCCACAGCCTGAGCCAACGTCACCACTTTAGGCAATTTATTAATATAAAAAGAAAAGTTACATATGTTTATCTCATAAATGGTTAGCAGAAAAATGACCCTCCATGCTCTTTAAATAGAGATCATGGACCAATCGGGTTTTAAGCCACAGATCAGGTGTTGTTAATACCGAGGAGAGAGATTACCGTCGGATCACTACAAATCGTGACCATCAGATTATAAGTTAAAAATTTACATGGTAAATAAACACACTTTACCTAACTCTAGAGTAGACTAAGTTATTCTTAACTATTTCCTATATGTCAGAATATCCTAACATCCAGCACCCCCCATATTGCTTCGAGTGAGACTTTGACCTATGCAAGCAAGTTACTAACCGAAAGATCGAGTAGTAAGAGGGTTTTGTTGGTTAACCTCAACTCTGAACCTGAGTCAAGACCCCTCAAGCCAACATTATAGAATCCAAATCATTAAATATGATGAAACAAAGATTCAGTCACATTTATTGAGGTTGGAAAGTGCTTCTTTAATTAGGTGGAAAGCCCAAACATAAGAAAATATGAAAAAACATTGTAAAGTCACCACGTATTGGATAGATTTTATTGCTCCACTTATAATACAATTTTAACATGTTATCTTACCTATTACAGTGTCTTCTAACTTCGATATATTGATGAGCGGCTGCCGATTTGTTAGGCCACATATGATGTTTTTGGAGTTTTTCTTAATTTGTAATTTAGAAATAATACCAACACATATGTTATATATATGCTATACTTAAATATCTTTTTATTTAATAAAAAATTGTTTTATTTTAATTATAAAAAGTTGCACAAATAATATGCGGGGAGAATGGCTAATATAGTCACGGTGCGCATGCATATTTCATCCAAGGACAACGTTGAAAAACTATTGTAAAAGGACATCCATAAATAAGAAACTCGCTCATGAATGCCAAATTCTTAGATTTATATTGGAAAGCTTAATCATTCAATGAATCCGAAGTTTCAAGGTCGTTTCCAAACAGTAAATTTGCATATATATGCATTCTTGTATTTACGGTTTTGATATAGCACACGGTTTTCTATTTAACACCTAGTTTTGTGGCCTTTGTCATCATTAAGTTATTTTGTTGTATCCAAAGCTTCAAGGCAATTCCTTAAAAGGGGAGATAAATGAATAAATTATAGTTTCCGTTACAATCTGTTTCCTTGCTAGCCCGTACTCCAATTACTGTATACTTCTTTACTGTTTGTTTCACAAGTATGCTTTGTTTGTTCTCATTACAAACCAATATTGATATGTTTCTTTAATTAATGATTTTGTTTGTAATTAGGTTCACAATGGTAAGTTTCAGATTAGTAAAGTTACTGAACATGTTCAATATAATTATTTATTAAAAATATATTTTAATTAATAAAAAGTTTGAATTCAAAATTTTTATTACTGAATTTTAAATAATTATTGTATTTATATAAATAAAAAAGTATAAAATATATTATTTTAATTGTTGAAAATGTATTTTAAAAAATTTAACTAAATTTAATGTCTTCACAAACCTGGCCTTAATTCTCCATTTCAAGAAAATCTGCTTTAGACAAAACTTACCCCATATCAATTACAAAAAATAAAATAAAAACTTCTCACACACAATAGTCCATTGCATGCTAGGCTCCAAGGTTTTCTGTTTGTATACAGCACATTGTTTTCAATGGACTGCAAGGTTGCAAGGGCCCTTCTATGATTAATTTACATATAAATAAAAAAGGTCCGACCAAATCTGACGCACTCCATTACCATGTAACTTTTTGTGTTATCGTATTATACAGAAACTCATCTCTTATATGGTGTCAAAGCAGCAGTAACTTTTAAAGTAGCTAACTATTGCGAAAGTAAGATGACGCGAAAAAAAAAAAGATAACACTTATGCTTGTCATAGCTTTTGCGTAGTCTAATGTGAGGTGGCCTCCACCCAAACGACGGATGGGTCAGATAAGTCGTCTTATTTTTATCCGAAAGGTATGTTTCGTGGCCAGCTAATCTATTTTCAATATTCGCACGACATGAAAGTATTTCTCAGTATGCCGGTTTTATGCACAGGACCAGGGCTATGCAACAAACAGTGAGGCAGAACTGATAGCAGTCCAAGAAGGCATTCTTATATTAATCAGGGAAAATTATCAAAGAATTATAGTAGAAGGAGACTCAGTCATGGTTACTGCTGTTCTTCGCAAATTGCAGCAAGGAACACTGTGGGAGAAAATTTCACACAGTGGGCGAACATCAAGTCTTATTCAAGAAATAAGTCACTTGATGAAACAGATCCAATATATGATTCCAAACCACATTAAGAGAAAGGGCAACGCTGCGGCAGATTATCTAGCAAATTGGGGATGCAAACAGATGGAGAGCTCCATAGATGGACGCCCCATGGATGTAGTCTCGAAGGTGGAACTCCACTCTCTACATCTGATTGTCAACAAAGATCTTCAACCCCCCGATCGGGGTGAACACCTGGCAGCTCGTAGTTCATAATTGTAAAGAGATGGTAGTTATGGCGTCCTATACACAATCAACACTCATAATGATGCATTGGGAACATAGATCATGGCATGCAGCGAGCGAGCGATCTTTAATGAGTTCGCATGATGGATAACCTGTGCTGTCAGATAGCGGAAGGAAAGGCTCACATAAGGTAAATTCGGTTCCTTCCTCTCTCCAAGCAGTAATGCTTTGTTTTTTGCATGTAATCCTTTGGAGGCCGCAGAGGAGGAAGACAAGAACTGCTGTTTCATTCTCGACGGGGTACGTATACAATCTTCTCCCTTTACTAATGGATGATGCTGCTCTGGTTTTGAGCTTTAAGTTGTATTATGGGATAGATTTTCTGGGTTCATATGTTTTTAGTTCTTATACACCCATCCAGAGGTGGATAAACCCTTGTTTCGGTGACCCATGCACCCTGTTAGTCACATGGATGTTTTGTGGTGTCAATTCTGTCATTTATATTCTGTTTGGCCACTTCCAAATGCTGGGAGAGCACCAGGAACGAAAGCTCTGGAGACTCAGGGTTGGGGTAGGCATAGTCACTTACAGCTCTCACTTTAAGTGTGATCATTCGTCCCCTCTGGCGCTTGCTCAGTCTAACTAGGTAGCAACCTTAGGATGGAACTCGCATTACCTTCGTGATAAGCACAGTCAATTGAGGGCCGAATTAGGATGTTGGTTGGGCGGGAGTTCAAATTTCAACCCTGTGAATGTTATTGGAGCGAGCCTCAAACTTTCTTGTCTCCTCTCAATAAAGTCTCAGGCTTTCCAAATCCACCCTTTTATCAAAATTCAAGCTAGACCCCGGGCCTCCTTGGTGTCGAACAGGGTTTCTAGGACTGCGTATTTAGACAGCCAGACTAGCTCTGAATAGATGTTTCTCTAATGATGTTTTATGAAATCTGCAATTTTGTATGAACTTTTTTTCTATTATCTGCATGTAGATAGGAATGCTTTAGAACAGCTAGCCCATGTGGGATATAGACGAATGAAACTTTTCCAATTTTGGTATGCTTTTCACGCATTGAGATGGCCAATAGACCTGGTTTCCTTCGGGCAGGTTGAGGCCACAAACAGACTTTATCTTACTGTAACCTGCATGATAAATATAAATAGTCAATAGAGAGGACCTACCATATTTACAAAAAAAAGAAAAGAAAAAGAAGTATTTCTCAGTATGGGTTACAAAGCTATATGTATATATGTATATCTGTATGTGTAGAAAAAAATCCATTTGAAGAATTAAGCAGGTTGAGGCGAGCATAGAGCTATGACAAATATTTCGGTACATTGTGATGAAAATCATTTTTCTGTATGGAAAACACCAGCTCCATATGTGCTAAGCGGAGCAGGTTTTATTATTGCTCTGATCGCCTTTGGTTTCATTTTTCTGGTTTGTTCCTGCCGGAGGGACTCTCAAAGTCGTCAGAGAGAGGAAAATAACATGACACCGGTCCATAGTAAGGAATCCGATATTGGTTCAGATGATAAAGAGGAAAAATTAATTGTAATTATGGCCGGTGATGCCATGCCTTCCTATATCGCCACGCCGTCCCTTGTATCTGTGAAATGAAAGAGCAAGCAAGCACAATGTGTACATATAATTCTTTGATTCTGTAATTTAATGCTGCGAAACAAATATGTTCGTCCTTTATATAAAGTAAGTTAGATGTTTTCATTGAACTGAATATCTCATTCGTCTCATCTCTTAGGTCGTGTGTCAATATCTCGTTGCAGGGTTTTCTATTAATCTCCCCATAATTAATGATAGAGTAACCACAGATATAAGTACTACCATGGCTGGGAGCAGTTTTACTGGATCATAATAAAATTATCAGAGAATTCCCTAAAACTTCAAAAAACAAACCACCATATATGAATATAAAAAAATTGCCCCCTGTTTCATTATTACGGATAATCGACTTTTGGAAAGTTATCCTTCGCACGTTCTTTTTTCTCTCACAAGCAACCCGAGCTGCTCTTTCGTCCCAAATGAAATGCAATATATTTATATTATTAAATGACGACGGTCCACTTCTACCTTAACGTGAAAACATAATAATTTAAATGTATTTTATTAATCAAGTTCATATTTAAACAATGTAAATTATACACACAATCTCGAAACAAACAATTAAGCTAGGTCAAGTCTTTTCCTAAAGCAGAAACTTATTCTATTTATCTGCTAATGCATTTTATTTATCATGGTCATATTTAATATGATGATGATGTGGTTATTGATATGAAATTTGGTTTATTGGACACATGATTTTCTTAGTTCTTAATTTTCTGGCTTCTCGTCTTTTTTGGAGAGATTGATGTTGTAGCATAGATATTTTCACAAGAAAAAAAACAATTAAGCCACTTAAAGGCTTTTGCAAAAATAAAAACGTATATACTTTTAAATGCTTTAGCTTCTATGACATTTGTAAACTTGCTAATTAATTTTTTGTATTCCATGGACTCTTTCTCATCTAAATTAACTTACAAAACAATAATAAAAAAAAAATCTAGGTGAGTGAAATTTTGTATTTAATTTAATTATAAATAAAATTTATGCTTTTATTGATTAAAAAATATCTATGACCAATCTCATAACTTTAAGATTTATAAAATGATGAAATGCTCCCATACAAATTCCAATCTATATATTTTTATTCTAACTTCTAAATGTTTTCAATTTCCTCATTAAATTCTAGAATAATTTAGAAATTAATGAAGCTAATTCTTTTATTTTGACAACCAAAATAAACTATTTAATTCTTTAATCAATCGTTTTATTTTCAGTTGATCTTTTCCTCTTGTTTACTAAATTTCTAAAATATTTCAAAATTTACAATCAAATTATTCTCATTTTCCTAGTCTAATACAAGGATCAAAAGACTCTATACTCTATTGATGGATTGAATATTTCTTTCACAAAGAGAAATTATTGGATACTAAGAGTGAAATAGTCAATTTAACTAGTGGATCTCACTTATTCAAAGATTTGTTCCTTAAGGTATCTAAATGATTAAGTAGTTTAATAGTTCTTTATCATGTTAGGATGACACTCTCTTTTAACTGTTTAAAGTATATAATATTATGTTTTATATTATTTTTAGCATTTTAATGTCAGATTGTATGTTTTTAGAAAATTTTGAAATATATCAGTCAAAAGAGGGGTCAAACAATTGATCTCTTTTCTAACCGTTAAAGAATAATCCCAAAATCTACAATAAACATAAGTACAACAATATTTATAAATGATTCAATGCATTCAATGATACATAATAACATTCTAAAAATTATACTATATATTGTTAATTCATACTTATATAAATCAAGAACATATAAGGAATCCAAAACTTTCTTTCCTAATTGATGTGTCTAAGTAATGACATATATAAATTTTATGAATTAAGAGTGTTTATTTTCTTTGTTGGTTTGGCCCACCAGTCTTTGAATCTTATTTTTTACATAGTACTTCATAATGAGGTAATCACCAATTGCCCTAAACTAATGGGCTAAATAAAAATGTATTATTTTTATTAAAGAAATATTTTTAACTATATTTAAAATAAGTAACGTAGCCCTTGTTCAAATTTTGGATATAATTCATACCTTTCAAATTTCATGATTTATTATTTATCAATATGTAGTGAAATTAGGTTTTAATACATAAAGATAATAAATTATTATTTCTAAAACACCTTTTTCTAAAAATATATCATATCAAGTTCTATCATTGTCACTTATATAAGTATACACTATTATATGAAAATTAAATATAAATCATTACAATGATATCATCCTTGATTATAATATGCATCAGGAGACATTTTATTATACATTTCACATTTTCAAAATTAAAAAAATATAGATATTAACTAAATTGTCATTTTATTTTAAATTATTAATATTATTAATAATTATGTAAGAATTGTCCAAAAGGTCTTGGATACACACAAGATTTTTTAAGAAACTTTTTGATATGATATTACTCACCCCCATATTGTTGTGATATATTAGATATATTGGAAATGATGAAGATTCACTCTGAAAGATATATTGAACATGATGAAGTTGTAGTCCTACAAAATTGATTTAATATATATATATATATATATATATATATATATATATATATATATGAGAATTAGTATATATTTTAAATATATTTAGATTTCCCATGTTACATCATTGAAATTCACTGCTACTTTAGCAAAAATGTTCTTTACCACATGTTCTCTTGAAATTAAATCTATAATATTCATCTATTAATTGTTGATAATTACATTAAACTTCTATAAACATATTCCCCCCCAAAAAAAGACACACGAATTCCTTGTGAAAAACGTTTTAGGTTTTTAAACATAAAACCAATCCTTCCATGAAAGATTTTGAAACATAAATTAAGTATTT